>JARHVA010005110.1:0-330000 GCA_037957365.1 Torreya grandis | reverse complement strand
ATAATAAATTTAGTGTATGCTTATATCTGAGTTTAACACCCAATTAGCCTGCTATAGATCTGATTATCGCCCTTGTATATTATCGTTTATATATTTTTAACCTTTATACCACAAAGGATAGGATAATCCCCATTATTCAAATTAGGGTTAAACATTGGGTACAATAATATGTTATGCATTATGATTGATGGATCAATCCCAGGCATATCCAAATAAGCCCAAATAAAGAGTTTGGGAAAATCATTCAAGACTTGTCAATAGTTTTTCCTTCATCATGCTACATCATTGCCACAAGTAAAATTGGTTGAGGATATTTATCTATTCCAAAGTTATAATTGATTATTTCTTCATTTAACAAAGTAGATTTATCTGTGATAAATGGTGGCATAGGAATAATGTTTCATGTGTCATGTTGGACATTGGTATCATCACCCTCACCAAAGTAAGCATGAGTAGAGGTGACATGAAAAAACCTATTCTTATGATAGAAGGAAGGGAGATCCTCATATACCCATAAGTACTTTAGTAATGATTCATCATTGGAGAACTCATCCAGTGTCAAAAATTTGGGGAAGTACCCATATCGATTAAATGATAGTTGACCACTTGGAGCTCAGTTGTAGAGGTATTCATACATTCTATTTTGGCATTTTTAAAATAAGTTGTACTATGAGAGATATGTTTGTGTCTTGTATCTTTTTCAAAAAAAACCAAACCTTTCTAGTTTGTATTATTTGTAAGAGAAATGGGTTGAGCTATTCATTGCTCATTTTTACCTAATCCTTATCCATTATACCCATATTTGAGTAAATATCAAGAACTAAAATCAAGATTATAGGATTGTAGTGTAGTATTATTGGTTTGTAGGACCTTTGAACAATATTTGAATGGATTAGTATCCATTAAACATGTGTAAATGAATCCCTTATGACTAAATTTTAAGCATGTATACAACATAGAAGGAACCATATACATATTATGTATCCAAGATTATCTTAAGAGAATGTTATAGTTTAAATCATTTGGAATAATTTGCCATAAGGTAGGTAATTATTTTAACCTTTTAGGGTTTAGCTTATGTAAATCTTATGTTTTATTAAAGGGTCAAGTAGACTAAATTAGGGAAATGATATGCATAAAATAATTCCCCTAGTTTGTTATAGCATTGACTAGTTTTGAATTTTCTAAAAATACTAATAAATAGTGCAAATAAAGATTTATCTGGAAAACACTTGATATAGATGATCTCAGTGCTGAAAACTAGGATAGAATCTAGTGTGAGTGTCATCAACTGGATCTATGTGTCATAACCCCTCCTAGATAATAGCACCATAATTGGACAAAAGCGTCATGTGGTTCTATTGTCCTAATATTGGCACTAGTGTCCTCTATATAGGACTACCCCAAAATTATAGGTGCACTTGTGCCTAGATTTTTAGGGTTCATTCCAATGCACACAAATTATGAAAATCCATGTTGTACATATAATAACTAATTTATGATGTAAAACATAATCCTCCTTGCAAGTAAGGTATGAGTTAAAAAGTGTGTTTGTTAGTAGGATAGGCTAGACATCCTCAACACCTTATTGTGAAGATATTTAAATACTCACCAATAATCTGAGGAGGGATCAAACTTGATGTAGTTCTCCCGACCTAAGTGATAGTTCAAGTGCAAGTGATGATAGAATGATAGTGGCCTTGAGCTTCTTTGGTATACTTGAGATTGGAAATCTAGAAAATCTAAGCTTAGGGTTGTTGTAGATGGTAGTATGCAGAAGTAGGGCAGGATAGGGATTTATAACCTTGATTTTGCTCAACTTATTTCATGTTTGAATATGTATTTTGCATTTGATTTCCATATAGTGGATAAAAAGCTAAAATTCATGTATTTATAATGTTATGTTGCTTGTGCAGAAAATAAAAAATGTCTAGGCCAACCTTAGGAGGCTTTTACTTTTAAAAATGTATTCATTCAGGAAAGTTAGGGCAAAACAAATTGGTGCCATATTAGGGACACTATCACCATGTGGATTTATTGTCCTTATTATGGTGCTACTATCCATTTGGTGAAACATTAGGCATGGAGGGCCAGGATCAAGAAATGAAAGTTTGGGACTGCTTTAGAGCTGACAAGGGATGCTTGTGGCCTACACAAAGGCTAGATAAGTGTGATAATAGGATCTAGAATAGGTTTAGGGATAAGAAAGGAATAAGTAGTCTCAATTAGCACTCTTATCACTAACATACCACTTTTAGGTGATTACATTTTCTCCCCTCTTTATATTAGAAATGCAACAAAGCAAAATGGTTAGTATAAAAGAAAAAGAAGTGTACTTGGACTTACCCGGAAGTGAAGCTTGTAAAGCTAAATCTGAGTATGTGAGGTTGGGTCTATGTATGTGAAACATGATCAAAGCATGTCTTCTAAATTAAATGTGCATAAATAAATCCTTACTTAAGAGATATCATAATCAAAATACTATTGAGTAAAGAAGTAAAAATGAGTACAGAGATAGGAAAGAGGAAATAAATGAATACACCTCATTGGGTACATGAACCAATGCATGAAACAGGTGATAAATTATATGTGTGTATGTATATAGTTATTAATTAGTGAATATCTTGGATTGAGATAATAGCTTGATCAATCCTTATGTGTGGGTGGCTCAAGAACTCAATCCGGTTTTGACTCCATCATTGCCCATCCCTACTTGGTAGATCATGACTTGTGAATAACTTAGATTGGATTGATGGTGTGTTTAAACCTCTCATGTGGGTGGATCAAGAACTCAAGTAGACTATGAATCTATCATTCCCCACCCATGTGTAGTGGATACATCTAAAACTAAATGGTTACAAAGTACTCAAAATGTCTAACTATGTATGTCGGCTTTACAGCCACTCAGGTACATTAAGTGGCTTTGGGCCACTCAAAAATGCCAACCACTACATATGGAGTAAGGTATGAAACTGGTAATAAATTGGAATATGATGTCAAGTGTATATATCATAGATAATGACATGTAATTTGTCATTCTATTTGATCAACCACTGTGTAACTAAGCATATGAAAATAATGTGTCATGCACATGCCCCTAATCTGGTATTTGAGTATATTGATTTTGGAATAAGTTATAATAATTATATCTAGATATCTAAACTAAATATGGGAATGGTAATGCCACACATGATGCCCCTAATCTAATCAAATTGATATGAATCTGAGCAAAAAATTGGGTATAGTTGATAAACCTGTAACTGAATCTACGAAAAATTGTATTGTACCTATTGTAATATTCTACTCAATCTGAGTTGTTATAAAACTAAGGCTACTAGATAATAGTACCATGTCTTGGACATTGGCACCATGTGGCACTAGTGTCCCTATTTGGGTGTTAATGTCCTTTTGGTCTAAATTATGTGTAACTGTACTTCTTTTTAAGTCACTATTTTCTCTCTGTGTTTACCTCTATCTGATTTTCTATAACTAAGCCTATGTGTTGAAAAATGTTTTGTGAGTGGAATATAGGAGTTTGATCTCTATGACAAACCCCCATGAATTCCCCCTCTTTTGAGAGTAGTTATTGAGCTTGTGCAAGAACTATCCTCAAAAGAAAATAAAAAAGTCTTGCAAAATGTGTGTTAGCTGGAGCATTTATGATAACTACATGACAATCCAATATAATATGTGCATAAATAACATCAGAATGTAAGATGATTTGAGCATATGTATGTAATTTAATATGTATGTCATGTCTAGCATTGCACAAGGGTGCCAAGATAGATGTAATCAATGTATTTAACAACAAATCTAAGTAGAATTGAGTAACTAGCTAGCGGGATGGGGCATGATGCCCATCATGGAATCCAAGTAGGAAGAGTAAAAGCATGAGGTCCCTTATGGCATCAAAAACTGGTGTGTGTAACAAGAAAATACAAGTTTCATGGCCATGACACAAACAATAAAGCATACATACAAAACACGTGAGGCACACAAAGGAGGCTAAGGGGCTGTAATATAAGGGACATGGGCACATGTCACTAAATTTGAGAAAATAAGATATGCAAAGACATGTTCAAATGTCCACATACACAAGCAACAAACAAGTTGGTTTAGAGCCACATAGAAGGACATGTTCAATTATCTGCATCCATAATCAGGGAAACACACACAAGGGACATGGGCACATGTTCAAGGCATATGTATTATGAGTAAAAGTGGAATAGAGCCAATGAATAATGACATATTTAAATTCCCTCAAATAGAAGAAGCAAAAGAGATACAATCAAGTCTAATCTAAGGAAAGTTAAAAATGAAATCATGCATGAATATGTAATATAGATCTATGTAAGAGCAAATATGTACATATGTTGAGTCTAAATAAGTAGTAGTTAGTAAAAAATATGAGTATAAGTATCAATGGTTAATATCTAGATATAAAAATACTAAAGCTTGAATGTAGAATATGTAAGGATAGAACTTGGTGATTGAAACTGTGTGTATAGTGCCCCCAAGTGGGCAAATGTGTCAAGTGAAGACCCATGTATTGGTGTATATGCCCCCAGTGGGTAGATAATAACAAGTCTAGATCAATGTAATGGATCTGAGTCCTATAATCAATATGCAAGCACTTGACAAGAACAAGTGAAGCATTTAGTATGATAAAACCAACTATACTAAGATAGCTAGCATATGTAATGTTTGGCAAATATAAGAAATGTAAACATATCAATTCATACAATCTATAAATTTTGTGTTTTCTAGGTAATATTTAAATGTTTTTAAAATATTATATTATTTTTTTATTTTCTAGAAATAAGCTATGTACAAGCAAAATGAAAATGAATTATGTATAAGGAGAAAAGAGAGATAAAGTATGTACAAGGGAGAAACCATACTAACATATGAGTCTCATGGGAGATTCAGTATCATTATGACCTATGTCAAATAAGGGAACTATGATCATGTGTGTTGTGTGAAAGGGCCATTGTGGTCCCATAATATATTGTATTGAGTGGTCTACATCTGTATTTGTATCTACATCTGTAGCGGTGCTAGGAATTTGTGGCACTGACTGTGGTGTCTTATGAATTATAGGGGTCTTAGGAAACCATTTGGTATAAGTTGAAGGTGACATAGGTGTCCTATACTAAGAATCCAGAGAAATTAATAACATTGATCTTGATAAAAAGTGAGTGGAAGAAGGCCCTCTAGAATATGTGACATATATCTGATGCAGGGGTCTCTCTAATAATAGTCTCCATGGGAGAGTATGTGTATGTGTCAATAATATTGGAGTAGACCCTACCTACACTAATGGCTCTACTAAACTCTATGATGTATCAATAGGAACTGTGCTTTGAGTTGTAATTGATAACTGTGCTATATCTGGTAACTATGATCTAAGCTATAACTGATAACCATGTTATATCTTGTAACTGGGTATACTAGTAATTGTGATGTAACTACCTATGGAATAGGGAGAGGATACTCATATGGAAGACCCTTAAATTTGACCACTTGATTTGCATCTATGTATTTCAGGCATCTGTGTACTATGGATGGGATGGATCATAGCTTCTATATCCATGGCCTACCTAATAACATATCAAACATGCCTATATTAGGTACCACTAAGAACCGAGTGCCTATATGTGCTAGTCCAACCTATAATGGAAGCAAATGATTCCTAAGGGAGCGCTAAACATGACCACTAACACCACTAATAATTGTGTTTGTGTGGAATATATCATGTTTTGAATACCCTAAATGATGTTAAAGTGCCATAGTACACATGTTAATACTCAAACCATTGTCAACCATAACACTCTGGATAAGATGATGATCTATATAATCTCGTATAAAGAGTGCATGTAAATATATATCATTGTCAATAGTCTCCTTCTCTGAGAAGGTGATAAGTGGTCTCGCTAGAACTATAGTGTGGTACATACCAATGATATTATGCAATGCATGTGCCTCCTTTGTAATAATATGATACGAAGCTTGTGGTGGATGTTCCTGATATGTGTAGTGAACACTTGAAGTGCTCCATACCAAATTCATTATGTTCTTTAGAAATGGATATGAGAATATTTTTAATGCCTTAGCTTTCATTTATTGTACTTTTGGTGCCTCTATGGGTGTGCCCACAACAATAATGTTAACTTTAATCAACTCTTATATCTTATGTTTTAGGCTTATGCATTTGTTATTATATGGCCTGGTGCTCTGTGATACTTGTAGAATGCATTAGAATCATAGATTTTTGGAAGGGCCATGTTGTATCAACCTCCTTAATGGGAGGGAGAGATATGACATTGTATCCCAAGAGCTGTTGTAAACCCTGTGTTGGTGACTCTGGAAGGTTGGTAAAGATTCAACGTTGAAGAGCTGATAAAAATAAGTGAGGGGATGGCTCAGAATCTATATTAATTGTGGTTTTTTAATCACTCTTATTCTTGATGGCCCTTACCTTGAATGGAGGCTTATTTAAACTTTTAGCAATTGATTTTGATCCATTGGTATATTTTAGTTTGCACATTGATAAAAGTTTGACCTCTCTTTCCTTTTCTATGTGGCATAAATCTGTGAATGTTGGAAACTTCTTAAACAAGATAGCTTTGTGTAATATTGATAAAAGACTCTGCTTTAATATGTCTTGACTTGGGGCTAGTCAATTTAGTTAATATAGTCTTGTATCATAAGACATATTATATGATAGGTTCATTTGAGTTTTGTTTCAACTGTGCAACTTGAGCATATGAAATCTTGTCACTAATATTGATTGAGAAGTGTGCTAAAAATATGTCTACCAAAGGATTGATTGTTGTGATAGATTAACTCGATAAGTCATAAAACCATTGTAAGGCATAATCCTCTAAACTATGTGGAAACAACTTTGTGAGAAGCCAATCATTGGACACATAGTCTAAACATGCTACATGAAAATCTTGGAGATGGTGCTCTGGGTCACCCTTGAAATCATATAATGTAAGCTTAGGTGCCATGAATCTATATGGAAAGGAATTTTCCGCTATGTGGTGTGCCAAAGGTATATGTAAGAGAATATTAGAATCTAAGGCATGTGATGGCCTAATGGCTCCCTTCTCAATATGTAACACCTTAGACTGTAGAGTATGAACCTCATGCATAACGGATTGTACATCTAGAGTGGAGTAACTAGCCACAAGAGGTGTAATTATCAATGAAGGATGTTGAATTACAATTGTAGGTTGTGCTAGCTGAGTTGGCCCCACTATATGTGTAACAATGTTATTAACTGGGGGAACTGAAGATTAACCAATGTCTTATTTTTTTTTAATTTCCATTATGGCTTGTAAAATTTATGCATGATCAATGGGTTGTTCCTGAATTCTATTTATGAATCTCTATGAGACCTCTTATTTATTGACAATTATGTTATCATTATTAAGTGGAGGGAAAGTGTCCCGATTTCCAATTTGTGTATCATCTTGTTCTTGATTATATTGTTCATCTTTGGATGCATTATAATTGAAATCTACATAATCAAGTTGTGAAGGATCAACAAAAGGAGTTAAAATAGGTCCCTTTTCCATGTTATAAGCTCGAATAGCAAAAATCAGAATATGCTTTATGGGATTACCACCTAGCCTAACACTTATTTTTAATGGAAGAGAGAGCTTTTTTAGATGGCATATAGTCAACAAATTGGATTGGAACTACCAAAATAGAATATATGAAATCTAAAAAATTTAAAGTAGCTAATGAAAATAGGAAAAAGAAGGATGCAAACCTTAAGAACATTTAGGGTTAGGGTTTGAGAAATTTTTAAAGTAAGTCATGTTCACCAAATGTTTTAACCTTTTAAGGTTTAGCTAATGTAAATCCCATGATTGATTAAAGGGCTGTGTAGAATAAATCAGGGAAATAATGTGCATAAAATATTGCCACCAATTTATTAAAAATTTGACTATCTTTGACTTTTCTAAAAATAGTAATAAATAGTGTAAATAAAGACTTATCTAGAAAACATATGATATGGATGATCTAAGTGCTATAAACTGAGATGGAAATTGGTCTAAGTGTCATCAACTAGATCCCTATGTTAGAACCCCTCATGGATAATAATGTCACAATTTGATAGTAGCACCATGTGGCTCTAGTGTCCTGATATTGGTGCTAGTGTCCTCTGTGCAGGACTTCCCTAAACTTTTGGGTGCACCCATGTATAGATTTTTGGGGTCTACTCCTACACACACAAATTCTAGAACTATTTGTTATGTTTTTAATAATTTATTTAAGATGCAAACCCTAATCCTCATTTCAAGTAAGGTATGAGTTAAAAAGTATGTTCATTAAAAGGATAGATTGGACATCCTCAACACCTTACTATGAAGAGATTTGCCTACATACCAATACTTTGAATAGGGATCAATCCTGATGTAGTTCTCCCCACCTAAGTGTTAGTGCAAGTGTAAGTGATGATAATATTATAGTGGCATTAAGTTCCTCGAGGGTGTTTGAGATTAGAAATCTAGAAAATCTTAGCTTAGGGATGTTGTAGATGGTAGTATGTAGAAGTAGGGTAGAATAGGGATTATAACCTTGATTTTGATCAACTTTCTTGTGTTTAAATAGTTATTTTTCATTTGATTTCCATCTAGTGGATCATGTATTTATAGTGTTCTGTTACTTGTGCAGATAATAAAAGATGTCTAGGCTGACCTTAGGAGGCTTTTACTTTTGAAAATGTATTTGTTCTAGAAAGTTAGGGTAAATGACATAGGCACCATTTTGGGGACACTAGTACCACATGGCTCTAGTGTCCTTATTATGGCACTATTGTTTAGCTATCAAAGAACTGGGCACAAAGGGCTAGGATCAGGAAATGAGAGTCTGAGACTACCTTAGAGCTGACTAGGGATACTTGTGGCCCACACGAAGGCTGGATAAGTGTGATAATAGGCTATAAGATAGGTCTAGGGCTAAGCTAGGAATATGCATTCTCAAGTAGCACTCTTAGCACTCAAATACCACTTCTAGGTGATTATAGTAATGTACAAGGGGCATGGTAATATTTAATGTTATTTGTCCTAAAACTTGTCATGAAATATTATCAAATCCCCTAACACTCATATTATATGGTTCCAAATCTAAAGGTCTAATGTTGATTATGGAGAGAAAGGATATGTTGCAAATGTTGATCCCTGAACCATTATACACAAGAACTCATTTTATCATTTTATTGCAAATACACACCTAGATGTAGAGTGGAAAATAATTATTTATAAGATGTTGAGGTGGTAAATCCTACTTTTTAGAGGATATATTATGCTCTATCCACTTGATGGAATTTAATACAAATGCCACATATGATGGTTCAACATTATAAGGGAGTATGGTCATACATAATGCATCTAAAAAGACATCCTTGTAATGGGATGAATGACATAAAAAATACAAAAGTTATGTTTTGGTGGTAATATCCTTGGGTTCAATGGTAATATGACATGGGGAGGATGATTGTTTCATGCACTCCCTTTGACATTTTGTAATAACAAGTAAAAGCTCATTAAAACAATAGAACAATATGCAAGAATATAGGTTTAGAACCCCTTATAGACTAGACTAATTTAATTAGGCATGAGATATAATAAGTAAAAATCACTATAAGGTATTGGAACATGAAATACTTAATAGATATATCCATAGCTAACAATATTGAAAGAAAAGAGAAAATCTGATTCTTTGGAATTTTAAACACTTTGTTTTTAGGATTAACTAAAAAACATGTGTTTTAAAAAAAAGATAGAAAACCCTAATGCAACTAAGGTGTTTAACTCATGAGTAGAGTTCACCACATGTTTAACCATAAAATTTATAGATTGGGGTTATCTAGGGTTAAAGGGGATAGAGATAGTTTAAGGTATAAGGGTGATAAACTATCTCCATAACAGACCAATTAGATGTTAAACTCGTATATAACATATATTGAATTCATTAAACTAAGATGAGATAAAAATAGTAAGTACAACTATGTAGATATGGAAATGACAAAGAAACAAAGCACTTAGATGATTTTAATTTTGATACAGTTCTAGTTCTAGAATAGGCAAGAAGTAGACTAGAAGATGATACTGGAACAGTCGTTAGATTCTGATTTGAGTGCCTCTAAATCTGTAGACTCTAGTGTCAACCTGGGAGGGTTGCATTAACATTATTGTCTAGACTTGATGCATGTGTCATGTGAATAATAACTACTAGAAAAGGATGCAACCACTTGTATGTTTATGGGTTTGTCTTCACCTTTGATTTGGTGCATTCGGATCTGGGTCATGGATGTCACTCATGAAATTATAAAACCCTAGTTCTTCATCTTCATAGTGACCTTGGGGAAAAATGGGTTAGTGAGCACATGGTGTCGAGCTGACCCCAAATACCCCTCTAATAATGAACACTACCTACTTATTTAATACTTTGAAGAGGGCCTCAGACTGATGTAGTTTCCCCCTATGTGTTGGTTTGTGTGTGAATCATGCAATACGTGGAAAGTAAGTACAATAGTGACCTAGCTTGTAACTTGGAAAATATAGCACTTGGGATGCTCCTTCAGTAATTTAGACCTATGTATGTGTTATCCTTATGAATGATATGGAAATAGGAGAAAACAGGGAGGTTTTTATCACTTGAGTGCTTGATTTAATGTTTTTTTAAGTTGTTAGGTGAGTAGGTAAGAATTTTCTAGGTGAGAAACGATTGAGGGTTGATATTGTATTTATATCAATCCCTTTGGAGAAATAACTCACATTAAAGAACTTAGAATGACCATTAGGATATGTTTTATTTGCAAATTAGATGACTTTAGGGCACTTGACACTTGCATCGAAGCAGGACACCTGCAGTAATGCAAGTGTTTATTTGGGATGCTAGTGTCTAGGGAATATGAAAGTAGATATAGATTCATAACTTGCAAAGGTGGAAGATAAGTAGGTTTTAAGCATTATAGGAAATATAGAAGATTTGGGTCATCAACATAAGACTGGTCAAATCAAGAGATAGGCCAAAGGGCACAAGATAGAGTAGATGCGAGACTTCTGAAAGTGGGAAAGGTTAAAATTGAGAGGAACAACCAGAGTATGAGTTTTCCAAGTGTACAAGATTGAGGTGCTATATAATATATAAATATCACCTACATCATGATTAAATCCTAAAGATAAACAAAATAAAAAGGAATTCAATAATCCATTACAAGATCATTCTAAGGACATATAGGAAGTGAAATTGGTATATAATGCACATATTTTTAAACCATAAGAAAATCAACCATTTTAGCTTCTTTTAATGGTAAATTATGAACAACATGGTGGCATGGTTTTAGATTACTATGTCAATGAGATTGTGGATGATGATTCAGATCTTCATCCTTTATTTATCAGGGCATATATTGATCATCAACATATACACAAAGTTATGGTTGATAATGGTTATAGTGAAAATGTATGCACCATGACATTACTCACACATTTGGGATACACATAAGATGATTTATTCCATTTGACCAAAATGGTCAAATCATTATATGGGAAGATATAATTTTTTGAGTGAGATTAATTTACCTCTTCAGGTTGGTCCAACACATCTAACCATAACATTTTCAATTATACCACACATGAGAGTATTTGATATGTTATTGGGATAAATTTGTATTCATAAACTCCATGTGATACCTTCCACAATGCATGTGTGTCTTAAATATATTCATGCTAGTAGGGTAATTATAGTTTTAGGGACTCAATATGAATATCCTTTGCAATAGGCAAAATTTGTTCCATGATAGCTAATTATACAACCTAATAGGGTTAATCATACACGAAAGAGTAAGCAACATGCAATCCCCTTTTCTATGTGCTCCATACTTAGGAGTCCATTGCATCAAAGATTTACAATTTAAGATCCTCATTTAAACCTCCACAGCCTATCTAGTCATTTACATTAGAGTACCATGTTTCAAATCAAGTACAAAGACACAATATTACACCAAATAAATCATATAGCATTAAATAATGGGTTCCACCAACCACTGCATCTTTTACTACTACCCCACAACCACATAGTCCTATGAGGCAAATACAAATTATTATAGATTATCCCATTCTAGATTTAGCACATATACATGATCCTTGGTAGCATGACCAATTTACTATATCAAATGCATAATATAGAGCACCTTATGAGCATCATGTAGATGGGATCATTAGCTATCACTCTCTTTTAAAAACACATCACAAATTTCAAATATTAAAAACAAAAAAAAAAATCAAAAAAATACAAAAACATTCAAACAATACGAAAACATTAAAGTAAATAAAAAACACAAAAATATTTAGCATTTCACATGTTTAATAGATTTTTGCATATATTTTTTGCTTTATGTTAGTAGATAGAATATCATTTCTTTACACACATATGTTTCACGGGTACTTGAGTGTGATACATGCATACATTAGATTTATGATATACATACACATGCAAGTGTTGGACTTTTCGTATTCCTGCATGACCCACTATGTTGGGGGAATCTTGCTTCTATATGATCATGATTGACATAGGTTCTATCATTTTATGATCATTTCCATTTGAACTTTACACATGCCCATACTTGTGTTAATATCTTAAACAATGTACCTTGATATGTTATTCTACATGACATTTTTTTCTAACACATGTATGTAGGGACTAGTATGACATCCTTATCCTACTTGCTTTTATTTTATTTACTTCATCTCTTCACATGGCTTAATTGAGTCTACTTCTTATTTGCTTTTTTGTCTTGTTTGTGAAATATTTGAACATGTTTCTTGCTTGTTGACCACAGTGCCATGAATCTTGTTTGTTTATTTGGTGTGGACATTTGCATATGTCCTCCCCTAGAGTGTGTGACATTTGAACATGCCCCTTGTTTATAGTCTCCTTATACCCTCTTTGCATGACTTTTGAGTGATCTTATGTGTGTTTTTGATTGTATTTTGATATTGTTATATTCTAGACATTTCCATGATACATATCATGCATCTTAGGTCTTATATGCATATTACAAGCTTCATTGATATATCTACTTCAAAATGATACTACTATATGCTTCTTTATTACATGGTTCACACAAATACAACATAGTCATCTTATCCTTTTGAGATAAGGTGACTATTACTTTTTCATGCCCCCCACCTCAAAAGGGGGGCATATCAGTGGGATTATGTCATCGAGACATGACTCCACATACATATAATTGACAAAATTGGTAGAAATTGATTCAATCTATGTGATGTAGATATATACTTGGGATAAAACTTTATGCATTTGGCATCGATTTAGGACAAAGTTTTCATATTTGTGATACATATTATACACATTTGACAGAGCATAGGTTAGATTTTGACAAATAATTCATCTTGAGGCATAATTTGAGGTACATATGCCATGCAAATGCACTAAATTTTAGATGCAATATTCACATTCTACCAATATTCATGCATTGATCCTTCCAAGATGTGTTGCTTGAGCTTTATTTGCTATAGTAGCTAGTTTATTTTATTAGTGCAATTGAGATTTTGTTCCCAGTGGGATTGGCACTACTTATATTATTGTGGGTTGATATGGTTACACATTTGACTAGGGAGATTGGCTATATTATGTTACATTTGAGTTATGCAATTGAGATTCAAAACTCTTAATGGACTTGGTATAAATGACCCTTATATTAGATTGGGGGTATGATCATCCTCTAATTCCCCTCTTCACATCTCCAAGGTTTAGTTGTGAACCTCTCTATAATGCTTCAACAAGGAAGACTCATTGATAAAATAAACTATCAAGGGGCAACATGGTTGCATCGATACACAAGTGTACTCTTTCCTTATTTTTCTTTCTTTCAAGTAATTTCAATTATTCATTTTTGGATTACATGCACTAATTACACCCGTAACATGTTCTTCATTACAAGTCACACACACATATAAATTTAAATGAGGCTCACACAGAGTGAGGTGTCTTTTACACACCACAATACACATTTTATTTCCTTTAAAATAGTTATTTCATCCTTATGCATTACTATATTGAGGGGGAGGGTGCAAATTAGATGCTTAAATATGAATTTATATGTTAAACTACTCTTGTACATTTTAAAAATATCACTCAAGACTCTACCCTTTAGTTCTAGACCTTCCTTTCAGTTAATAGGCTTGCTTTCACCATCCCACTAGGTCTAACTACTTATCTTGTAGTCCGACCCTTGATATTATGATCACCTAGATCATATGTATCCTATAATACACTTGAATTATGATATTTATCCTTCACTATTAGATACCTAGCTTCAATAACCTTCCATCTTCCTGGACAAATGCGTCTAGACTTGGACAATAGTGTCAACACTACTATCCCTATCCCAATGCAAGTGTCATTACATTCTAAACACTCAAATTTGTAAATCTTCCAATATGTATGGGTTGGCCAGATAATTTTCATTAACCCTTCCATGAGAATTTTTTCAAAAGGTGTTGTATAAATACAAGTTAAATCCATCTCATTTATCATCTAGCAATCACCTATCAAACTCATATTACACTACTAAAAATCAATTACACACTTACGTTATTATGCTCTATTATTTCCTATTTTCATAACAATTATAAGAGAAATCATAATAGAAGTATAAATCATTCAAAGAGTAGCTCATGCGCCATATTTGTGAAGTTAAAAGATAGATCATTTACACGCACTTGCATATAATATATTGTACCATTATGCACACACAAGCTAACACATAAGGGATAACTACATATGTTTGAGGTTAGCTCAACTTCATGAGCCCACTAACCCATTTTTGGCAAGATGATAAAACCTAAGAGGAGGTAATATGGTTTGAGCTATATTTTGATATCAAGAGCTTGTACATGTGATTTAAACACATAATATAAAAGGGGATTAAAACCTAGAAAGACCCATGTGAAAGTTTTGGTCAACACTTAATACTTAGTGTATGGAAGATGAATTGAAACATAGATAGTAGTGTTGATAAAAGTGTTTGTATGTAAACACAAGTGCTTATGCTGACCAAAAGCTAATTTCCAAAATCTGAAGACTATATTATGTCTTATTTGAGTTGTGTGATTGAGATTCAGATCTCTCAATGGACTTGATATAACTCATCCTTATATCAGATTGGGGGCATGATCACCCTCAAATTCCCCTCTTCACATCTCTAACGTTTAGTTGTGAACCTCTCTCTAATGATTCAACAAGAAAGAATCATTAACAAAATAAACTATCAAGGGGCAACATGGTTTTATCGACACACGAGTGTACTTATTACTTTATTTCTTTTCTTTTAAGTAATTTTAATTATTCAATTTTAGATTATATGCACTAATTACACCTATAACATACTCTTGGTTATAATTTGTACACATAATAAATTTAAATGGTGCTCACGCAAAGTAAGTTGTGTTTTACACACCACAATATGCATTTTATTTCTATTAAAATAGTTATTTAATCCTTATGCATTACTAGATTAGGTGGATGGGGAAAATTAGATGCTTAAATATGAATTTTTATGTTAAACTAGTCTTATATATTTGAAAAATATCAATCAAGACTCTACCCTTCAATTCTAGACCTTCCTTATTGCTGATAAACTTGTCTTCACCATCTCATTAGGCCTAACTACTTATCTTGCAGTTTGACCCTACTATTATGATTACCCAAATCACCTATAGCCCATAATACACTTGAATTTTGATATGTATCCTTCACTTTTAGTTACATAGCTCCAACAACCTTCTATCTTCCTAGACAATTACATTTAGATTTAGACAATAACATCAACACTATTATCCATGTCCCAACACAAGTGTCATTGCATTCTAAAAACTTGAATTTGTATATCTTCCAATATGTATAGATCGACCCGATAAGTTTCATTAACCCTTCCATGAGAATATTTTCAAAAGGTGTTGTATAAATACAAGTTAAATCTAACTCATTTATCATCTATTAATCACCTCTTAAACTTATACTACACTACTAAAAATCAACTACACGCTTAATCTAATATGCCCTATTTTTTTCTCTTTTCATATCAACCATAGGAGCAATTATATTACAGGTCTGAATCATTCAAAGAGTAGCTTATGGGACATATTTGTCAAGTTACAAGCTAGATCATTTACATGCACTTGCATATAGTATATTGCACCATTGTTCACACACAAGCCAATCCATAGGGGATAACTACATGTGTTTGAGGTCCTCTTCAGAGTATTGGCTATGTAAGCAATGCTTATTGATAAATGGGTCCTCGAGGTCCATTGGACTTTTTAATCCCACTAACCCATTTTTGGCAAGATGATAAGACCTAAGAGGAGGATTTAGGGTTTACGCTATCTTATGATATTGAGACCTTATGCACGTGATGTAAACATATAATATGAAAGGGGATAAAAACCTATAAAGACCTAGGTGGAAGTTTAAATCAATAGTTAATACTCAGTGCATGATAGATGCATTGAAGCACAAATAAAAATGTTAATACAAGTGTTTGCAGGGCAAGATAAGTGTTTGTATTGACCAAAAGCTAATTTACAAAATTTGACGACTATATTATGTTACATTTAAGTTGTGTGATTGAGATTCGAAGCTTTCAATGGACTTGGTATAACTCATTCTTATATCGGATTGCGGGCATGATCACCCTCAAATTCCCTTCTTCACATCTCTAAGGCTCAGTTGTGAACCTCTCTCTAATGTTTCAACTAGGAAGAATCATTAACAAAACAAACTATCAAGGGACAACCTAGTTACATTGACACACAAGTGTACTCCTTCCTTGATTTATTTTATTTCAAGTAATTTCCATTATTCATTTTTAGATTATATGCACTAATTACACCTGTAACATGTTCTTGATTACAAGTCACACACATAATAAATTTAAATGGGGCTCACACAAAGTAAGGTGTGTTTTACACACCATGATACACATTTTATTTCCTTTAAAATATTTATTTCACCCTTATACATTACTAGCATGGGGGGGGGGGGGGGGGCGGGGGGTATGGGGAAAATTAGATGCTTAAATATGAATTTAAATGTTAAACTAGTCTTGTACATTTGACAAATATCACTCAAGACTCTACCCTTTAATTCTAAAACTTCCTTGCACTTGACAGGCTTGCCTTCACCATCCCACTAGGCCTAACTACTTATTTTGTAGTTTGAACCTAATATTATGATTACTTAGATCACTTGTAGCCTGTAATACACTTGAATTATGATATTTATCCTTCACTGTCAGTTACATAACTCTAATAACCTTCTATCTTCCTAGATAATTACACTCGGATTTGGACAATAGCGTCAACACTACTATCCATGTCCCAATGCAAGTGTCATTGCATTTTAAACACTCAAATTTGTATATCTTCCAATATGTATGGGTCATCCCGATAAGTTTCATTAACACTTTCATGAGAATATTTTCAAAAGGTGTTGTATAAATACAAGTTAAAGCCAACTCATTTATCATATAGCAATTACCTCTCAAACTTATATCATACTATTGAAAATCAATTGCATGCTTAAGCTATTATGCCCTATTCTTTCCTATTTTCATATCAATCATAGGAGGAATCATATTACAGGCCTGAATCATTCAAAGAGTAACCCATGGGCCATATTTATCAAGTTACAAGCCAAATCATTTACATGCACTTGCATATAATACGTTGTACTATTTTGCACACAGAAGCCAACACATAGGGGATAAATACATATTTCTAAGGTCCTCTTAAAATTATTGGATATGTAGGCAACACTCATTGACAAAGGGATCCTCGAGGTCAGTTTGACTTCATGAGCTTACTAACCCATTTTTGGCAAGATGACAAGACCTAAGAGGGGGATATGGGGTTTGAGCTATATTTTGATATCAAGAGTTTATACACATGATCTAAACACATAATATGAATGGGGATAAAAATATAGAAAGACCCAGGTGGAAGTTTCTTTCAATAGGTAATACTCAGTACATGATAGATGCATTGAAGCACAGACACTAACATCGATTATCTACAAGCCAACACAAGTGTTTATGTTGACCAAAAGCTAATTTTTGGTATTTGATGACCATATCAAAATATTCATACAATCTATTTCTACACCTACATTAGTCAAATCTACCTATGCATTAATGCATAAGTATAATTTATCCTTCTTATTGTTATTATTAGAATATTGAACGTTGTACTTTTTATATTTGACACATGCTTAGATTCAATATTTTTTATCAGAATATTTATAGAATCTAAATTCATTAATTGTACCACTTTTAAAGAGTAGCTTACTCCCTGTTTGATTAGGCTTCTCTTTGTTTTAATCCTATTCCCAAAAAGGGTTAAACAACTACCTCTAGTAGCTCACAATAGATGGAAAGTTCATCAAATAGAGGTTAAAACTACATTTATAAATAGTGATCTCAAAGAAATAATGTGCATGACTCAGTCCAAAGATTTTGTAGTGTGGAAACTAAAAAAATCATTGTATGGTTTGAAACAACCCCCAAGAGCATGGTACAATAAACTCACTAGGTACCTTATAAACATGAACTTTAAATGTTTTGAGTTTGAAGATACAATTTTTTTTTATCAAAATAGTTAATAAAATGATTATATTTCTAGTGGTGTATGTGGATGATTTACTCATCACATAAAACAATGAGATGTACATTAGAAAATTCAAATCAAATTTGATGAAAGGCTTTGAAATGACATATTGAGTTATTTTCATTACTATTTAGGTATTAAAGTTATTCAGAAACTAAAATATCTTTCATCACTAAACAAAATTACATCAGCAAAATTCTGAGGAAGTTCAAAATGATAGATTGTAAGCCTCTCAATACACCCATAAAATAAAATCTAAAATCGATATAAAAAAATATTGGACATATTTAGTAAATGCTACTAAATACAAACAACTCATTAGAAGGCTAATTGATATGACCACATCTAGACCAAATATTTCTTTCATTGTTGGTGTTTTTTTTTGATTCATGCATCAACCCATAGAAAGTCATTGGGTAGCAACAAAAAGATTCATTTGATATCTCAAAGGAACACATAATTTTGGGTTTAAATACTTCGAGGCATGATACTTTAAACTAGTTAAATATTCAAATTTTGACTATGCTGGTGATTTTGAAGATCGAGAATCTACTTCAGGTGTTCTAAAAAATTTGGCAATAATAGTGGTTAGCTAGAAATAAGAGAACCAATCAATGTTAGAAATTTCTTCAGTAGAAACATAATATATGGTAGCTTCATATGTAACTAGAGAAAATTTGTGACTTAGAAGGTTTCGTCAACACCTCTCATGGTTGACAATACCTATATAATTCAAATAACAAAGAATCTAGTCTTTCACAACTAAATTAAGAACATCAACACTAAAGTTCATCTGATTTGGCATTATGTGAAAGATGACAGTGTAAAATTGCTACATTGTCCTATTGTAGGGAAACCAACAAACATCTTAGCAAAAAGTGTTGGGATGAGAAATATTTGAATATTTTTGAGACATGCTTGGTCTCACAATAACCCTTACATATTAAGGGGGGATGTAATAATATTGTAAATTTTAGGAATAATTATAGGAGAGCTTTTATTTTATAGTGGTAGCTAGAGAGTCTCTATAGGTAGATGAAGAGTCTTTATGGAATATGAAAGAAATAGTCTCTTACTTGGATATATAATGTTATAATATTTTCTTTCTCATTGATGTAATATGCAATAACTTTGGTTGAATGAATCAATGAAATATTTTTAATAACTCCCACGAGACTAAACAATCTATGAGACCAAAAGCTGGAACAAAGCTATTCTATGTTAACATAACCTCTTGACACAAGGGTTGTCCTACTAATCTTGCAAACTTTTTATTCCCTTCTCAATACTAACTTTTCTACTATCGATTTTGATTAGAAAACTCATTATTTTATTTAACCTTTCCTCTTTAAACAAGTTAGTTAAGTTGTTAACTCTTAACCAATCTTTTTAATTGATATGGATGTCATTATATACTACACACTCCATAATGAAGTGTTATTATGTCTTCACTACTCCCTTGTTACAAAATAAATATGTTCTTGATTCCCATTCTTCATTGGGCACTATCTACCAGTTAGTTTTACACCTAAAATAGTTTGCACTAAATCTTATTAGTCCCTATCAAGGCAGGTGACTACAAGAATCACGTTTAAATTAACCTATGTTTGTTAGCCAATCAAGTTTTTTAAAATGTACATGTTTTTAATAATTATTAAAATTTTCTAAAGTTTTTTTATATAAATACTAGAATATTCCTAAAGGTGTTATTTGGGAATATTTTTTCCAAATTTAATACTGCTGACAAATGCATTATTAATAATGTTGTTCGTTGGACTGATGTACATATAAATTTCATGTTATTCTTGTTGGGAACGCACATTAGAGTTGTTAATGTAATACAATCGTTGTGATCCATTTCATCTAATAGTAAATGAAGTCCTTCCCTAAGCACAACCTCAACCTGCCATTGAAGAATGGGTATTTATATGCCGACTCACTCACGAAGCTTCCTCCTTTGTCCAACCACCTCTCCAACCTAAATTCCATATAGTCCTCCCTTATATGTTTTCCATTCTCCCCATCGAATAAAAATAGTATATGATCTTGGTGCATTTTTTTAAATACATCCTGTTAGGTAAATAGTCATTGGAATCAAGTTATGTTTGGTCAATTGGGACAAACAGGTGGAGTTGTAGGGACTCTGACAATGCTACTTATAAATAGTGCATCTACTTCAGCTCTTCTAACAAAAAATTTAAGGACCCTACATTATGAGGAGCTGCATGTCTCTTCAGCTGGGGTCGATCCTGAGAGTGACAGTGTATGTCAGGAACCTAGAACAATAAACATGCTCTGATACCACGTGTCAGGATCTTGCTCCAACAATAGAGCACATATGATTACTTCTTGTATTAGCAACTAAACACAGAATTTAACCAGAATCAATAAGTAATTAGAAATATGAAACAACACAGGAATTGAGAGACAATACACAATTGTATTAATAATCACTCAGAAGAATATACAATAAGGAAGATGCCACTTCTTCCTCCACCTCAAAGGTTCGCCACACCTCAAGACCTTCTTCCCTCTCTCTCTTGGTCCCAACAATCAACTCTAATATAGAATTGATGTTCACCTCTCCAACCAGTCAGTAACACGATGCCAGTATGTCAAGTACACAACCGTACTCCAAGTAGATCTCCTGCTCTCTGTTGCTACCTGCAAATCACTAGACCTTACTCACCATTGTAGATCTCCAAAAGAAGCCATGCTCATCTGCTAACTAAGATCATACGAATATGAAGAACCCTGTTGATTCTCCAATCCAGTACCCACCTTGGTACTATGGCACTAGGAGGAACACACCATTGCTCTCTTCTCTCAGAAGGAGCTTATTGCTCTCTTACTCCCTAGTTACAAGTTTACACTACAGCTTATGAGTCTATTATATAGATCTCATGCATACAATAATTAGACTATCCTAATTACAATAATTAGACACACAACTCGTGACTATAATTAGTCATTTGACATGCAAACACTCACTTCACTTAACTGACTGTTCGTCAACAGTAGTTCTGGAACACATAGGCGACCGACGCTGGTCCCTGCTTGCCTGGTGTTGCTGATATCAGCCGACTAGCTGCCATCATCGGTTGCCTTCTGCACTGCATCTGACCAACGTCGATCATGCTACCGACACCAGTGCTTCTGGTTCTTCAGCAACCTTCCTTTGTGTCTGCAAATAGTTAAAGCTTTTAGCTCCACACCCTAACAATCTGTCACTTGGAGATAAATAGCTGCTACTGTACCTGTACCTGTACACCATCTATTCTGTTCCCTTGGCTCTGTATCCCTCTTCAAAGTCACTCTTGAAGACCAACCACCACACAAACTTGTGATGCTATACCTATCACTTATGCTGAAAGAATTTTGCTGCTCCCAAATTCTTCATGACATACTTCTGAACCAACTCTACCATTAGCTCAGAAAACTCCCTGTATATGAAACCCTGCAACAAGTAACACAATATAGTAACAGGATAATGTAGCTAATATTATCCAACCTGGTAAAGATAAAATACAATGGTCAAACCTCCATTGTCTTGCAGCCTAATCAAGACCATATACCATAGCCTTCTGTCTCATGTGTCCGTCCACTCTCTTCTCTAATATGGGAATCCATCCCTCAATCCAGTACTTTCTTCCAGCTGACAACTCTACCAACAAATACCTGTTTGGTTCTTCTCCAAGGACTCACACTCCTCATCTATGCCAAGCTCCCACTGTTTCTGGATTCTACCTGCATTGCTTCTTCCATCTTCCTAGATCTTGACTATCAGTAAGCAATATAAAGAAGGTGAACAACAAATATGAGGTTCACTTACCATTTTTGACCTCCATATGGGTGTTTGAGACTTCTTGACAGCTTGCTGTCCACCCAACATTCGTTTCAGTGACCGATCTCGGCCGTCTCCCAGCCTGCACCCGACCGATGTCGATTCCCTACGACTGCTTCCTCACCGACATCGGTCCTCGTGACTGATGCCAGTTTTTACCTGTCCCTATTTTGCCGACGTCGGTCTGCACATAGCCGATGTCGGTCACTGTGAGGACGTCGACGTCGATTTTCTAATCGACGTCGATTTTTGTGTTTTCCTTGTGAGTGACAACTTTTACCTGCGAGCTCCTTTTGGGTCAAAACCCTGTTAAAATTAACACAGCCCTGCTCAAAATAAATCAGTTTCCTCACCTGATCTCTGTCTGTTATCTCCTCCATGAAAACCAAGGCTTTCCAGTTCTTTAGCTTGTCAAAGACATCTGACTTCCGCTTCGAAACCTGCATTCTCCTTCTACATATGTGACTAAGCCTACCAAGCCACATCTCTATAACAAAAGGTGAATCAGTAATATAAGTAGATAGATAAAGGATACCTACTTTCTTACCACCATCTAATTCAAGTGTATCCGCTGTGAGAGTTACAGTGCATCTCCCATCACCCAAATTTCTTGAAGAAATTAGACTCATCTCCAAGACTGGTACCTGCATGACTTCCTTCAACCACTGTGTGTCATCCGTTTGCAATTTCAGCTTCACTTCCCCTTTGTCAATAATTTGACAAGGCTCTCCAACCCCTAAATAAATCTCTCCAAAGTCTCCAAAGACATACCCATGAAAAGATGCTCTATTTCGAGCTGCATGGAAAGAGGCAAAAGAATCTGTAAACAAAGATTCTACTTTATCCAGAGCAACCTGTGCAACGTCACCTGCAACATTTGCTTCTACACGCTGATCTTTTGCCGACCAACAATCTCTTTTTACCTGCTCTTTCTTTCCATCAATCAGACCATTCATGCTATTCAGTTTCTCCATTCGTAGCTTACTATCTTCTGCCATTGCTATACTCCCACTCAATCTGAAACCCCTGTGAGTGACCTGTAATCAAAAACACTACCAGATCTGAACCACCTGTTAGTCAACCCAACCAAAAGCTCTAATGCCACTTGTCAGGAACCTAAAACAATAAACATGCTCTGATACCACGTGTTAGGATCTTGCTCCAACAATAGAGCACATATGATTACTTCTTGTATTAACAACTAAACATGAAATTTAACCAAAATCAATAAGTAACTAGAAATATGAAACAACACAGGAATTGAGAGACAATACACAATTGTATTAATAATCACTCAGAAGAATATACAATAAGGAAGATGCCACTTCTTCCTCCACCTCAAAGGTTCGCCACACCTCAAGACCTTCTTCCCTCTCTCTCTTGGTCCCAACAATCAACTCTAATACAGAATTGATGTTCACCTCTCCAACTAGTCAGTAACATGCTGCCAGTACGTCAAGTACACAACTGTACTCCAAGTAGATCTCTTGCTCTCTGCTGCTACCTGCAAATCACTAGACCTTACTCACCATTGTAGATCTCCAAAAGAAGCCATGCTCATCTGCTGACTAAGATCATACGAATATGAAGAACCCTGTTGATTCTCCAATCCAGTACCCACCTTGGTACTGTGGCACTAGGAGGAACACACCATTGCTCTCTTCTCTCAGAAGGAGCTTATTGCTCTCTTACTCCCTAGTTACAAGTTTACACTACAACCTATGAGTCTATTATATAGATCTCATGCATACAATAATTAGACTATCCTAATTACAATAATTAGACACGCAGCTCGTGACTATAATTAGTCATTTGACATGCAAACACTCACTTCACTTAACTGACTGTTCGTCAACAGTAGTTCTGGAACACATAGGCGACCGACGCTGGTCCCTGCTTGCCTGGTGCTGCCGACGTCGGCCGACTAGCTGTCGTCGCCAGTTGCCTTCTGCACTACATCTGATCGACGTCGGTCATGCTGTCGACGCCGGTGCTTCTAGTTCTTCAGCAACCTTCTTTCTTCGTGTCTGCAAACAGTTGAAGCTTTTAGCTCCACACCCTAATAGTGTAGACGTTGTCGAAAGTGAACTACAACAAAACATCTTGCAAATCAACCATTGCACCCGATTGAATAACGTGTTCTAGTAAAGGAACCAGCCACACCTGCACTAACTCCTACATCAACCTGACCATAAATGCCTTGAAAGAGGCCCTATTAAATTCAATGTTGGTTATTTTCCTCTGCTTTCTCCATATCAATCGTAATCACTTAGCCTCAACCAGTTTAAGCATCTCATTATTTTGAGTCAATGTGGTGGCAACAAATTACAAGCTCGCAATAGTTATTGTGTGAAAGAAGAGTGGTCCATATTTGGCCCTTGCTTAGTCGATTCACTAGAGGCTACTTGTATATCATATTTGATTTACGATGACAGTATAGACTGTGCTTATACGCCTATACGCCTGTCTCATTAATTATCCCTAGATTGATATTGATTCAACTGAGATGTGTACCATCAAAATTTATTTCTATGCGGGCCTAGTCTATTATCCATAATATATAGACTAGCTTGATGACTAACTTTGTCTCTATCAAACGATGGTGCCTAATACATTTTGCTTTGAGTGGCTAGTAATGAATTAGGTATGTTAAAAAAGTTGGAGGGAATTTTGAGGAAGACAACATTAACTATGTTGTTGTAAAAATCTTGTACATTAAAACCGTTGGGAAGGACAAATAATTTTTCTCCATTAACAAATACTTATACAACTTTTCACTATTAAATTAATTCTAACTATGACTATTTATGATTTTGAATTATATATGTATATAGTAAATATTTAATTTCATTCTTATAACATCATAAAAATATATACATTAATGTTGTTTAAATAATTGTCAATTAAATTGATTTGATTGTTACTAAATTTTTAAACACCTTTATTAATATATACATTTTTGTGAAGTTAATATAATTTATAAATTGTTAATGTTCAATAATTTAATTATACTATTTAGATGAAAAATATATACTATATAAATTGTTAAATCTATAGCTATTACCATATGCCCTAATTTTTACTAATTATATATAATTTCAAAATACAAAATCAAAATATATCATATCAATTTATAATTTTAATTACATACAATTCAATCATAAACAATTTTAAATCATATGTAATTTGATGAATTATAATAAATGTTGTAACATCTTGTGATTTAAAAAAAAAAAACACGAAAAACTCATATTATCTAAGTTATGAATACAATATTTATAATTTTAAAATTTGGTTTGGGTTAACACGGATGGTGTCGTTTAAAAAGGTTCCTCTCCAATGATTTCTTCCCTTGTTCACGGGCACGGGCACATTAAGGATTAGAACGTGGGCACGCAATTCGGGAAGAGGGAAGAATGGGCTTACGGAGGACATGGATGGTGGGGGTGATGGTGATGGTGATGGTGTTGGTGTTGGTGTTGTTGTTGTTGAATGTGAGTATTATTGTGGCAGGAGCAGGAGCTGGAGCTGGAGCCAGTAAGGAGTGTGCGGAAATATCATACAAAGAGGAATGCACGGGGAAAGGGAAAGGGAAAGAGTGCAGGTGGTGCATCAGCGAGAGTGTAGAGGATGGATGTTTTAAGGAGTCAGAGGCCTGGAAGTTGCCTTCCCAGGTTTTTCTTTGCACTAAGCGGCCTTGATCTTCCCTTCTTACAACCATTTTCGTATTTTATGCGATAACAAATTTTAATTTGTCATGGATCCGAAGTGAACGGGAAAGTTTTTTTTGTTTTGTTATTGGCTTTTGTAAACATTTGTATCAATATCATGTCAGAAGAAAAAACAGAGCTGTTCCCTTGAGCACTTGTATACCTAACAATTTGAATAAAAACTTTGTTTTTAAAACGAAAATAAAATGCATTTCGTGTGTTTGATGATATCGAAGTAGCCCACACTATTGCTGCTGCTGCAGTCAAATGTATACATTAACGAGCTCACGGAGAGGCACGTTCCATTCTTCTTGTTTCCGACCAAAGGATAAGGAAAGTTGAATGTCATGCTTTTTCTTATTGGTCTTTCTGGAGGGGGAGTTTCTATGAATTTATTAGATTGCAAAGGTATCGAATGTTATGGTATTGGCTGTAAACTCCCTTTTGATGGGTAATGGCTTGGATCTATTTTGAAATATTCTAGTCCTATACCTGAATTTCAAGCAATGTGCATAATAGCATATGCTCTGTATTATTTCTAGAATTATTTTCACGCTGCTCCATATATCGAGGTATCCCTATTCCTATCAATTCTTACAAATTCAAGCTAAAAGATTCCTTCTTAGAGCTCTTAGAATCAACAATTTTGATCAGGGTTCAACTATCATTTTTGTAGTTCTTTTCACATATGTTGTTGATACTAGGATGCATTTTTGTCAGCCTTTGCATTCAAAAGCCACATTCTTATCATCTAATACTTAATAAGTTATTTCCATCATGTTCTAAAAAAGTGGAGAATTTTATGTTCTTGGCAAGCGTAGTTACTTGGAGACTTGGGTATTGGAATGGGAGTGGCTATGTGAGTATACGAACAAGGATATGGCTGCAACATATATGATACTGTGGAATAGATCAATTGTTTTCAATTAAATTGTAATACAAATATCCACATACATTTAACTATGCCTAAAATAGATGTTAAACAGTAAATCAAGCTTAACTAATTTTCCAAAACTAGAGTAATATAGACAAGAATTTTAGAAATGTATCTTGAATATCAGGTGACAATCATCAAAGTTTGACAGTGAAAATCAGGTTTTTTGTGGCAAGATAACAAGAACCCTGAAAATTCTTGACTAATGGAGGAGCTTGTCCACATCATCAATTTCTGCTATTGGGGATGTCCAAACCATCAAGTTCCATTTCTCAGAAGTGTCAGATTAGCGAAATCTGTTTTGCTGACTCTTTTCGTAGATCCGGGGCTCCAAAAATGTTGCCTAGTTTTTCAAAACTTCACTCTGATTATTGAAACATATGTTTTGAGATCTGTGTTATACTAGGGAATAGCTGAGCTATCTTGATATTTTTCAGGTCCCTCAACAATGTACAATATAGAAAATGGCACTCCAATAATTGCAGTAACTCAACAAATATGCAAATCAGTGCAATGCAAGTTGTCACTAACATGAACTTGAGTGCTACAATGAACGCTGTAATGATTTTTTGATTTTTCTAAATGCTTGTAAACACTAACTACTAAGTAGTTGATCTTAGTACTGGTACGGGTTCGTGTATGCTGGTACATTGATTTTTTGGCTTGGGTAAGACCATACAATTTTTAAATTAAAATATTAAAAAATATAACCACACAAGCAAAATTAACCACGTGATATGCATAGAGTAAACAAAATGAGCTAAATAACCACAAAATATACTGATAATTACTGCCAAACATTATGATATTCAATGGTCTAACTTAAAACAAGTAAATAGTGCAAATGTTACAATGTATACACAAAAATCAAGATAAATCAGCTTATTTATTATAATCATATTGCCCTTCAATGTCTTCATTGAAAGTATCAACACCTTCATGGGCACCAAATGGGCACTTGTAGTGCACAGGATTAGCAAAACGATGGAGTTTCAGCCCTAAGCATAGTTACCAGGAGACGGGTACGGGAACGGATACCAGTACACCATTTTTAAGAAAATAGGAGACAGGTACTCGGAGATGGAAAAAAATAATAATTATATAATACATATTATTAATTTTGAGGAAAAAATTAAAAATTATTAAATGCAATACATTGTAACTTAAATTTTAAATATTTATTTTATTAAAAGAAATAATTCAATAAATACTATTTAATTTAAATTTTAAATAGACTAAAAATTTAATTTTAAAATAATTAGTGTTTTAAAATTTTTAATCAAAATAAATAAAGTAAAAAAAAATCTGTGGACAGTGATGATGAAGACGTCAATGGAAAGTTGGGAAAAAAATTGTGCGAATTAAATGTCTCACATGTCCCACAAGCATTTCATGGCTTAGATTGTTCTAGCCAAATAATATGTGCTATCTGGGCCTAACTTTATTCGGTCTTGCTCGCATTATTCACATGATTACACTTTGCATCACAAAGGGGCCAAAATAAAAAACATGGAAAATCCAATAGGTTCTTGGTTCAAACCCAACAACTTTGCTTGTGTAGCAGCCAATTTCTTTTCAGTTTTAAGCTTGAGTAATGGTAGGAAGCAGGCTCAAAATTAGCGCAAATGCCATCAGCCCTAATGCAGTTTGTAGAGAATTGAACATAGAGAAAATGACAAACCACCTTGTGAACACAGTCAGCCTTAATGTAGTAAAAATGCAGTTTGCAGAGAATCAAGCGTAGAGAAAACAACAAACAATGAACATCATAGAAATGTGTTTTAGGGATTTAAAAGAAGTTTTTAAGTGTTTTTAATGGGAGACGGGTCAAGGGCAAGAAGAAACGAGTTAGGAGACGTTGACAGTCTCCAAGGGTGTCTTCGAGTATGGGAGACGTTTCCATACCCGTCTCTTGTATTGGAGATGCGTACTCGTACTAGAGACACATCTCAGGTGGTGGGGGATGCGTCTCCTTGCAACACTGGCCCTAAGCAATTGAAAAAATGAAGTTGAGAGAGCAAATGTGAAATGAGAGGGAAATTTATTGTTTGATTTTGATAAAATGAATGTGAAAGTGGATTTTAGGGTTTCCCCTTACTTTCATTTGGTTTCAATTATTGTTTAAGTCCAATTTTGACTTTTTAAAAGCTAAAACAAAAAAGTAAAAATAAAAAAATGTTTTTCACTTTGGGTACCTATTAAGTATGCCCCTGGTTCCTACTTGACTTACCCTATTTTTGTTTTATGTGAAATACCATTAACAATAGGGTATATTGATTACACTAGGAAGTTCTACCATTTAACAATGTAAAACAATACTTTCCCCAGTGGCTAAAAACAATAAACATGCCAATTTGGAAATTTGAAAACATGTAATAGACAATATGAAAATTAAAATGATTGGAGTAGTCACACCTTGATGATCGTTGATTTTTTGAGTGGATCTTGATTGTGCAGGGTTGTGATTGCTTGTGTGCAAAATTTGAGCGTTTGCTTGTGTAGAGACGAGCTTTGCCCCATCATCGTTTGTGTCTTGGGTAGGATTGGTGTTGGCATTTTTTTGACCGCCATTCCTATCCTCTAGTGTTGTCCGTGTTGTGTGCAACTTTATGAATTCTGTAACTTTTTGTGTTGCTTCACCATTGGATGTCGTATTCTCCTATACCTTTACTTTGTAGAACTATCTAATTTTATGTTTTCAATGTGCTTGACCTAGCTTGCCACAAGATGTTAAAAAGAGAAGGGAAGTAGTTGGGTCAAGCAACTGCGAAGGTGTTGTGACTATGCATTTTGCATGCTAGAATCGGACCCCTTGTAATTCATGTGTAGTGCGAATGGAGGGTTGAGAGAGAAATTCTGCCTTCTCTCTTTAAGTGTGAGATGCAACTATATACACATTTGGCTAGGTCAATTTTGGTACAATATGCGATGCAAATCCTTGAGCAAAGATAAATCAATGGAAAGTGTGCCCAAACTTGAAAATGATTAGTAGCAATAGCTTGGAAACTTCAATGGAGCCCTATAACACTTCTTTTGGACGATTTGGTTATTAAAATGATCATAGATGATTTTCATATATAGGCTTCACATGATTTGAATAAAAAGACCTATTGGCATGCAAAAGCCGACAAAGAAAAAGGCAAACAACTGACAAATGGATCCAAACACTAAAAGGACACAACCGCCGGTAGAAGGGCCCACAAAAACAAATAGGACAAGATCAACAGATTGTTGTTTCTGTCCGAGAGGAAGAAACAAACATATACATAAATAGGAGAGAGAAAACAAGCTCACGAGCACAAACGAACGCAACATAACAACAAACAAAATAACAAAAGACCACGAGATCACACAAATAAAAAGCAAGACAAACACGTGCCAATAAGTGCCCAATTCAAGGTGATGATCCATATGCACAAAACAATGCCAAAAATATTGTAATAAAATGCTAGTACCAAAAATTGGTGTTTACATAATGCCTCTATTTTGATGTGCATATGTGAGTGATGCATGTGTGTGTCAAAGGAAAATGATACACAATTGAAGTGTGCACCTTGACTTACCATAAGGAGAGGAGGAAGCTTTTATGTCATGCATCCATCCACACCTTTGTTGTTTCGCAAACTTCAGTATACCTGTCAACAATGACCATTTGCTAACAAGTAATTAATGCCATATATGCTCCTTGCATTAAATTGAAAATTGAAAATAAAGAGTGTAGGAACGAATACACCAGCTTTGTATCGAAACAAATGCTATTGTAATTTGAAAAACGATGCCTCTGCTTCGATTATTCCGATTGAAAACTTTTTTGATAAGTGCCATTACTTCTCTGGGAGTTTTGTGAACCCTCTTCCTACTTCTTGATCAAGGAAGTAGATAATGTTTTGCTCTATTTAGAGCTGCTTGACTTTCACTTGAAAGTACTCTGAAAAATGCTCATGCATGACCTTAACTTGAAAGTACTTTAAGAATGCTTTGATATATGCCCCGTTTTTGAGGTGAGGGATTGAATAACCTGTGCAAATCCCATAGTAGGTTAGATGCAAGCAACTAGTTTGCTCTGTACACACACATGTTAGAGCATAAGCAAGTTAGAAAGTCAAACAAACATGAAATTTCTACTTGAACAAGACAATGCACTTCAGATTGAGTATAAAAGAGAATGAACAAGTGTTTTACCTTCACCTACCAAATGAAGCTCCTCTTTTGTTGTGTGGATTGTGCTTGGATTGTGGTTGCGTAGTTGGAGATGCACAAGCACTTCGACAACATATCCTCTTGGTTGATCAATGATTGGCTTGATGAAGATGTTGATGGTTTGGATGGCTTGATCTCTCAATTGATAGAGTTTTCTTAGGCTATGGGAGCTTGGTAGAAGTGAGGGAGGAGAGTGTTATTTATAGATTTTAAAGAGAGTGAATGAACAATCAGATTTGATTCAAAATGAAGGGCTAGCATTGAGTCAAAGTCCTCATTGAACGAGGGGAGTTGGCTCATAAATGTGAGGAGTTGGAAAGGCATGGCCTTGATCGATTGAGAGATGGGCTTGATTAGATTTTGTCTTGGATTTAGGGATTTGGGGATTTGACCATAGATCGAGTGATGTGATGACTTGACTTGGGATTTGGGGTGATATGATTTGAGATGGGATGATGTGATGACTTGATTTATCAGTTGACTGATGTGATTTATTATGATTTTATTTATTTACTTATTTTGGATGTGCATGGATTTTCTTATTAGCATTAGTCAACTAACTGATATGATTAATTAGTTGATTAATTTGGGTTTGCTTTTGGTGGGATTGGACAAGGTTCAATGTGCAATAAGAGAATGTGATTTATTGGCTAGGGGATGATAGTGTGATGCGGTTAGAGCAGATAATTAGTGATGAAATAGGAATGAATTAGGGTGTCAAAAGTGGAGAAAATGGGATGTCGCAAATATAGTGTCCAAATTGTAGCGTCTACATTCCCAAGTGTCATGTTGCATAGAATATATAGAATTATTTATAACTCAATGCCCAATATACTAGTCTAGCGAGTATCAATGTCATATTGCATAGGAATGATAACATCAATTAAGACTCAATGCACGATATACTACTCTAGTGAGTATCAATGTCGTATCACATAGGAATGATAGCATCAAGTAAGGCTTAATGCACAATATACTATTCTAGTGAGTATCAATGTCTAGAAAGGTGTCCTCATGTAAGGTTCAATATATACGACAATTCTCAATGAGGATGATGGGATGGAGGGGGCAACATCATGCCCCATAGTGAATATACGAGAATCATGTAATATAGATAACCGTATGGTAAGATCCATAAGTTGATGTATCCTCTAATGAGGATGATAGTGGGTTGGACAACATGGCTAATGTAGCCAAATGGATGAGTACAAAGTAATGTCCCCAAATGTAGATGACTGCTCAAGGTAGCAACATATATCATGTGTAAATACCAAATATGTGTCCATGCATATATAAGATAATACCATATTTGTATGAAGAAGCAATGTAAGCATCCTAGACACAAGTGTGTGACGGGAAAATATATGCCAATTTAAGGCTCATGGATAATAGATGTGGTATCATGCCTCCATAGGTAAACATAGGTATAGATATGATCAATGGAGCTCATTGGAGAGGTGAATATAATGATGGTGAGGATGTCCTCGTCCTTGTAGGATGTGTCAAATGAATAACTCATGAGGACCATGTAGGTATAATGCCTCTGTTGGCAATGTATAAGCCATGTACACCAATGTGTAAGATATAATCATATATATAGGAAGTATGACGATCATAATGTTCCAATATGTAAACTGTGCGCATTGCATAGGTGCCCACTAGTGTGGTAATGCAAGGCACATAGGTAGTGGCTCCAAAAATTGATATAGGATCAACGATGCTAAAGTATAGGTAATGTGAAGCATGCCCATATGGGCATGAAGACACATGCATAGTTGAATGCTTGTGTAATTGTAATGAGCCTTACTCAATCAGACTCAAAACACTTCAATTTTTGCCTTAGGAATTTTGCCAAACACTTGGTGTGCCAGCGGATATATGCTGATATTGTTTCCAGTTTGATTCGTCCTTGGTTTTTTGTGATGCCAATGATGTTTAGAAGCTTGTGAATGAATGCAAGATGACTAACAAAGTAACCAAGATGATATGCAATTCTTTTTGCATTTTTCAAATGCATATATATGACTGAGAATGATAACTACAGTTACTTGACATTTAATCAAACACTTAGCATGCAAACTATATAAGCTGATATGAAAGTAACTACTAGACAATTCGTCAAACAATTTGCAGCCAACCTCCAATATTTCTATTTGATATTTTGCAGTGATTACAAGGCTCAACTCATGCAAAATGCAAACTCCCCCTTACATCAACTTGACTGAAATTACATTGTTAGATGACTGTCATAGGACAGCGATTACAACTCCCAACCAAATGCAATGCAAAATAGATATATGACTAAATTTGTGCAATGCCAATGACTGCTTATGACAGCAACTGCCAACTAATACAAATAAAGAACCTGATATAATGATGGCAGCCACACAACTTGTTCGATCCTCCAAGATGATGAAGTCTATGCCCTTCAAGATACTGCGTCTAGCCTCATGTGAGCCCAGCGAACTCCTCCAAAGCCTTGACTGATTTTATTTGGCTTTCTTTGACAAAATCGCGCTATTTACAAGTGCGTCCCAGCTACCAATGATGTCTGATTTTTGTCTCCTTCCAAACAGGAATTGGCTTCCTCAAAGTTGCCTCTCGCAATACCAAAATCGTCCTTCTAAGAGCCTAGATCTCAATGTTATGATAGCAACAACTAATCGGAAAATGAGCAGCAATTAAAACCCTTGAAGAACCCTTTAGTAGACTCAACTAAGATGCAAGATATTGTAGCATTTACTGTTCACGCCACTATAGCAGCCCATACAACTTTTGATATGCAATGATTAACTCTTTAATATTCTGTCCTACAACTGTTAAGCTTCAAACTCCTCAAACCCTTGGTTTATTCTTCACTTTTAGCACATATTGAACACCTGAATGAAGTCCACAATCAAGCAATGATTCAGCTGGTATTGCACAACCTCAAAATTGCGAAACCAATGAGAGTTTTCGTTCCCAATGGTTGGAAAGCTCTGGAATACAAAAACCCTAGGTTTCTCTCCTCCAACGCCAAGAAAATCACAAAGACAAATATAAAAAATACTCCATCCTCCCTCGATTTCTCCTTTGGCTCCTTTATATAAACTTCAAGAGGTCGATTCCCTCCTTTTTGCCTTCTAATCATTTTAAAATGATATAATATTGGCACTTTAGAAATATTAAATAATTTCCTTGATATTGGCGCCTCAACAATTAATTATAAAATGGCCCCCTTTAAATGACTAAAGACCCCTCAAGTCATAAAGTGCAAATATAACATTAAAATATAATATTAACATATTAATTATAATTAAAGTCACCTTTAATAATAATTAAACGTTATAACTTAGGCAAATTCCTTATTTCACCAAACCAACTGAATACCGGAATCAACACTACCCACACTTCACATTCAGGTGCCCTGCTATAAATAGTTACTCTGTCTGAATGACTTACTATAAATAGTAAGTATGAGACGCTGAGTTCTAAAATCTCTGCAAAGGCCAACCCTGAATCACATTGAACCCTAGGGAAGAAACCACACTGATATCTGCCCAACAGGGCCCTACAACCACTTCCGTTAGCCTACGAGGCCCTGGAATACGCTAAACCACCCAAAAACCACAACTGCCTAAAATGGGGACATTGCAATAATGCTCAATGAAATATCGTATGAAAAACTATCGCGCTGCCACTAAGTGGAAAGATATAGATGATATGCTCAATGGTGAGAAGGACAAATAATGTGCCCCAATAGATGCTTCATATGCATAAGATGTAGAGAGTAAGCTCCATGAGACATGGTGGTATGTTTCCCGCAATGGCAAGACAAAACGTCTCAATAGGTGACGCACCTCTAAGAATGTCATGTCCCTCTTTTGATAGGGACATGATGGAAGACCTTTAGCCTTAAAACCCTTCTCGGAGGCTAAAGGACAATTTTAAAGGGAAGTAAGGATTGAAATGTTTTTAAGTGAATGTGTAAAAGTACTTTTTAAAAATACTTTATGTTTTCAAATTTATTTAAAAGAGGGGCTTTTAAGGGTTTGGATGATTAAGTGATTTTATAAAAATAAAAGAAAAAAAGGAAAAAAAGAAAAGATCATAAGGACCTATTAAAATCTTTTAAAGTTACCCTCCCTTCTCAATTTTGGACGCTACACTTGGAAGGACTATTTAAAGCAACGAAAGGGTTAATTGAATCATTCATGTCTCATTTTGTTAACGATTTTCCTAGAGTCTAAGCACGAAAAGCAAGGACTTGCACTTGAAGGCGCTGAATTGATGATGAAAAACCAACATTCCGACCTAGGGTGTCACGTCCCATTTTTTTTTGCCAGGGTTTAGTCCGATGAACTATTGTCCCTTTGGCATACGTGTCATTGTGACACATTGGCTGTGGTACATGTGCGTATATTTCTGTGAAGATTTAGTTTCGATATGCAAATCAAGAAACTAGATAAGTGATTTTATGAGTAAATTAATAAAAATAGTATTTATGCTATAATTAATTTGGCAAAATAAAGATTTGTTATAATCTTAAATTGTTTAATTGTATTAGACAATTATTAATTTGTGATATTCAACATATTATTTATGCTAATTAAATATGAGTATAAATCCTAATTAAACACTAGGATGAACACATATTTTAAAAGATTTATCTGGTATTAATCAAGTGGAATTGATTATTAATTAGTAATACATGAAACCTTACGATGACTTTACTTGGAAAGGTGAAGTTGAGTTACCTCAATATTAACTGGGGAAATCAAGGAAGGTTAATTGAAAGTTTAACCGAAAATTACTTGTAGGTCTCCTAGTTAATTTTTTGGAACAAAGCCTACAATGTTGGTTTCAAATGACATGCAAATAATGGAAAATGGGAGAAAACGGTATTTAGGAAGGGAAAGAGAAGGATTTTTTTTAGACACGGAAGATATACGAGAAAGAGAAGTAGAAGTTGGAAGGGGAAAGAAGGCTTGGAAAACAAGAAGAGAAAATTTTATCTGCAACAAAGAGAAAAATGTACTAGGTGGATACTGTAATTATTTTAAATGGTGTATTTTGTATTGAAAGTATTTTGGATTATAGAGTATATTAAAATTAGGGAAACTTTGTGAAATCTGTGAGTAAACCCTGCAGAAACTTATGGGAAATCTTTTGGTAATCTCCTTAGAAACTAGAATTCTTTCCGTATTTAGAAAGTTATGGGAATATAATTTTATTAAAACTATTTTAATTGCTCCATTCCCTTTTTTTAATCATTTCCTTGACTCAACTGTTGATATTTCCATCTTCATTGCCCTCACGCAATGCATGCTAACACCACGTCTAGGGTTCAAACCTCCTGAAATAGCTTTTTGTCTAGCAGCATTAACGTTGTTGCCATATCAAGTTCTGTTCTTTTCTTTAACTCAGCTCAGGAGCAGCGCCGTCGCCATTCTTTTCTTTAACTTGGCCAAGAGCAAATGACGCCATCTCTCTTTCAACCCATCGCCGCCACCATTCTCCTATCTTAATTGTTTTTAATTCAACGGAACCTCATTTCACTTTAGTCAAGGATTTGAATCCATATTTACCTCAGATTTCCATATTGCGATTTGGTGGATTCCGAACTCTTATTACTCTGCAAAGAATGGCTTGCTGATGATCGGATCTTTCGATTCAATCTAAGCTTTGGCCCTAGGCCATTGATTGGGGTTGTCGATGCTCGGATCCCAACTCACCCACCTGGTAATAGACTTGAGGACGTGTTTTGGCTTTTTCTGGTTCTTCCTGGAGTTGTTCTCCGAAACTATTGGATCTGGTTGCCGATTGCAAATTTGGTTTTGGCTTTTGCTGATGGTCCCTAGAGTGGACCTTTGGAATCCCTGTCGAGTTGCCTTTTCAATTCCATTTACCCAACTTGAGCCCGAGCTAGGTCGTTGGCGGTGATTGGTTGATGCAAATTTGATTTTTGGTTATTGTGGATTGACGGGAAGGATAATAGGAAACCCACATTTAGTTAGGTTAAATTTATATGTATAAATATTTAATCAATATGGTTTAAATTTATATATATAAATATATAATAAATATAGTTAGATATTAATTAGGTTGAGAATAAGTGATAATATATTTTATTTTAATATTAAATATTATATTATATTGATTATTATATAATCAAAAAATTATATAGTGGATAGTAGGCTTATAAATTAAGATCACTATACGTAATTATAACAGGGTTTTTCTTTTTAAAACATTATAAATGAAATTTGTTGAGATAGATATAAATAAAATGCTATGGAAATATGCAATTTGATTGTCGGCATTGTTTTATACTCTATGATTAAATTATGTAGGTGTAGGAGATTTTATTTCATTTCTTAATATTTGGGGTTTTATATGAAATGAAAAATATTATAAGACTTATGAAGAAACCAACAAAATATGTTTGAAAACGATTGATTTGTGGTAATACATATTTTGCGTTATTTTAAAATTACAGAAAATGGATAATTAGAACCTTTCCTTAATTTCGTTGGTTTTAGGGGAAGTCAAACTTAACCATTATGGGAATTGTCAGAAGGATATTTGTTTTTTAAATGTACTTATTTTGTACAAATAATTGAATTATCTATTATAATTAAGTTAATATAGATTTTTGTTGTCATATTTGGTTGGCACAGTTTTGCCAATGTATGCTTAATTCTATCAGATATTACATGTATGTGATCATGATCCTTAGATTAGTTTACCTAGATGGTGAGCTTATGCTATGGATTATTTATTTGTTATGTATATTATGGGGCCGCATTGATGATGCTATCCAAGCAATGAGATGGTCTCTTGAGCCTGGTTAACATCATCAATGATGGGTATTGGTAACCCGATCAAGTGATGTGTTATGAATTTGACTAATCCAGATGATCATATGTTATTTAAAAACTTTGGTCAAAGTAATGTTAGATTAACATTGTCAATTCATATGTATGATTTGCATGTTGTGCGATATCATAATAGGAATGTATTTTTCTTTATGATACATGTCATGTAGTAAAATCTTACAACACATGGGGGTACTAACATGTCTCATTCTGGATTCCCGCACCGTTTTATCTGTCTATTCATGTATGGAGGGCCATTCCCTGATAGGGGATTGTGCAAGGGATCGTTGGTCCGTGGTTGGAGTGGTAAAGAGCTCATATGATACGCTCCCTTCCCCACTACAGTTCATTCCTGGAGACAACACTTGATATCAGAGATACGCGAGTTAGTGCAACTCGAGCTCCGGAGAGTTAGTTATCCTTATATTGTATACAAGGCTAAATGCCTATTGAATTTGTAAATATAATATTATTTACTTGAACAGCCATTGTTGTATTGTGAGTCCAGTCGTAGCTGTGTCATTATGTATTTATACCTACTTTTTTGTATGCGCTTGTGTGAGAAAACTATTGAGTAAACATTTTTATACCTTTAGTAGTTTTTCGGTACAACTACATCTAGCCCTGATTTTGCGTATGTAAGAGACATTGCAAATATGTATGGCAGCTCAGGGAGTGAGCGCAGGCATAGGAAACTAACCCTAATAGGTATTCCTTAGTATGATATCTACTATAAATGCTAGTGAAAGCAAATAGCTTTTTTTTTGTAGCACAATACTGTTATGCAAACTTGTCGACAGGATCAAGTCTATCGCATCTTGTAAGGATGAAAATTGTATGTGGTATATTTCGTGAGAAAGTTAACTGTGCAAGTGGCTAGACATTTGTAGAATAACATAGTGCATCGTGAGGTGTACCTTAAGTTTTTGTTCTCTTCGGATTGTTATTGAAGGTAATACTCGGATAGTATAATTTTGACTTGCTTTATTATTATGGTTGGGTGTAAGATTGTTGTTGGTGTTGAGTTGGATACTCAAACACAAAGACCTATGACAGTATGGGATGTCATAAAATTTTACAATACGGAAAGTACCCGAATGGTACATACTGTATTCAACGTCTTGACCCATACCTAAATAAATATATATGTTATGGTTGTTAATGTTTGGTTAGAGTGATCATGAACTATGATAGTATGGGATATCATAAAATACTTCAACTTAGATATATATACTTGGGTGGTACATATTGTATCTGTATGTTTGGACTCTCACTTGAATTGATTGTTCTAATGATTTTGTTGGTTATTACTAGAGCAATATATTCATAGCAGCTAGCCGGACATGTATGTGTGCGTACAATCTTGCGAGTATAAACGAATAATATGTTCGACTGTTATGTACTGTATGTCTCGCTTTGTTTTGTAAACTTAGCTGTGTCTAGAATATGATTTTCTATGGATCTAGGAATGTGGATTCCTTCATCATTGCTTATATCTAGGTTTATATGTGAGAGTGTTGGGTAAGCACACAAGCTTGGATTAGCAAGATGTTATGTTAGAGTGTGTCACTTAGCTGTGGGATTATACCAGAGTTTTAGAAGCTCATCTGTGTCATGAGTAGTTTGTTCTCTGTTTGGCTTAGAGTGCCAACCCCTTTGGTGGTGATGTCTCGTGGAGGAGACGATCACATTTGAAAGGAAAACTACATCAGACCCTGATTCTGAGGAACGGATATGTAGGCTGCCCAAGATTGTGGTGGAGCATCGGGTCTAGATCCTTAGGCTAGGTTAGGGTAATCTTGATTGCATAGCAATCCGTGCAGCTAGTTGAATTAGTACCAATACTTAGTATGAAAAATTTGGATTGTGTTAATGTCCCTAGTGAGATAGTAAAATTTATGTATCTTTCATTTTATTATATTGTTTACAGTATTGGAATGTTGAAATTGTTATTACTTGAAGTTGTTGATTATATGATTGACTAAAGTATTCTAGCAACTTTGGTTGAATGAATGTTCAATATTTAGTTTTAATAAAAAAAACTTGTTACTTTTTCTAAGTACAACTAGGCGGGTTGTTACATGTGGCATCAGAGCTTAGGCTTGAACGCAAGGACCTAATGAGTCCATTAACATTTTTGTATCTTCTGTTTGTCAGAAGGAGAATTTGGATAAACGTGTGGTACATTGAGTGGGTATCCTAAAAGCTTTCGTAACCCCTTAGTTATTAAAGGGCGGGTTTATCGAGTGTCTTGGTGATGGTTTTATAAGGTGTATGGGTAGGAGAGTACATATCTTAATTCTTAAGTTGTGAACAAGAGTTTCCTACCATATTTTTAATCTTTTGATTGAACACCTCGAGTATGACTACATCTTTCTTGGTAATCGAATCACCTTCACCATTTGCGTTTGTATTTGACACACATGGAGTCCTCATTTCAATATATAAATGCTTTCATTTTGTGTCTTGTTTACATAAAAACTAGGAATGTGAATTTCATTAGTTGATTGCAAATGACTTGATTATAAATTCTTTTGTGTTAGGAGTTTGTGGATTATCATATTTAATTATTTATTTATTTTTATATATTACTTGAGAAGAAGTATCATCTTTCTTCGTTAGCTTAGAGGTGAGTTGATATGCTTATTCTACTCGTACATCATTTTAAGCTACTGAAAAGGTTCATATTATCAGGATGTTGATTTAGTGTTTTCTTAAGTGGAAACTTGTTTCTGAAATATTGTTTGATCTGATTTCTCTTGAGTTCGTGGGATAGTGTTTCCTACTTATTGAGAAAAGTTGTAGGATTGGATGGATTGGTGCATTTTTGTGGTTAATATATTTTCTTTCCAGTTGAGGAAGTAGGTTATGATTCTACTCTTGCAATTTGGTAAGTAATGTGGATTGCGATGTTATCTTTTGCCATTGAGGATATGTAGGAAGTTTTGTTTTGAGACATTGTCTCTCTACTTTCTACTTGTAACTTTATAGAGTTACTATTTTATCTAAAATGTAAATTTGACCACGAGGAGTGGCTAACAATGGATTTATATTAATTATAGTTGATTATAATTAGTATGTTATTATCTACCTTTGATAGACTAATATTATTCTCTTTTTAAAACATGTTTTGAAGAGAAGTATGTGTACCTTTTTGCCGGGAGCAAGTAAGGTATTAGATGTATAGAACATCTTGGTAAGGGTAGAGGTAAACTTTTAAACTTGTTGTGTGCTAGATGTACAAGCAAGAGACATGGTCTCACTTATAAGGTTGAAGGGCGATATAATCCTTCGCCTAAGTATGTTATGTTAATTATGAGATTATTTGTATAATAGGTTAAGCTGTGAAATTATGATACTAGTTATGTTTAGCTAGTAGCAACTTAATATAATCTTGAGATGATTGTATGATTTTCTAATATGTATATTAATACATATGGAAATCTTATAGCATATAATAATGCTTTATATGATCTGTTAGTACAGATTTGTGTTTCTTTGAGCCTTGTGCACATTTTTATTTGGAGATCATCAAGTCATAGAAACTCGAGGGAAGAGTGATGAATTGAGAACGTGAGTTCTAAGCGATAGAACATTATCTTACTTAGCCTCACATTAACTCAGATTGTTGGTATCGAGTTGGATTCGACAGACATACTTGTCGTATCTAGGATTTAACAGATAGAACTTGTCAAATTCAGTCGTATGGCTATACACATATACTGGACGGGTGTTCTATATGGACGATTATTCCATGATTTTATACATTTTTACTAGTTCTTATTCATCATCATACTTGTTCGGAGCTCTGATTGAGTTAGGACAGTATTGACATGTTATACTTATCTGAGGCTATGCGGAGTAGCTATAGTATTAACATATACACATCATTTTTGCTAGGTACCCTTAATACTTTTCTCCGGTTTGAGAAATACACTTTCTAGGATGGGGAGATGTGCGGAGGGACTGGAAAGTTTTGTGGGACTCTTCTTGGTTAGTTGTTTTGATGATCTCATATGTATTTGGAAAGTCGATAAGACTTTTTCTGACTTGTTGAACCTCGGGGTGGTCATGTTAAACCAATTAGCATAAGTGACATTTGCAAAACTTAATTGCATAATAGAAGATGTCACCGAGCAGGGTCTGGTGGGACCGATACTCTATAAATAATAGTAAATGAGTGCACTAAGATGAATTTTTAAGGTAAAATTTGTAGTTATTTACATACTATGATAATAGATACTATGTTTATATGGTGATAAACGCTGATGTCATTTGAAACCTTTTTGTCATTGGGATGATGACCAGTTTTAAGCGGGGAGGATGTCACATCCCGTTTTCTTCTGCTAGGTTTTAGTCCGATGAATTATTGTCCCTTTGGCATACGTGTCATTGTGACACATTGACCGTGGTACATGTGCGTACATTTGTGTGAAGATTTAGTCTTGATATGCAAATCAAGAAACTAGATATTTGATTTTATGAGTAAATAAATAAAAATAGTATTAATGCTATAGTTAATTTGTCAAAATAAAGATTTGTTATAACGTTAAATTGTTTAATTGTATTAGACAATTATTAATTTGTGATATTCAACAAATTATTTATGCTAATTAAATATGAGTATAAATCCTAATTAAATACTAGGATGAACACATACTTTAAAAGACTTATCTGGTATTAATCAAGTGGAATTGATTATTAATTAGTAATGCATGAAAACCTTACGATGACTTTACTTGGAAAGGTGAAGTTCAGTTACCTCAATATTAACTGGAAAAATCAAGGAAGGTTAATTGGAAGTTTAACCGAAAATTACTTGTGGGACTCCCAGTTAAGTATTTGGAACAAAGCCTACAACTTTGGTTTCAAATGACATGCAAATAATGGAAAATGGAAGAAAACGGTATTTAGGAAGGGAAAGAGAAGGATTTTTTTTAGACACGGAAGATATACGAGAAAGAAAAGCGGAAGTTGGAAGGGGAAAGAAGACTTGGGAAGCAAAAAGGAGAAATTTTATTTGCAACAAAGAGAAAAACATATCAGGAGGTTACTGTAAATATTTTAAATGGTGTATTTTGTTGATGTTTATAGCAGCGGGAGATATTTTTCTCCATCAAATTCAAATAATATTAATGTTAAAATATCTCTGGCTGACTTGCTATTTTATTATTAAAAGTCGTATCCTTTGGTGAAGAGAGACGACCCTTCATGAAGAAACATCTCAATGTCTATATATACAAGGCGTTTTCACCTCATTTGATAATCTGATTGAAGCAAGAAGAATTTTCACTTCGAGGAGATCGATCACCTACAACAGATTGACATTTTGCATCAAGTAAATTATTATCAAGGAGAAACCATATTATTTGTATATTCGTGCTTAGGAAAGGCACTACCTTTCATTACTGTGAATCAGTCTTGTGCTTGGGCCATATTGTAAAGCAAATTTCTACTCTTATTCTTAAAATATATAGGAGATATATTTTGTTGGGTTTTTCTCCCTAGAGGGTTTTCCCAGGGTATCTGCTGTGTTCATTGCTCTGTGTTGTAATTCTCGCTTAATTCATTTTTGATCCTAAAACTAACATGGTATCAAAGCAGGTTTAAGCAAGATTGTGATCAGATTTGAGTAAGCAGTGAAGTTATTTACTCATTTTCTCATTCCAAGGGAGTCTTTCCAAGCCTCGAAAATGGTGAACGGTCTCAAGGTTGAAGATTTTCTTGACGGTGCATCAAACTTCACCTCTTGGAAATTCAGAGTCCTTATTGCACTAGAGGAAAATGATCTTCTGGAATTCATGGAGAATGATGTGCCCAAACCAACCGATGATGCTGAGAAGACTCAATGGAGGAGGAATGGCACTAAAGCAAGAAAGATCTTGATAGATTCCATGAAGGACCACCTTGTGCCTATCATATCTAAGTTGAAGACGACCAAAGCCATGTTCGAGACTCTACAAGGCATGTATGAGATTAATAACACCAGCAGAGCTCTTGCATTGAGGCAATAGCTTCATCACATCAAAATGGCTAAAGCAGAATCTATCATCTCCTTCATGAAGATCACTGAGTTGAAGGATCAACTATGTGCCATTGGAGATATGATCAAAAATCGAGATGTGGTTATGTTGGCTTTGAATGGCCTTCCTCAATCTTGGGAGCCCTTCATTCAAAGTATAAGTGGAAGATCCAAATTGCCCAAGTTTGATCGCCTTCGTGCGGATTGTATTCAAGAGGAATCTAGGCTAGCGGCAAGAGGAAATGGGCGAAGTTCTATCAATGAAGAGAATCAGGGTCTTGCTGCTCAAACCTCAAAGAGGAAAGGAAGAGAAGGGAGAAAAGGAAATTTCAAGAGGAATAGAAACAGGAAATCAGATGTTGCTTCTGAATCAAAGAAGGATCTCTCCCATATACAATGCTTCAGATGTGACAAGTATGGTCACTATGCGAGAGATTGTGCAACAAGACCAAAGCAACATGTTGCTACTGTAGATGTGGATGATGTCTCTCCTCAAAAGGAATCAAGAGATAATTCAATTGGATTTCTATTTATCTTAGCCCTATCAAGCAATGTCCCAACCGATAGCAGCACATGGTTGATTGATAGTGGCGCTTCTCATCACATTACAGGATATAGAGGGCATCTTTCAGAATCGGTGGAGAGAAACCAACCTTCAAGTAATAATCGGAGATGATGCTTGCTACTCAGTGAAAGGCGTTGGAGCCTCTTCTCTTCACTTGGATTCTGGCATCTCTCTTCATTTAGTGATGTCTTGTTCATTCCAGGTATCTGTTGAGCACACTATCTACTGAGAGGGGGGGTGAATCAGTGGACGAGCTAAAACCTGGTTCTTAAAACTTTTAAACAAGATACTTAAAGTATATGCAAAGTAAAGAACAAAACAAAGATCACACACACACAAGAATGCTCAATAACAGATTTTTATGTGGAAACCCAAAGGGAAAAACCATGGTGAGAAAAGTTGCTAGAAGCTACTGTTCTAATCCAGCCTCACAAAAAATAAGTCTCATAGACAAACCTCACTAGTTACATTCAAAAGCACTCACTCAAAGGACGCGTCAACTTCCTAATTGAGCAGCAACTCAGTTTTTCTGATGGCACCAACCTATCAAAGAATTGAAGCTGCAACTTCAAAATACAGAAGAGATTCAGAATGAATCTTGTTCACTTTTCTGTTACAAGTCTAGTCTGTAACTGCACCTTCATTGTGTGTCTTCTCGGCTTCTCTACCTTTATCTCTGTGTCTGGATATCTTCTATTTTGACACACCTTATTTTCTTTGCCCTTGTCACGCTGTCTGCATATGTCCTCACTCGACAATTTTGAGTTAACACTCTAATTATTATCGCAGCAATAGTAAAAAGATAACACTTATCAAATGATCTGTTCGTAGCATATATAGACAGATGCATCTTAGGGTTTATCATAAAGTATTCACACTTCAACTGTACTCAACCGGTTCAAGCTTTTGATCTGCATTCAATGTGACTTTGACTTTGTGTCTTGATTCATGCTTCACTCGACAACGCTCAAATTTCTTTAGTCTTTGGCATCTACACTTCTACTGCACTTAACTACGTCGCTTCCTCGATCACTTCTGATCTGCATTCAATGTGACTCTAACTTCATGTCTCGATTCATGCTTCAAACGGCAACGTTTCAAATTTCTTTACTTTGGCATCTGAACTTCTACTGCACTTAACTGTGCCGCTTCTTCGATCACTTTTGATCTGCATTCAATGTGACTGACTTTGTGTCTCGATTCATGCTTCAAACGACAACATTCAATGTCTTTACTATCTTTGGCATTTGCACTTCTATTTAACTGCGTCGCTTCTTCGATCACTTCGATTGAATTGTCTCGAGCTCCGTGAAGATATATCGAGTTCATCATCAGTTCCAGTTGTTCTTATACAAACAGTTGGAAGACATTGATTGCGGGTCTTTTCAAATTCTTTTGTCACGCCAAGTTCATGTTCTTTTCTTTGTTGGATCTTTCCTTATGACCTTTTGACACTTGTCAAATGCGTGCGCTTTCGGAGGATCATTTGAGTTTGCTTTGCACCATTGGATCTAATGCACCGATCAGACATGAGCCGTTGATCTTTTAACGCAACATTACTTTTAATACTTGCTTTGCCATTAACCATCGAGCTCCTTTTCTTCTCTTTTTGCATCTCGTTGCTTTCTATATCATGGGTTTGCTTCCGCTCCTTTTGATTATCCTCGATATGCTCGATCTTTACTCTTTGTATTGAGCGTTAAACTTCGACATGTTGGCTTGATCTTATTTTCTTCGGCATTCTTGTAACGTTTCTTGCAACGTCGATCCTTCAAGACTTGCTCGTCTTTTAACTTTGCTTTAATTCCTTCGTAAGGTTCCTTTATGCAGATTGTTGCGGGCCTTTGTGTCTTTAGGACAATTTTTGCGGACTTTTTGTCCGAGTTCATTTCATCCTGAAGTGTCCTCCAATTTCTCCGAAAGAATTCGTCATTGGCTTTTAATAGGATGTTCGTCTGAAATCTTTTCTTCGGACTTTTTGTCCGCGTTATTTCTTCGAACATTTTGTCCATGAGGCATTTCTTCGGATTTTTTGTCTGCAAGGCATTTCTTCGGACTTTTTGTCCGCAAGCCATTACTTTGGACTTCTTGTCTGCGTCATTTCTTCGGACTTTTTGTCCGCAAGCCATTACTTCATGCTTTTTGTCCATGTCATTTCTTCGGATTTTTTGTCCGCAAGGCATTTCTTCGGACTTTTTGTCCGCGTCATTTCTTCGGCTTTTCTGCAAGTGTCCACATGCTCTTTGCAACGTTCAAAAGATACCCTTCGGACTTTTTGCAATCTACCCTTCGGCTTTTTTGCAAGTGTCCACATGCCCTTTGCAACGTTCAAAAGATACCCTTCAGACTATTTGCAATCTACCCTTCGGCTTTTCTGCAAGTGTCCACATGCCCTTTGCAACGTTCAAAAGATACACTTCGGACTTTTTGCAATGGTCCACTTGCCCTTCGGACTTTTTGAAAAGGTCCACTTGCCCTTCGGAACGTTCAAAAGATATCCTTCGGATTTTTTGAAAAGGTCCACTTGCCCTTCGGAACGTTCAAAAGGTACCCTTCAGAATGTTCAAAAGGTACCCTTCAGAACGTTCAAAAGGTCCACTTGCCCTTCAGACTTTTTGAAAAGGTCCACTTGTCCTTGAGGGACTTGACAATTTTTCTGAAAGAGTTGTCCTTTCCATTCTTTTTGAAAGAATTTATCCGAAGGAATTCTTCAAGACTATTTCGGGTTTTCCATTTTTTTTGACTTATCCTGATTGCCTCTTCTAAGAGCACTTCATAAACGCGATTTACTCCACAAGTCTGCTCAACTCAACCTTTGGCATTAATGCATGATCAATTTCAATCTCAATGACATCAAGGACATTAACCTTTGACATCAATGACAATTCCATGTTGCCCTAGATGGAAATGATAACTGTTCAGTCCTCAAACTGCTTTCTGTATCATGATATCAAAGCTGTCAACTGTCTCCTTGCTCAAATTTCCAATAGTATTAAGAGGAATTTTGTTTCAATTTCAGCCTTGGAGGACAAAGGATATCAAGTTGCATTTTCTAAAGGAAAAGTTCTTGCTTGGCCAAAGAACTCTAGCATCAAGACAACCCAAGTGATTGGTGTTCGGCAAGAGAGTCTTTATAGACTTTCCATTCGTCCAGTTTAAGCATTAATGCATGATTCCTCCAGTTCGTGTGAGCTATGGCATAGGAGACTTGCTCATCTTACACTTCAGAGCTCTTCCATCCATCGAGAAGATGGTCATTGGCCTTCCGAAGCTCAGTCAGGGGCATGATGATACTTGTAAAGGATGTGCATTGGGTAAGAATACTAAGGGTCCTTTTCATAGTAGTGAAAGAAGATCCAAATGCATTCTAGATCTTATTCACTCTGATTTGTGTGGCCTAATGTCTATGGCATCCTTGAGTGGTTTTTGGTATTATGTAATTTTCATTGATGACTACTCTAGAAAGACTTGGATTTATTTTTTGAAGTCTAAGGAATCTAAAGAAGTGCTTGAAAAATTCAAAGAATTTAAGGCTCAAGTAGAAATTTTGTCCGGGAAAAGAATCAAGATTCTGAGATTTGATAACGGAGGAGAATATACTTATGGAGACTTCCGTCACTTTTGTATTGAGGCAGGGATTAAGAGGGAGTTTTGTGTTCCTTACAATCCACAACAAAATGGAGTTGTAGAAAAGAATAATAGATCTATAATTGAGGCAGCCAAAGCTATGATCCATGATCAAGACTTGCAAATCTTCCTTTGGGCAGAAGCATCCAGAACTGCAGTGTATGTTCAGAATCGAAGCATCGTATTTTGGAGAATATGACTCCTGAAGAAGCCTTCACAGGTGTGAACCCTAAGGTTAGTCATTTGAGAATCTTTGGTTATCTTGTTTATATTAATGTACCTAAAAGATAAGAGAACTAAGTTAGAACCATCTGGCAAGAAAGGAATATTTGTGGGTTACAGTGAATCATCAAAAGCCTATAGGGTCTACATTCTAAGACAGAAACAGATAGAGATCAGTAGGGATGTCTCTTTTAAAGAAGATGTTGCATTCAAAAGATCTAAAACTTCATTCATGGAGATAGATAATGAAGACCAGGAGACTCCTCAGGGCATGGATGTTGATCATACTTCTGAGATTCAGAGGGAGTTTACTAAACCAGAAGATGCTATTGATCTAGTTGAGCCTTTGGAACCTATTGATGGGCCAAGAGATATTGTCATAGGTCGAAAGAGACCTCTATGGGTTAAGAAAATAATGCAGGAGGCATAAAAGTTTGCAACTCCTAGAGGCACATTCAGAGAAAGCAAAAGACCACTGAAGTTACTAGGCTATGTAGCATTAATGAGTCATATCATTGAGTCTGAACCTTCCAGTGTTGAGAAAGCATCTAGTTAGCAAGTATGGAGAGATGCTATGGCTGAACAATATCAATCTATCATCAAGAATGATGTTTGGGACATTGTACCAAAACCTAAAGGAAAATCAGTTGTATCTTCTAAATGGCTTTTTAAGATCAAGCATGCAACTGATGGAAGTATTGAAAAGTACAAAGCTAGATTTGTGGTTAGAGGATTCTCTCAAAAAGAGGGAATAGATTATGAAGAAACTTTTGCTCCGGTTGCTCATTATACATCCATCAGAACTATTATTGCTATTGCAGCAGCTAAGGGATGGAAGCTACATCAGATGGACGTGAAGACAACATTCCTTAATGGTGTAATTGAAGAAGTATACATTGAACAACTCGATGGTTTTTTTATTCATGGGAAGGAGTCTCATGTTTGTAAATTGAAGAAGGCCTTGTATGATCCTAAGCAGGGTCCTCGTGCTTGGTATGAGAGGAATGATCGATACTTGATAAGTTTGGGTTTTTCCAAGAATGATGCTGATTCAAATCTTTACTTCAAGATAGTTGATGGTGAGGCCTTAATCTTGGTTCTTTATGTTGGTGATCTATTTCATACTGGAGTAGAATATCTCATTATCAAATGCAAGGAGTTAGCTTCTGAATTTGAGATGAAGGATCTAGGTTTTATGCATTGCTTTCTAGGATTGGAAGTGTGGCAGAGACCCGATGAGATTATTTTGAGTCAAGGAAAATACACCATAGACATCTTGAAGAGATTTGGGATGCTGGATTGTAAATCCATGTCTACTCCGATGGAAACTAATTTGAAGAAGTTAAGTGAGTTTGCAGCTAGTTCAGGTCTTGTAGATCCTACTATGTACAGGCAACTGATTGGATCGTTGATGTATCTAGTCAATACTAGACCAGATATTTGCTATGCAGTGAGTGCTCTCAGTCAGTTCATATGTGAACCTAGGCAGATTCATTTAATTGCAGCTAACCATATCTTGAGATACTTGCATGGCACAGTTGGATATGGCTTGAGATATACTTCCAGTACAGATCTAAATTTGCAAGGTTATTCTGATTCTGATTGGGTAGGGAGTGTAGCTGATCGGAGAAACACCTCTGGATGTTGCTTCAGCTTGGGGTCTACAATGATTTCTTGGTGTAGCAAGAAGCAGTTTTCAGTGGCACTAAGCACTGTAGAGGCAGGATATATTGCAGCTCGAGAAGCAATGTGGCTTTAGAAGCTCCTTGTAGGATTGTTTGGAAAATCATTGGACCCAGCGATTATTCATTGTGACAATCAAAGCTGTGTGAAGCTATCTGTCAATCCAGTGTTTCATGACAGAACAAAACATGTCGAGATCAAATATCATTACATCAGAGATATGGTACTGAGGAAAGCTATTCAGTTGAGATACATTTGCATTGATGAGCAGACGACTGATATTCTCACCAAACCTCTCTTCAGAGTGAAGTTTGTGCATTTTCGAGACAAGCTTGGAGTTGTGGAGAATGAAGCCCTTGTTGAGAGGAAGACTCAGCATCAGTAATCTCTTGTAACTTGAGATAATGCATCTTTCTCTGTGACAGAGAAATTTGAGGTGAAAGCCCTTGTTCCACCCTCTGGGAGTAGCCATGGTGGATGTTATGTTGAGTGACTCAATGACAACATCACATTGAGAGACTTCGTGATGATTTCCTTGTACTTGTGTCTATCCATCCTCTGGGAGCAACCATGGTGGCCGTCATGATGAGATGACGACATCACGTTGAGTGACTCTGTGATGGGCACTTGTGCACATGTTCTTTCCATACATGGGAGTAGCCATGATGGACGATATCACGTTGTGAACTCTTGTACATCTCTGAGACAAGGATTATTGGAAAAAAATACCTCCCTAGCTAAGAGGGAGTGTTGATGTTTATAGCAGCGGGAGATATTTTTCTCCATCAAATTCAAATAATATTAATGTTAAAATATCTCTGGCTGACTTGCTATTTTATTATTAAAAGTTGTATCCTTTGGTGAAGAGAGCCGACCCTTCATGAATAGACATCTCAATGTGCATATATACAAGGCGTTTTCATCTCATTTGGTAATCTGATTGAAGCAAGAAGAATTTGCACTTCAAGGAGGATATTGATCACCTACAATAGATTGACATTTTGCATCAAGTAAATTATTAAGGAGAAACCATATTATTTGTATATTCGTGCCTAGGAAAGACACTACCTTTCATTACTGTGAATCAATCTCGTGCTTGGGCCATATTGTAAAGCAAATTTCTGCTCTTATTCCTAAAATATATAAGAGATATATTTTGCTGGGTTTTTCTCTCTAGAGCAGGGTTTTCCCAGGGTAACTGCTGTCTTCATTGCTCTGTGTTGTAATTCTGCTTAATTCATTTCTGATCCTAAAACTAACATATTTTGTATTGAAAGAATCTTGGATTATAGAGCCTATTAAAATCAGAGAAATTCTGTGAAATCTGTGAGTAAACCCTGCAAAACTTATGGGAAATATTTTGGTAATCTCCTTAGAAACTAGAATTTATTTCTGTATTTAGAAAGTTATGGGAATAAAATTTTATTGAAACTATTTTAATTTCTCCATTTCCTTTCTTTTATCATTTCCTTGACTCAGTTGTTGATATTTCCATCTTCATTGCCCTTATGCAATGGGCATGCTAACACCACGTCTAGGGTTCAAACCTCCCGAAATAGCTTTTTGTTCAGCAGCATTAACGTTGTTGCCATATCAAGTTATGTGTTCTTTTCTTTAACTTAGCCTAGGTGCAACGTCGTCACCATTCTTTTCCTTAACTCGGCCAAGAGCAAAGGCCACCATCTCTCTTTCAACCCATCGCCGCCACCATTCTCCTATCTTAACTGTTTTTAATTCAACAGAACCTCATTCCACTTTAGTCAAGGATTTGAATCCATATTTACCTTAGATTTCCATATTGCGATTTGGTGGATTCCGAACTCTTATTACTCTGCAAAGAATGTCATGCTGATGATCGGGTCTTTCGATTCAATCTAAGCTTTGGCCTTAGGCCATTGATTGGGGTTGTCGATGCCCGAATCCCAACTCACCCACCTGGTAATAGACTTGAGGACGTGTTTTGGCTTTTTCTGATTCTTCCTGGAGTTGTTCTCCGAAACTATTGGATCTGGCTGCCGATTGCAAATTTGGTTTTGGCTTTTGCTGATGGTCCCTAGAGTGGACCTTTGGAATCCCTGTCGAGTTGCCTTTTCAGTTCTATTTACCCAACTCGAGCCCGAGCTGGGTCGTTGGCGGTGATTGGTCGATGCATAGTTGATTTTTCATTATTGTGGATTGATGGGAAGGATAATAGGAAACCCACATTTAATTGGGTTAAATTTATATGTATAAATATTTAATCAATATGGTTTAAATTTATATATATAAATATATAATAAATATAGTTAGATATTAATTAGGTTGAAAATAAGTGATAATATATTTTATTTAATATTAAATATTATATTATATTGATTATTATATAATCAAAAAATTATATAGTGGATAGTAGGCTTATAAATTAAGATCACTATATGTAATTATAACAGGGTTTTTCCTTTTAAAACATATCATCAATGAAATTTGTCGAGATAGATATAAATAAAATGCTATGAAAATATGCAATTTGATTGTCGGCATTGTTTTATACTCTGTGATTAAATTATGTAGGTGTAGGGGATTTTATTTCATTTCTTAATATTTGGGGTTTTATATGACATGAAAGATATTAGAAGGCTTTTGAAGAAATCAACAGAATATGTTTGAAAACGATTGATTTGTGCTAATACATATTTTGCGTTATTTTAAAATTATGGAAAATGGGTAATTATAACCTTTCCTTAATTTTGTTGGATTTAGGGGAAGTCAAACTTAACCATTTTGAGAATTGTTAGAAGGATATTTGTTTCTTAAATGTACTTATTTTGTACAAATAATTGAATTATCTATTATAATTAAGTTAATATAGACTTTTGTTGTCATATTTGGTTGGCATGGTTTTGCCAATGTATGCTTAATTATATATCAACTTTGATCAATCTTCATTTTGGACTGTGGTCCTACCAGGGTGATAAAAACTATTGTAGGCTCAATTTGCACCCTTGGAGAGAATTCTTCAGGTTTTGTCCAATTGACCTACACAATGGGAACAACCTCAGGCTGTAGGTATCCTGTATTGAGGTTGAACTTCTGAAAAAGGTTGAATTTTTCTTGATGCTCACCAAAACTAATGATTCATAGAGAAAAGGGTTAGAAATATGGCTATTGCATGTATGTGATCATGATTCTTATATTAGTTTACCTGGATGGTGAGCTTATGCTATGAATTATTTATCTGTTATGTATATTATGAGGCCGCATTGATGATACTACCCAAGTAGCGAGACGGTCTCTTGAGCTTGGTTAACATCATCAATGATGGGTATTGGTACCCTAATCAAGTGATGTGTTATGAATTTGACTAATCCGGATGATCATATGTTATTTAAAAACTTTGGTCAAAGTAATGCTAGATTAACATTGTCAATTCGTATGTATGATTTGCATGTTGTGCAATATCATAATAGGAACGTATTTTTCTTTATGATACACGTAATGTAGTAAAATCTTACAGCGTATGGGGGTACTAGCATGTCTCATTTTGAATTCCTGCACTGTTCTATCTGCCTATCTGCCTATCCGTGTAGGGAGGGCCATTCCCTGATAAGGGATTGTGCGGGGGATCGTTGGTCCTTGGTTGGAGTGGTAAAGAGCTCAGATGATACTCTCTCTCTCCCACTGCAGTACATTCCTGGAGACAACACTTGAGGTTATCAGAGATATGCAAGTTAGTGCAACTCAAGCTCCGGAGAGTTAGTTATCCTTATATTGTATACAAGGCTAAATGCCTATTGAATTTATAAATATAATATTATTTACTTGAACAACTGTTGTATTGTGAGACCAGCCGTAGTTGTGTCATTATGTATTTATGTCTACTTCTCTGTATGCGCTTGTGTGAGAAAACTATTGAGTAAACATTTTTATACCTTTAGTAGTTTTTCGGTAGAACTACATCTAGCCCTGATTCTACACATGTAGGAGACATTGCAGTTATGTATGGAAGCTCAGGGAATGAGCGCGGGCATAGGAAACTAACCCTAATAGGTATGCCTTAGTATGATATCTGTTATAAATGCTAGTGAAAGCAAATAGCCTTTTTTTTGTAGCACAATACTGTTATGCAAACTTGTCGGTAGGATCAAGTCTATCGCATCTTGTAAGGATGAAAATTGTATGTGGTATATTTCTTGAGAAAGTTAACTGTGCAAGTGGCTAGACATTTGTAGAATAACATAGTGCATTGTGAGGTGTACCTAGAGTTTATGTTCTTTTTGGATTGTTATTGAAGGTATACTCGGATAGTATAATTTTGACTTTATTTATTATTATGGTTGGGTGTAAGATTGTTGTTGGTGTTGAGTCGGATACTCAAACACAAAGACCTATGACAGTACGGGATGTCATAGAGTTTTACAGTACGGAAAGTACTCGGATGGTACATATTGTATTCATTACGTCTTGACTCATACCTAAATAAATATATATGTTATGGTTGTTAATGTTTGGGTGGAGTGATCATGAACTATGATAGTATGGGATACAATAGGATACTTCAGCGTAGATGTATATACTTGGGTGGTACATACTGTAGCTGTATGTTTGGACTCTCCCCTGAATTGATTGTTCTAATGATTTTGTTGGTTATTCCTAGAGTAATATATTCATAGCAGTTAACCGGACATGTATGTGTGCGTACAATCTTGTGAGTATAAACGAATGACAGGTTCGACTGTTATGTACTGTATGTCTCGCTTTGTTTTGTATACTTCGCTGTGTCTAGCATGTGATTTTCTATGGATCTAGGAATGTTGATTCCGTAATCATTGTTTATATCTAGGTTTATATGTGAGAGTGTTGCGTAAGCACACAAGCTTGGATTAGCTAGATGTTATGCTAGAGTGTGTCACTTAGCTGTGGGATTAAATCAGAGCTTTAGAAGCTCATCTGTGTCATAAGTAGTTTGTTCCTTGTTTAGCTTAGAGTGCCAACCCCTTTGGTGGTGACGTCTCGTGGAGGAGATGATCACATTTGAAAGGAGAACTACATTGGACCCTGATTCCAAAGAATGGATATGTACGCTGCCCAAGATTGTGGTGGGGCATCAGGTCTAGATTTTTAGGCTAGGTTACGGTAATCTTGATTGCATAGCAATCCGTGCAGTTGGTTGAATTAGTACCAATACTTAGTATGGAAAATTCGGATTGTGTTAATGTCCCTAGTGAGATAGTAAACTTTCTGTATTTTACATTTTATTATATTGTTTACAGTATTGGAATGTTGAAATTGTTACTACTTGAAGTTGTTGATTATATGACTGACTAAAGTATTCTAACAACTCTGGTTGATTGAATGTTCAATATTTAGTTTTAAAAAAAAAATACTACTTTTTCTAGGTACAACTAGGCGGGTTGTTACATAGGGCAGCTTCATCTAGGAGTTGCATTGAGCAGAATCGAGTTTGAAGGATGTTTTTAACACCAAAGATAATTCGGAAAGGGAGCAAACCAAGAAAGGAGCTGGACGTTTGCTTTCAAGGACTGTCTTAGGGCAACAATCACCTTGGTTGAGGGCTGCTTAGGTCTGTGGGGGCAGCGAATAGGTTTTAGAGGTGGGCGACCCACTTTGGGGTCCTTCTAAGGCCTTTTGAGGTGTGGAACAGTCCAACAATATTTTCTGCTATTTTATTTGATTTTTCCAGCTACTTGACTACCCAAAAATCAGAGTTTTAGCTGATTATTTGGCCAATAATATTTATATAAATTCTGCTATTTTTGGGAAGTTTAAATAATAATTTTGGAGCTGATTTCAAATCATTTACAGCAGTATTTCATCAAATTTCAGATTGCTAGGGTTTGTAGAAAATTCTAGAAATTAATATTTGAACATTGAAGTGATTGAATAAATCTTTTGTTTACCTAATATCCATTGGAAGGGACATTACAAAGAAGGCTAGATGTAGCATTGAATCATAGTTATAGTAGAAGCATGGATGGTATGGTACCAAGGTGCAATACATATATGCGAGTATCGATCACAAGGTATAAGATGTAAGCATCCATGTAACAATAGCATCTAGATATCCATGTACATACACCAAGGGTAAATGATAGCAAGTTATGTCTGATCTATATAAAAATAACTCTATATAGAAAATGTTAAACTAGAAAGATGTTACCGTGTAAACCTGCTATATGAAGATGCCCTTGTAGCATTTATATTCCTATCATAACTTGTAAATCCTACATTTCATCCACTCAAAGTATACCACTAGAAGCCTCTAGCATAGGGGTAGATAAGCAAGATATATATCATATGACCAAAGTAAAGGAAAAGTTATTTTTTTGATTTTTTATATTTTATTAATGTTTTTGTATTTTTTATAGTTTTTAAAGTGAAAGTACACAAGAAATCATGTATGATATGTCATGGTAGTGATTTAGCAGTTAAGCACCAAAAGTAGGCAAGCATGATTAGTGTATAAGCTATCTCAAAACATAATGTTGCAGTCATGAATAGTCCAATGCGAAACACCCTATGTCGAATTTAGGTGCGTCGGAACCTAAACCATCAAATGAATTTGTAACTAAGGAGAGAGGGCTAAAAGCCAATTGCACTTCCAAAAATATCATATGTAGTGAAACACTGAAAATGTAGCAATAATCTCAAGTAGCAGTTGATAAGGTATAGAGTCATAAACATGTGTTGAAAGCAAAATAAGCAAGGGGCATAATATGAAATAAAGAACATGAAATGAAAACAAAATAAACAAAGTTGCCGTTAAAAGGGAAATGTCGAAAGATGTATGCGATGAAGTCCATGTTATGTTGTGTGAAGTACTAACCCATATGTTGGGGGTCACAAGGATTGTCATGTCCCTCTTTTGATAGGGACATCTTGGAAGACCCTTAGCCTTAACTTATTCTCAGGGGCTAAGGGACAAGTAAGAAGGGAATGAGTATTAAGTGTGTTTGATTGAATATATGTACAAGGAACCTTTTTGGAAGTTACTTTATGTTTCTTATTTCACTTAAAGAGGGGACCTTTTCGTTGTTTCACTTTAAAAATATCATAAGAAAAAGGTCTTTCAATCATTTGAGTTACCCTCCCTTCCTCTTTTGGGCACCACGCTTGGAGGGCTATAAAGGCAAAAGAAGAATCATTTGGAGAGGTTTCATGCTATGTTTGATTTTATATCTTGGTCTTTTAGCACGAAAACGCTAAGCCATTTGCTTTGAAGACGAAACCCTCTTTCTTCAGTGAGGTAGCTTCATTCAGAGGTTATCATTGGAGTTATCAATTCCTACAAGGTGTTTTAAACACCATTTTGCTATTTTTAGGTGAGCGACTTGCTTAGTGGTTGAATTTCTCATGCTTTTGGGCAATTTTATGCCCTTAAGACAATTCTGGAATTTATTTTAATTTTTTGCATAGTGGCGACTTGCATTGGAGGAGGTTTGGACCTTGTTTGATGGTCTAATTTGTCTTGGATTAATTATGTAATTTTTCTATAGTATTCCAGCATGGGCGATTGGGTTTTGGGGGCTGTTTGGCCTTGAATACATTAAAAAAAAATCTCTAAAATTCTGCCTTGCATTGCAATAATATTTGTGCAGTGTATTGAAGGTTTTATGAAGTTTGTTGCATGATAAATCAGCTGCAATTTTCTATTTATTATTTCAGTTTGGGGCGCCTAGGGTTTGGTGGATAATTCCACTTTGAAGGGCCACCATTGCTTGTTTGGATCAGCTAATAGTTGCTTAGGGTTTGATATATTTTTGAGCTAATTTTGGAGGTATTTTGGCAGATAGGGTTTGCTGCTACAAAAATCAGAATTTTACTTAATTGGCTAGGGTTTCCAAATAATTTTAACATCTAGGAAATTATCCTATTTGGGGACATTACAAGGATACCTCAAGTATGTATCATCTTGTATTATATCACCATTGTCACCATCAAAGTCTTGAGTGTATTGGTATTTCTCATTGTTCTTAATTGTTTTTTATTGTGAAATATCCTTAGGAGGTCATTTTTCTTTGTTAATAGTACCCTTTCCTAGGGAAGTTTGGTAGTCTAGCATAATCTTGTCTTGATCGATGAGCTCTTGAATTTTGCCCCTTAAAGCAATACATCAATTTTTTAAATGGCCCCTAATAATATGATAAAATTCAAATGCTTTGGAATTGTGAGGCCTTGACTTATATCTTGGATTGACTTCACGAATAGGAGGTAGCTCAATTAAATTGTTGTCCAATAATCCCTTCAGTATCTCATATCGATTATTAAAAAACTTCTTGGGTTGGCTTGTGTTAGGTCTCATTGTATGTGTTGCTTCTTTCCTAACCCTATTAGTAGATGTGGCCGTGGTAGGCACATGGGCATGAGAAATATTGGAATCCCTAATAGGTGAGGCATGAACCTTAGGCCAAATTAATTTTAATTCCGCAAGGTTGGTAGCCATGTAAATGAGATAAGTGAATGATTTGCAAGTTGTGCCAAGTAGCTTCTTTTTGATAGGTTCTATAAGACTATTGATGAACTTGTGTTGGTTTTCAAGATCACATGGTTGATAAACCAAGGAGTGTATATGGCAACAAAATGTAAAGATGCAATCATGCATATCCTCCTTTTGACCTTGCTCAAGATGTTGGATGCTCTCATATGTTTTTTTGGGTCCATTGTTAGTAATGCACGTATCTGGGAAGGCCTCTTGGAAGCATAGAAATGAATGTACAGACCCACTAAGTAAAGCAAAGAATCAATCTAAGGCCTCACCTCTCAATGTGGTAGGAAATAAATTAAGATTGAACAATGATTTTCATAGTTTCCTATATAGAAAAAGATAGCATGAAGGTGCGCTTTAGGGCCCCCATGACCATTCAATAATTGGAATTTTGGAACCACTAAGTCTTGAGGAACAGGCATGTCAAGCACGTCCTTGGGAATAGGACACTTGTCTTTGTAAGTTGCCTATAGTATACATCATAGTCATTATCTCATGTGTAAGAATGGTGGTATTCTCAATAGGTTCTTTCAAAGGTTGAGTCTTATTAATAGTAGCCATGGTAACACTATTGGTCATGGGTATATGAGTCAAACATTCATTACAAAACATGGCAGCTATAGGAACACAATTACAAACTGCAGGGGTGTCTATATGAGAAACATTGCGTTTTTTATGTTTTCAGCGCTTTGCATTTGAGTTTGCAATAAAATATTCTCTTAAAAATTGAATAATGTGTTGATTAATCCTTTCATCATTTGAAATTTTCAGGTTTTGCAATATAGTATCAAACAAAGACACTTCATTTTCATTAATTTCCGTAATATAAACCATGATTAATGCCAAACAAAGCCACATACAAAGGAAATGAAACCCTAAGGGATGGATAAGCCATTAAATTAGAATCTGATATGAATCTAAAACAACAAACCCTAAGGGGAGAGAAGGTATAAACCCTAGGTCGAATGTAAGAATGTCAGGGTCACCAATATGATTTACCTTATTTTTATTTAAGGTGAAATACCATTTACAATAAGGTAAATTGATTGCACTAGGAAGATCTACCATTTAACATTGTAAAACAATACTTTCAAATTTGCCTTAGTGGCTAAAAATAGTAAGCATGCCAATTTAGAAATTTGAAAACAAGCAATAGACAATATGAAAATTAAAATGATAGGAACAATTGCTCCTTGATTTATGAATTTCTGAGTTTGGATTTGGACTATGTGGATCTAGACTATGGAGGTTTGTAATGCCTTGTGTGCAAAATGTGAGCATCTGGTTGTGCAGGGATTGGATTGATGCTTACGCCATTTGTGCTTTGGGTGGGATTGATGTTGCCTTGTTTTGATTGTCGTTCTTGGCTTGTAGCGTCGTTCATGTCTTGAGCAACTTTTTGGATTTTGTAACTTTTTGTGTCGCTTCGCCACTAGATGTCGTACCCTCATGTACCTTTACCTTGCAGAATTGATGGGTAGAACTATCTGATTTAGCTTTTTCAATGTGCTCGACCTAGCTTGCCACAAGACATCAGAAGAAGAGAAGGGAAGAAGTAGTTTGGTTGAGCAACCATGGTGTTGCGACTTGACCTTGCGTAGTTCGTGTATAGTGTGAATGGAGGATTGAGAGAAGAAACTCCACCTTCTCTCCCTAAGAGTGAGATGTAACTATATACACATTTGCCTAGGTCAATTTTGGTATAATATGCGATGCAAGTCCTTGTGCGGAGATAAATCAATGTTGAGTGTGCTTAGACTTGAAAATGGATATCTAGCAATAGATTGGAAACTTGAATGGAGCCCTTAGAACCTCAATAATACTTCTTTCAGATGATTTGGTTATTAAAATGTTCATAGATGATTTGTATATATCGGCTTCCCATGGTTTGAATTAAAATCTCAATTAGCATGCAAAAGCCAACAAAGAGAAAGGCAAACAACTGACAAATGGATCCAAACAATAAAAGGACGTGACCACGGGCATAAGGGCCGACAAAAACAAAGAGGACAAAATCGGTGGGCCCACGAAAACAAAGAGGACAAAATAGGTGGGCACATCAATCCTGTCTAGGGTAGGATTGACAGATTTTTGTTCTTGTTCTAGAGAAAGAAACAAACACAAACATAAATAGGAGAGAGAAACAGGGTCATGAACACAAAATGAACTTGATAGAACAACAAAGGAACATAAGACCATGGGATTGCACAAAGAAGAAGACGTAAGATAAGCACTCAACAATAAGTCCCTAATTCAAGGTGATGACCCATATGCACAAAAAAATGCCAAAAACATTGTGATGAGAAGGCTTGTACCAAAATTGAGTGTCTTCACCGCCCAACAGGTTGTGTACACTCAGGTTCGTCTTGAGATGAACTCGGGTGTACCCAACCTTGCTAGGTGGTACCCAAATTGTATTTGACAACGTACTGAACTGGGACCTGTACCCAATATGACCCAAGGCACAAGGATATGGTCTTGTGAAAAACAATGAATTCTTTCCAAATGCTAGATGCTTTTTGGATTGATAGTGGATCCCTAAATGCACTAAAGGGCTTGTGTATTTATAGACGACTTGAATTCAAATTAGGACCCAATTGGCATTCAAGATGACATGCAACCTTTGAAAAAGAGAAAAAGACGAAACAAGGGTCACATGGGGCAACATGCAAAATGGCCTAGAGATAGCCTGCTAGAAGTGTACATTAAAGGCTTTTGGCATGCCATAAACTTAAAGTCCATGTTTTTGGCAGAGGGAGCATAACAGTGGGGATTTTGAGGAGGGAGGTTATGACAACTAGAGGATGCCAGGAGGATGTATGGGGACCATTGAAGTTCAGTAAATGCATCAATAATGCCTAATTTAAACCAGCAATTGACATGTGCACCAACATCCTAGAAACATGCAATTTAACGTCTAATAAATGCCTAGGGGCCATTTTTAGGTGTCTACAGATGCGTATATAGTCACCAGGAGATGTGGATACATAAATGGGGTCCCTGCCCTTACACCTGAATTTCTTGGTCGGTATGCTGGCAAGCCTTTAGCTTTTCACATAGATAGGAACTTCTGTTTGGAATCATAAATATGTTTTACTTTAAAATATTACATAGCCACACGTGCGGAGAAAGGTTTGAAATCCTCACTGAGACTCGGGTGGTGGAAATGACAGGTAGTTGGATATATTCCAGAAGTCCGGATTTTAGGAATAGCGCAAGTTCTCTCTAAAACTAATGCTTTCTTCTATGTACTTTGTCTATCTTCTAGTTCTTTAAATTTAACGGGAAAAATCCTATGGAACCTAAAGATCCGAGGTAAATGGGCCTCCTATAATGCCCCTTCACAATCGCTCAATCAACTATCATTTGTTTGGCGTTAGATGGCTTGTGATGAACGTTTAGTATAACTATAATGATATTTAAAATCATGCAATTAAGTTAGCAGGGTCCATTAGTATTTAGATTTTTGTATGTTGCGGCTTTATATGAGACTAGTTTTGTGGGCCTATATAAATGATCTCACATGCAGGATAGCAAAGAAGCTAAAGTAGGTAAATGTTGTAAATAATTTTTTAGCCTTTAGGTAGTATTGCGGGGCATATTGTTTTGGAAGCAATTCTTGTACACAAGTCTCAGTCTGTGTTTTGTGAAGGCAGCATCCATACTGTCCTCAATTTGGTCTCGAGTCAGCATCCACATGCCCTTAGGAAATGATTCTCATTTGCTATGTACTGCTTTTCTATTTCCAGTAATATTACAACTACAGTCTTCATTTCAACACTTTATTTCAGTTTTTCAGAAATTTCAAATTGTAGTTACCATTAGTTTCAGATTTTAGTTTCCAGTAGGTTTAGATTTAACCTATATAACAAAGATCTTAGGCACTACATCAATTCAGATGTTATAGCGTTGCAAATCTAGATTTCTGCGTTGTCTCAGATTTTCTATTCAATTTCAGAGCTCTCTTCGATTTCAGCTTCAGTAGCTGTAAGATTTAGAATAGCTACAGGAGGTTTTTAAGTTTGAATTACAACAGTGGTATTAGAGCCACTTTCTTGTCCTAGTGGGAAGATATCAACCATGGCTTCCTACTCAGCTACTCATGGAAAAGATGGATTGAAATCAGAAATTGCCCAATCATTGGAAGAAGTTTTACGAGATCCCTTGGAGAATATAAATAATACCATGGATCGATTGAATCTGGATTTGCAATTACTAATGATGGACAGATGGGAAAGAGGAAATGTGAATAGCGAAGAAAATGGTCGGCAAGGACCCCGTAACTGAAGAAGGGAGGCTGAATGCCATGATCACAGGCAAAACTCTTTTGCAAGAAACTGTAATAGAAGGGTCTCAAACAATCTAATCAAGGAAACTGAGTGAATCAGGGTGGGGATCACATAACTCAGATGCTAGTGGAAAAGATTCAGATTCCTAAATTTAATGGGTGTAGCAAAGCTATTAAGCTGAGGGCTTGGATGGACAAGCGGTTGTGCTTTTTTCAATTAAACCCTATGGAGGATTACCAAAAAATTCAGTTTGCCACTTTGCAACTTGAAGGGCCATTATTTGATTGGTTGCAAATGATTGAACAACAATGGGAAGAGGGCTTCAAGGAAGAGGACAATGAACAAGGAATGACCACTTGGGACCATTTTATGACTACCTTCCATCATAATTTTGAGGCTCATACACAAGAAGACCACTCACCCTTTAAGAAAATGAAACAAGGTACTATGGCCTATTGCTCAAGGAAATTTTTCCAAGCTAGCTTGTTGGTATACGGTATTATCCCAGGCATGCAGTTGCTATGTACATTGATAGATTGAAAGAATCCATCAGGGGATGTGTCAAGGCTTTGGGGACAGCTACTCTTGAGGCTGCCATTCAGTAGGCAGAAGTGTATTCAGAGGCTGTTGGAAGTCATTTCACAGCAGCTCTTCCCCCTAAAACTAATTAAACTGAAAAAGGATAACAAATGGATACTGTAAAATCAACTTAACCTCTCACCCCCACTGTTGGACAATCGAATGGAAAAATATCAGATGTTTCTATCATGACTAATTTGTTTTCAAAGGGGCTTTGTTTTAGTTACAGAGAGGTTTGGTCCAATGAAAGTGTGATTGAGTGCGAAGGAATGATTAATGGGTTGAATTGCTGTTGGAAAGCTATGAATTAAGCTCTCATTTTCATGTGGTGGCCTAACAGGGGCTGATGCGGTCATAGGAACACAATGATTGAGGACTTTTGGGGAATTTCACATGAACTTGGACGAGTCATGCCTAAAATTTGAGAATGGACAGCAGCAGATTACTGCTAGAGGACTCCAACCCAATGCAAACAAACTGATCTCGGAGACAAAATGTCAGAAAAACTTACTAGGGGTTAACTATTCTTTATTTTTCAATGTAATTTTGCTCTGTTCCTTAACTATTTGCAGAAAATTAAATGTGGAAATATAAAATAGCAAAAATAAGTATGCATAAAAATAGGGGTAGCTGCTCACCTGAGATGGATTGCACCTGCAAATCTGACTATAAAACACAAGAGTTCTTTCACAATGGCGGCTATCTTCATCGCATTAACAAAATGAGATTGAAAGAGATACATCTTTTAGGGTTTTCCCTCACTATATTCTCAATGGGAAAGGAAACCCTACTTAACTATGACTTAATCCTGAGTAGATGAAACATAACTTAAATAATAACACCAAGACTACGGACGAAGGACTAAAACATAAAGCTAATGATATGTTTTGCCTAGTTTCACGACAAATTCCATGTAGGTCTTGAATGGCAAGGTTAAATCACAAAAACAACCACCTGAGAAGAGGTACAACAACATATTGATGAGTTTAGAGATGTCTCACAAGATTTATCTCATGGGTTACCACTGGATCCTTCATTGACCAATTTCCAAGAATGTGAATCAGTTGAGAGGATTTAATGGGTTGCGCAGTCTATAAAGAAAACTTTTCAAGGTTTTTGGAGGCATTATGGCACCCCTTACCAACCTTACAAAGAAAGATCGGTTTAGATGGACAAAGACAGCAGAAGCTACATTCCTACAAATGGAGAAGGGAATGAATTCCAGCCCTATACATGCATTTCCAGATTGTTCACAACCCTTTGCGGTAGAATGTGATGCTTCAGGCACAAGCATAGGAGTTGTTCTCATGCAAAATGAGCACTCTATAACTTTTGAAAGTAGAAAATTAATTGACAAGGAAGAGTTGTCATACATCTATGATAAGGAGTGTTGGTCCTTTTGCATGCTATGGAAGAAAACGAAGCTATATATTTATTGGGCCAGCACTGTCATTTAAACAAACCATCAAAGTTTGAAGTATCTATTATCTCACAAGAATGTTAGTAATTAAAAGCAAAGTGAATAAGCAAACTAAAAGGTTTTGGTTTCAAAATTCAATATAAGAAGGGGATAAATAATGCTGACTACCTAAGCTGCAAGCAATATCTGTGGTAGACAAAAACTGACATCCTATATGTTCTAGGCCTAATAATTTTTTTTTTATTGTTTGTAAATCAATTGCTCGATCACAACCTTACGATTTAATTTGACCAGCAAAATGACAAAAAATTGTGTTTCATTCAAGATGAGTCTCGAAGCTCAAAAATTGTTGCAAGAGCTACTAGTGTAGCCAAAATGTTTTAGCTTGATGTTGCCCACAAAGACAATCAAGCTCTAGTTGTCAAAGATACAGACTCAACAAATCTGTGGCACATGAGATATGGACATTTGAACTTTGGGTACCTGATTGCATTAAACAAACACAACATGGTGAGAGGTCTTCCCTCACTTAAGAAGACCATTGATCTTTGCTCTAATTTTTTAGCTAGAAAACAACATAGAGCTCCATTTGGCACAAGTACATATCGGGCAACTGGTCCATTAGATATGGTGCACACCGATCTGTGCAGACATTTCACTCTTAGTTTCAGTGGATTTAAATGTTTTCAGCATTTGTTGATGATTACTCATGCAAAATGTGAGTATGTTGCTTGAAGACCAAGGATCAAGCGTTCCAAGTATTCAAACAATTCAAAGCTCTAGTTGAGCAACAACTTGGTTGTCACATAGATATCCTCCACTTAGATTGTGTGGGGGAATACACCAACAATAAATTCTCTATATTTTTGAAGGCACATGGCATTTGCCATTAGCTAACTGCTCCTTATATGCCGCAGCGAAATGTGCGACACAATTGTACCATTGCTGAAATGATGCAATGCATGTTGAAAGATGCCCACCTAGAATGTCCATATTGGGTAGAAATAGTTCACACAACGGTTTACATATTGAACCGTGCACCCACCAAAGCTCTTGATGGTGTCACTCCAACATAAGCATGGTTAGGGTATAAGCCTTCTATCTCTCATCTTTGTGTCTTTGGTTGCAAAGCACATATGTTCATTCCAAAGAAGAGGAAAAAGTTGGATTAAAATATTTAGAATGTATATTTTTTGGGTACAGTGAAGAGTTGAAGGCCTACCGACTCATGGATCCTAAGACCAAGAAGTTTTATATCAGCAGAGATGTATTTGATGAGAAAGGGTGATGCGTCCCCCAACCCCTAAGATGGGTCTTTGGTAGGGAGATAAGTACAAAGATGTCTCCCACACTTGGAGAAGTCTGTCGGAGACTTCTGACATCCCTCGGTAAAAAAAGCCCTCACCTTAAAAAAAATGCTTGTTTGTAGCTGAGATTCGAAGAGTTTGCAGTTGTTGTCGTCATAAATCAGTTGTGGTCATCGGATTGCTAGTCGCTGTGGTTGGAAATTACTGTGTAGGGTGGAAAAAAGGTATGTGGTTGTACAATTGTATAGTTTTAAATGATATTTATTTTTAAATTTTTTTAGTAGGGCAATGCTTGCATTGTCGTGAACGGCAATCAGGTTTTTAATTTTTTAAAAATGTTTATTATTATTAATAATTATTAATTATTTAATACGTATACAAATTAAGTTCCAAATTTTTAACATTTTAATATTTTTAATTTTTTAATATTTATAATTTTATTATTTAATTCTAGGCTTTTTAAAAATGTTATAAATTTTTAATAGTTTTGTTTTTAAATTTTAATATTGAAGATTTTAATTTTTTTGCAATTATTAAATCTTTATATACGCACAATGTTTTTTTACATTAGTTTTTAAAGGGCCATGGCTATTGCATAGTATATATTTTGGCTATTGCATAGTATATAGTTTTCTATAATTTTCATATATATATATATATTATACATTGTTGTCTCTTCGTACTAGTCTCCTATTTTTTAAAAAATGGCGTATCGGTACCCGTACCTATCCCCTAACAACTATGGAATGATCTTAAGTGATTGTTTGACATGATAGATCTCACGGTACTGCACTACTATCTTGGCTTGGAGGTATGGCAAAAGGGGCATCACATATTTATGTCTCAAAAGAAATATGCCAAGACAATGCTCAAGAAATTCCAGATGATGGATTGTAAGCCTATTACAACACCCATGGAGACAAGACTTTAGTTGTCTTGTTAAGATTCATCACCACTAGTAAATGCCAATCTCTATTGTCAGTTGATAGGGAGTCTCATTTACTTAACTTACACTAGGCCATATATTAGCTATACTGTCAGTTATCTTTCAAGATTCATTCCCAAAGGTGGCTCACTAGAAAGCAACAAAACGAATATTGAGATATATTCGAGATATTTTGGAGCATGGCCTAAAATACAAGAAAAATGATAAGTTCTTGACAGGATACATGGACGTAGATCATGCATGCTTTATTGATGACAGGAAATCCACATTTGGATTTGTTTTCTTTTTGGGATCTAGTCCTATTTCATGGTGGAGCATGAAGCAAAACTTTGTTTCTTGATCTTCCATTGAGAAAGAATATCATGCAGTAGCAGGAGCTCTCTACGAAGCGATATGGCTATGTTACATACTTGCCGGATTGGGAGTACCACAGGTACAAAAAACAATTCTATATTGTGACAATCAAGGTGTTTTGCAACTTGTTTGCAATCTAGTGTTTCATGAGCTCACAAAGCACATCGAAGTTCAAATCCGTTCAACAACACAACATTTAGTTCTAGTTTTACCCCACTCAAGATCAGTTTGCAGATGTCTTCACCAAGTCACTTGCATGCGAGAAGTTTGAAGCATTCAAAATTTTTCTCTCGTGTACTCTTTAAGACTGATGAATTAAGAGGGGGAATGCAAAAATAATTGATTAGATCATAGTCTAAATAAGTGTTGGTGAAAATATTAAATATAATAAGTGATGGTGCAAAAATTAAATGTGCACCTATAGGGTAGTCATGTGTCACCATCTTTTTCAAATGCCACCATTAGTGCGACCAACAAGAAAACGAGGGTAGCCCTTGTTTTAGCTATATATACCCTCATCTCTATGTACTTTTGTTATCATGTCATGTTCCTTCTAATAATTAATCCCCACTTAATAATTAATTAATTGGATTTACGATTATAAGAGAATAAGTGGGAAGGAAATTGGATCAGGTATGTAATTAAGTGTTTACCAGGAATTGGAAAGGTTAGAGAAATAAACAGGGAGGAGAATAAATATTATTTTATTAATATTTTTATTAGCTAAAATGGGGCGTGGTTTTCTAGAAGATGATAGTGATAAGTTTCTAAGAAAACTTACCAATTGGGGCATGGCTTTCTAGGAGAGGATAATGGAGTTCCAAGGAAACTTTCTATTTTATTCATACATTTTTATCCTCAAGATAAGTGGGTCAAATTTGGGAAAGTTTCTATTACCCATGTTGGAGATAGAATATGATAAGTTTCTATTACTCATGTTGGAGATAGAATATGGAAATATTCTATTATTATTATTTGTTGACATTTAGTGACTTTGAGATTGGCATCCCAACTCTTATTTAAGACAAGCAACCTCATCAGTGTGGGGTCTTTTGTCATTTCAACAAATTCTTGGACCTTGTAGTTCAATTTTACATCTGAGGATGAAAACTTTTAAGTGAGGAGATCGGTGAACGAAAACCCATTGATTTCAAGAGTCATAGGATGTAGCCCCTTTGATTCAAAGAGGTGATCTCATCCAGAGATTACATTGGAGCTGATTGGTATTGTTAATGTAGATTTTGGTGAGTTGTTTGTATATTTTAAGGTGTCTTATGGTGTGGTTTGAGTTCTAGATTTTTGCTGTTGTGTTGGTTGCATTTATAAGTGTTGTAGATCAGTGTTTTCCTACTATAGAAAGTTCCAAGATGCCACTTTTCAAATTTGTGGGAAGTTTGAAGTAATTCGATGCCAAAATTACCAAATCTGGGGCATTGGGATCATCTTGTTTGTTGCAGCTGTGTGGAGCTTTGGATTTCAGATTTGTAGAGGCGCGGGATGGATATTTTTTCTGTCATAACAGAGTATCACATGTTTATAAATCATATTTCATTAATAGGAGAAGATTCTGAAATTTCTGTGTAAAAATTGTCAAATCTGGGTTCTAGTTTGTGAAGGAATTGTTAATTTCGTGCGAGCACCTCTTTCTATATTTCCACAGTAGTTGGAGAGGGTTTGAAAATTAATGTTATGATGCATATTTTATGTGTACTTCTATGTTTTCAATAGTTTTGCAAAATATCTATTTTGGGGACATGGCATATCATGTTGAATATAAGAAATTATATTTTTGCTATCATTAGACCTAGGATAGAGGCATGAAATATTGGTTGAATATGAAAAACTTGAGATAGCTGCTGCTATGCTACAAAACCTGGAAAGGTTACAAGAGGAGGACAACAGGTATACCCTTGCATGTGGTCTGATTTTTTAGAAGAATCACATTATCTTGTACTCAGCTCTAAATTTAAAAAGAGGCTAATAGAAGAATCACTTTATCTTGTACCCAATTCTAAATTTAAAAAGATCATATTAGAAGAAACTTATTATCTTGTACCCAGTTCTAAATTTAAAAAGAAGGTACTAGAAGAATGTTATCCCTCACCTGCCATGATTCACATTGGCTTCTTTAAGACCTATTACAGCGCAATAAGTAATTGTTTTTGGGACTGAAGGAAGCTGTGAAAAAAATTGTGGCTGCATGCGAAACTTGCCAAAGTAACATGACAGAAAATGTGAGAAGTCTAGGTCTATATCAGCCCTTGCGTATTCCCAACCAAAAAACACAAAACTGAGTTTAGAGGAAAATACTCAGTTTATATAGCGGTTGATTGGTTGACCAGTATGCCTGGTTTGTTTTCATGAATGTTGCAGCCATTTATAAAGCTTCACAAGTTGCTGAGCTGTTTATGGAGCGTATTTATAGGTTCCATAGGTTCTCAAAGAACATTGTTAGTGATTATGATCCATGTTAATAACTAATTTTTGGAAGGAGTTGTTTAATTGTGTTGGGATCACCCTAACCTCAAGCTCTGTTTATCACCCTCAAACAAATGGAAAAACATAGTTTGGGAACAAATGTCTGTAAGGGTACTCAATAAATTATGTTGTAGATCAACAAGTCCCTTGGCCAAAACGGTTGCATTTGGCGGAGAATCAGTACAAGATAACATATCATATAGCTACTTGAATGTCTCCATTTAATGCCTTGTACAGTTCTCATCCTCCCTTGCTGGTTGATTTCCCATGAAGACATTCAAGCGACAAGTACAAAATGTTCGCGATTTCCTTGAAGAAAATCAGTAGTTCTTAAAAAACCAAAGGAGAACCTGAAACTGGCCCAAGCTAGGATAAAATCTCAGTAGGACTAGCATAAAATTGAGAGAAAGAAATTTGAAGATATATTAATGCCCGCAAGCGACCAATGTATGACAAAGGAACTAAACAAGTACATCCATTTATAATAGCATGGGGGACCCTGAACAAAAAGCTCCAAAAGTAGATGACACACTAAGAACTAACTTGAGCAAATAAAATCTTTTGGCCTGGGTGAACCCCGAAAGGTACCCATACACACATGGGTGGACATTAACATAAATAATAGACAGTACAAATATTAAAAAAATTAGAGATGTTACAAATTATTACATTGGCCACATGAAAGAAATTCCATTTGCCAAGGACGTCAATTAAAAAGAGAAAGCAAACAGGGATGGTTGGGGCTGTCTCAAATCTATGTTATAACTAGAAGGACTAACACTGTCATCAATCACTATGATGGAGCCAATATGAGATAAGATAATTTTGATAGGTTAGTGGCTTGGGCTAAGTGAGCTTGCCTAGGCAATCTTAGGAGGGAGCAAAACCTGTCTCTCAAAAACTCTCTTGACACCCAAGGTCGACAATCCACCACAAGCACGCAGAAAATCAGTAATGTGTTTGCCTAGTGTTTAAAAATTTCGTACCAGGCTTCATTTATTTATCAAGTTTAATTTTTCTTGTGGAAAATAATCCAACTTAAGTTTCAATATTTCTCAAAAGGGTAAAAGCTCCGATTTAAATTTACATGCTAAGGCTTTTTTTAAAAGTGGGCTCAACCAACTAGTATAAGAGCTTGTAAATATAATAAAATAAGCTAGTTACAGGAAAAGTTATGCAGCACGAGAATTAAAGGTAAAAGCTTTTATTTTATTAAATGGAGAGCATATAGAGCTAAGCTTTACTAAAAACTTTTAAAAGAAGCATTTTTCGGAAAGGAAAAAGGGAGCTCATTATTTTTTAAATATTCAAAAAGAAAGCTTCCTATTCTTTTAATAATATGGAAACAAGCTAAAATCAAATTGAAGGTTTTACGGCAAGTAAAAAGACATGGGCATGAAAGGAAGCTGCAACAAGTAAAGATGGACATAACTATGCAGAGCATGGACAAAATGATAGCTTTTTAATTAAAATCTCCTCTACTTTGTATATGGGCAGCTGAACATTCACTTTTTCTCCATCCTCTTCTTTTTCTTCTTCTTCTATATATTGTATGATCTCAATTGCGCAAAAGAGATTTCTTGGACTTTAATCCAAGTCCCTACTATTCTGTAGCTTCTGGCCTTTGCTATTTGGCTATGTAAGATTACTCCGAGCCCTTTTATCGAGATAGAATATATTTTGTGCATAACTTCCACAATCAATGAAAGGTTCTGTGGCTCTTTTCTATCTGCCATCTGACCCTTGTTTTGCCGCTGCAGTTCCATGTACATATTGGAATTGCATCTTGCATCTTGCCTCATGCACTCTATTTCTTTATTTTGTGCTCATCTCCTTTCTTGCATGGTGATAGTTCTGTGTTTATAAGATAAAAAATCACCCCATTTCTTATTTTGGTGCATCACTGCCCTTTTGTTTTATGCTTTTCTCTTGCCCCTTTCTTGTCAAAACTTGATTTCTTGCATTAGGAGTAGCTTTAGCTTAGGTAGAGAAGCACTAGATTAGGAAACAAAACCGGTTGGTTCTGGAGGTTCTCTACAAAGTTCGGTCCCACATTGAGTAGAGATCCTATGTTATGTTTGAAATGCGGGCTACAACAATCGAACATTCCAACACATCAACACTTAGGTAGCTTGCACTATGGGCAAGGTGGGTTGGCTGGATTTCTAGGCCAAAGAAGAACAAATCGACCATCTCTGTCATGAGTGAAGGAAGAAGGAGCCCCCTAGTTGTTGCTATAAGATGGAGACATGGTTGTATTGATCTGTCAAAATCCATGTGGGAAATTGTATTGTCTAGTGGAAGCTTAGCGCCCCCAATAGCTGGACTAGGAGGAAATGAGGTGACCAATCAAGTAGTCTTGGGAGACCCCATAGTGTTGATGCTTAAGAGTGATAGATTTTCGAAGGTATAGAGCCAAACACCTTTGGTAGCAAGTGATCCTCTAGAGTCTTTGTTTGGGCAAAAATATCTCCCTTGAATTTTGTAGTAGGTAGGAAATCTAAAAATAAAGTGTACCTCAACTTCCACATTTGGGAGAGAATAAGGGCGACAAATCCTATCACGCCTATGAATACAGTGGTTCATCTCAATCCATAACTAGCTATGTTACTGGATTCTTTAGAATCACCCCCCATACCCCAATTGAAACAATTCTGATTCTGATCCTAGTTTTGGTTCTCCTCTAGAGTCTTTGTTTGGGCAAAAATATCTCCCTTGAATTTTGTAGTAGGTAGGAAATGTAAAAATAAAGTGTACCTCGACTTCCACATTTGGGAGAGAATAAAGTTGACAAATCCTATCACGCCTATGAATATAGTGGTTCATCTCAATCCATAACTGGCTATGTTACTGGATTCTTTAGAATCGCCCCCAATACCTGAATTGAAACGATTCTGATTCTGATCCTAGTTTTGGTTCTCTCGGACACATTTTGGGTTCTTTGGTAACTTAGGGTCCTTGGAAATGTTGACAACATTTCTCAGTCAATTCCCTGGTATGGGGTCTGCTTTTATTTAATATAGTGCCCTACCTTGTGGCACCCCCTTGGTGAGCATATTTAGTGCACATTTAGACTGTTATTATTATGCCTCTTTAAACATTTAGTAGAACTTATGTAATTTGATTATACATGACAGTATTTTGGTATTTTGCACTACTAGACATATTGAGACAGGCTATTGGTAGACATTCTTATAGACTTATTGGTTCCCAAACATGCATATGTGACAAATATTATGATGTAATACTTACGAATGTTCGACTTATTTGATTATTTAATGACGTGCCATTAATCTAATGCATTTAAATTATCATTCAAATAATCATGCCATTTTATATTTGAGGTATCATGATTGCATTTGGTTTATATGCAAATCACATGATCCATTCCAAAACTATTCAGGGTTCAAGGGGTTGCATTGTTCCATGGGGGTAAACATGTCCACCCAACAGAGAAATTCCTAAGACATGGATGACACCTATGGGGAAAATAGTATGATAAATGAACTCCTTGCCAAAAAGTACTCTCTGGGGACTGGCAATGTGATATATTTCCAAGACAGTGAGATTTTAGACTTTTGGGGTTTACTGGCTGATTTGGCATGATGACATGGCACTGTGGGATAGATGGGATGATGAATAGGCAAGTGACATGACATGGAATCTGCTTGGAAAAGTAAATCCTTTAATTTAATAAATTAAATACTTACTCAAAAAGATGAAAATTACGAATGAATATTAAAAGGGAATAGTGCGAGACAAGATTGACGTGAAGGTATGGCTTTCAAAGAGTGGATATATAATTTATGGTGTTCAAGAAATAACACGACAGACCTGTACATGCAGAAGAGAGGAACATGTACATTTTGGGGAAGCATATAGCCTTTAATGAAAAATCAGACCTTGCTCAAACTCCAACAATTCCACTATTCAAAAATTTGTGCATGTCCAGTACCATCACATGGCAGCCCATACATATCTAAATTTTTTGACAGAACTTGGTGCTCATTTCTTGGTGGATGAAAAAGTGAATACAACACTGGATTCATTCATCTTGGGGGCAGGAGAGGAGGTGGTTTTAAATTTGAAAAACACCACTTTTTTTGAAAAGTGGTTGTTTTAAATGCTGTTGGTACGCAAATCTGCACCCTTGATGGTTTAAATAAAGAGCATACACAAGATCCTCTGAGTACCTTTTTCTATCTCTATTAAACAGGGTATTGAATTCAAAAAACAACTGCAGAAAAGGGGGTCTGCTTTCCCCACTTTAGGCTCTGTAGGATCAAGGGTGTATTCCCTACACAATTATTAGGAGTTTATGTATAAGTAATTTATAACACACATTGGATTTGAACATATATGAGACCCAACTATGCTTAGTTGCCCAAATATTTGTCACTAACAACCCTAGACACTCATTCATATGCAATTCAAATCTGAACAACAGATAAAGAATAGCTCTCAAGTCTGCATTCTTCTTTATCCTCATGACATCCCATACATTTGCTCATGAAAATAAAGAGAACTTTAGATCTATAAAGACTTCCTAAAACTCAAAGAGAATTCATCTTTAGCATTCCTCACTCACGCTCAAAATTCTTGTAACAGAAAGGATAAAAACGATTCAAGATGAATTGTGATACAGGTTTCCAAGACTGATGCCTTTGTCCTTTGGGCTAACACATAACTAACTTACCATAACAGAATTGAAAGGAACTTGATAAAATGATATTTATATGAAATGATAATCTCATACAAGGCATTGAACATGGCTGTAAGAAGCACTTCCAAATCCATGAAAAATAATCTCACTTCCAAATCCATGAAAGATAACCTCAAGTTTACAAATAATGCTTCACATACAACATTTAATGAACTCAAATGTAACACTATTAACTGATATCTGTCATCTATAGGTACCCTTAAGGGTTTTTTATAATATGTTATGAGATTAGAACTAAGGAACATATTCTCATCTTGTCCACTGTAGACTCCATTTTTTTCCGGCAACATTCTCTATAATCTGGATTGAGAGAGCATGCCAACATGAATAAAAGAACTTACAAAACTACTAAGACAAAGTTAGAAAATGTGAAAAGACACCTAAAGAACCAAACACATACCAGATAGGTGAAAAGATGATGTGTGACGTTGTAGATCCTCTTTTTATAGCATCAACAACTCCATGTTTCTTCTGCAAATATATTCCCCAATGGACATGTGTCCCTCAAGTTGCCTTTCCCTAGCTTGTTCCTCTCTTCAAAATTGTCATTTAAGACAAAATATTTTATGTATCAAAGTGTACACTCCCTCTTTTACATTTATATGTACTTCATGCACAATTTTGCTCCTTACCCACATGGAATGTCACACCCTTCTACAAAATTTGATATGTTTTCTCCTATGCCCACTAGGAGACAAATATTTTTTCACGTTAAAAGCTATACGCCCTTATTTACATATGTGCACCATTTTCACACTTTGCTTTCCATCTTAAAGGACATATCACTTATCCAACAATGAAATTTTTTTATTACAACAAGATTACAAAAAATATTTGCTGGCCTAAGTTGGATGTGTTTACACCTACTTATGAGATCTTGACCCCGATTAGAGCTAAAACTACACAAAAAAGAGTAAACCAATGTGCTTTGATAGATTATTGCACTATATCCATAAGTAAAAAGAAGGGGGTACTTTATTTTACGCATTTACATCCACATAACACTTAAATACGAATATTTCCTACTCTTAACGCTTTCGTTTTCTTTATAAGAGTCTATTATAAATTGCCATACTAATTTCTCTATCTTCTCTTATCATATGTTATGTTACAAAATATATGATAGCGGCATATATAATGCCTCAATACCATGCAATATGAAGTGGCATGTCTCTTGATCATGTCCATTCTTCATATAGGTGTATAGAAGATGCCACCAAGCTTTGTATGATGCTGCATAGGTCCTGAATAGCCACTGCTGTGCTTTTTCCATCATCATAATTGATGCTGCAATATGTTTGGGGCGCCTGCGGTGTACGAGAATGATCTTTTGACCCTGATGAATAATCTTGCCAACGTAATCCCCATGCATAAACATTTGTCTTGTCCTCAAGACAATCTGATGAAGAATATTGGTAGTAGGATATCAACATCGTCCACAATGCCTTACTAAGGTAGGATATAAACATATTCCCCAGCTGCCGAGATCAAAATGCCACAATACAAAACCTAAAACTTGTCCACAACGCCTTACTGAGGTAGGATATCCTTGTATTTTACAGACAACATCATCTAAAAATTGTCCCAATCCTTAAGGAAAACATCCACTTGTTGGATATGGTGATTAAGCTCGGTGACATTTGTGGCGGCATCAAGTCAACATTATTGAAGGATATTGCCTTACTCTCCACTTCCTTCAAGTATGCCTCATGCTTACCTAATGCATCCTCCATCTTGTCTAGTTGCCTGCTTACCACCATCCCATATTCATCCGTGGTGCTTATGCTTGTTTGTTCCACATGTTTGGTTCTATATTCTTCGCCTAAGGCCAATTGCCGTTTCCTTTTGGCTTTACTAGGATCAGGTTTGATGTCATAGTTGTAGGAAGTGGTCGAGAATTACTTCTCTAAAGGGTCCAACTCCTTGATGTTCTTGGTTAGGGATACCCAGTTCAAGGAATATGAAAAATATGTGGCGGCATCAACCTTGGCCTATTGTAACATTTCCAATCCTGTTTTAAATCTTTAATGTTTTTTGGCAAATCCATGATGGGAGCAATCTTTTCACCCTCATATTCCCTTATTGCTTCTTCCTTAATGCAGATTTTTTTGTCCTTAGTGAGATCTACATGTTCTAAGAAGTTTTTCAGTGTATCCTCTAGTTGTTTAATTGGTAATGTGGAGTCTGATTCATATCGAGCATGCACTACAATTTTTGTTTGGAGGATGCAAATTATCCCTTCTTCCATCTTTGCACACCTTATCTTCCAGTTGGTCGTTGTGCTATCATGGACAACATCTCACGGTTGCTACTTTTGTAGAGTGTGAACTTTTGCAAGTCAACCTTTTTTCCTTTCTCAGTGGTTTGCAATACCCTTGGGGTGCTAATACTTGTTTTTTGCTGCTGCTTTGTGAATAATGTCTTGTGATTTGAAGGGGATCCTGCGGTGAATCTGAAGCTGGTGAGGGCAAAGGGATCATTCCATTTTGGCTATCCCTAGGCCGTAGTCTTATAGTCCCTTTGTCACCCCCTTCCTTCTTCTCCCTGGTTTGCTGTGTGGAAGAACTCCTTGCAGGCTTATCCTCTATTTTTTTCTTAGATTCTTCTCTTAGTAATTGTCTCAACACCTCGTGTTTCAGCCTTTCTTTTTCCTCCAGTTTGGATTTTTCATTTTCTTGGTGCTTTTTGTCTTCCTCCTTTGTTTTTGTTTTTCTTTTTGCTCCTTCCTAGCCTTTTTCAACTGCTCCCTAGCCTCTCTATCGACATTTTCATTGATTTTTCTCGCCTTTTCTAGTTTGTATAGTTCATGTTGTTTCTTCAACTCCTCCACTTTGGCCTATTCTCCTTCTCCAATGTTTGTTGTGTTAGCCGAGTGTCCTCCTCCATGGCCACTTTATCTTTTCCTTCCCTTCTTGGAGTTGTTTCCCAAGCGCCACTTGTCTTTGTGAAGCTTCCAACTCCTTAATTTATGCCAACAATTTTTCTTGGTTGTAGGTGTGCAACAAAGCTTCGGCCTTGTGTTTGGTTCTTAATTATTTTTCCCGTTTCTTTCGCAAAGTCTCAATCTTCTATGCCATAACCTATTGTTCTGTTGCTTATTTATTCAAGGCTTCGTCTTAAAAAGCCTTAGTGGCCTTTCTCACCTTTCGCCTTTCCTCAATGAGTTCTATGATGTCACATTGCAGCAAGGTAGGGAGAGCATCCAAAATATCGCTTTATGGGAGAAGGCTTGTTTCAATATATTGCATCATTGCTTCAACTATCTTGGCCTTTCCTGCCTTGTTTGCAGTTTGATAGCTCTTTGAAGTTTTCTTCACTCCGCTTTTACTCCTTAGTTGTGGCATAAGGATCTCCATGTATTCAATAGCTTCTCTAGGATATGCTTTATCTGAGGATAACTCAAGGCCTATACCACTGCCTTCTCCTCCTTTCCCCGCCTCCGAGGATTCACTCTTTGAATAAGTGACTAGGACTTCATTATAAATTGGGAATGCCCTTGCTTCCTTTTTGCAAATTTTCAATGTTGCCCTTTGTCTTGCATCTTTTCTTTGGCTTTTCTTGTGGCTAGCTTGCTGGGCTTTTCTTACCGCTCATAGGTACTAGTGCTTGTTCCACAACCTACATGGATGTGCTAGTTGATATGCTAGGCTACTCTTATGTTGCTATTTTATGTGATACCCTGGAAAGTACCACATCCCCCTGTGGCCTAGTTCCTTTGTTGTGCTAAAAAACAGCATGAAAAGAACAAGCAAAAATAGGTTGATTTTTTTATGAGAATGTACAATGCACATTCCATGCACCTAAATCACCAACAAACAAGTCAACTTTGTGTTACGAGGCGCACGATGCGTCAACTTAAACTCATATGCCTAAATGGGCACAAATTGCAGTGCGCAAGTGGCAACACAGTTGTTACATGAACATGCCAGCCCCATTCCTCTAACAAGCCTACATGCCCTCGACTAGCCAGCAAATGCTTACATAACAAGGCTTGAATTGAACACTAGACTAAAACAAGGTTGGTTCTAGCAACCATCGGCTCAAACGATTCGTCCTAATTTTGAATAGGGTTCCAACAAATCCTTGGATGATTCTGGCCAATCATAAGGCTCGATTCGTGCCTTAAGTCATAAATTAGTTATATTTTCAAGTTAAGTTACTTTTATGAAAAGGCTTAACAAAAGATCTCATAGTCTTCATATCTCAAAAAGGGTCTAAAATATCTTGTTTAGTTCTTTGAGAATGGAACATTCCATCCCGATTGTTAAATCTCTCCTACCTCGGCTGTCAAATCATGGTAGGTCGAGGAAACCTTAGGGATCGTTATGGGAGCCTATAAAGGGTCCTATCTTAACTCTCTAAGTTTGTAAATTTCAGATTAGGTAAAGGGGAAGGAAGGTTTGGAGGATGACTTGTCCATAGTCATCCCTCACCACCTTCCTCGCCCCTGGATGACTGCCATTAATGGGTCTCCAAACTTTTTGTCATAATTCATTTTATTTCATTTTGATTTTCAAACTCGATGCAAAGTTGGTTGGGCAAGTTTTGCAGGTACCGGGCTTCTTGGAATGCCTCCAGGGGGTCTCAAGGTCTCACGGTATTCAAAGTGGTGTTAGGGAGCTTCAAGCTTCTCCTGACCATTATTCACTGCCTATATCCAGGTTTATAAGAAAGTGATTTATTTTTAGTTTTGGGTCTTAAAATCATTTCATTCGGTAAAGGGTGAAAAACTAAGGGCGGTTCCTTTTTTGAGTCAACCCATCCCGGGGCTACTAGTAGCTCACAAAAGTCATTAAGGCTTTAATAGCCTCATTGAAAAACGTGTCATTTATAGAAAAGGTACATGATTTTGCGACATGAAACCATTGGGCAAAATTTTAAGGGGGCTATCTTTCGAGTCACCCATCCTTGACCCTTCTATCTGCCTTAAACAACTGCAGGTCATTGCAAAAGTTCTGGTTTGAAAAAATAAAACCAGAGATATAAACTACATTATATAACTTGCTATGTAAATATAAATATTAAAATATAAAACATAGATTAAAATGACAAAACAATATTAAAATATAAAAAAATCATTGATTATACAAATCAGCCACGGTTGAGGAATTGCTACGCTGTTATTCAAATTGCGGTTAATGACTTTGACCTCCCGATCAAATGGGCCATGTGGCTTATTTAAAAACATCTATGCTCCAAAGTAGACCGCCCAAGTGAATGGGCCTTGTCACATGCAATGGACTTTAACAAGTATCCATGGCCGAAGATAGATCAACCCTACCAAAGGGTGACTTTAAGTCTAGTTTATCTCTCTTTGGTTTCCAAGATATGAGAACATATTAAAGAAGAATGACTTAATTCTAGTTGATTATTACTTATTGGTAAGAGTATGTATAACAAGGTGCCAAGTGTCATGTCTAAATAAAAGAGTAAATGTTTCTTTTTCTTTATTTTATTGTTGTTATTATTATTAATCTTAAAGTACCAAGGGCATTTTAATTTTTTTTTGGTCCAATTCTTACCATACCAATTATGAAGAAAACACTGCAAGCACATGGAACCCACAAGGTTAACAATAAAGATCATTTAAGATCTTAATATATTCATAAATCACCCAAATGGACAAGAATTTCTACTTTCCAATGCTTTATCATCGTTTCCCAAACCCTTCACTTAGATATAATAGGAGGACTTGGGATTATTATATCACCTTTGCTCAAACCTTGTTTCCACAATTCATTAAGAGGACTTATGATGGTTGCCCCAATGCCCAAACTCTAATCAAAGAATCCATTAGGAGGACTTGGGATGTTAGTCCATGTGCGCAAATTCTAATGACTCAGTCAATTAGGACTTTGGATGCTAGTCTCGATGCTAAAGTCTAATCAAATAATCCACACCAAGGTGTATCCAATATTACAACATGACCCACCTCCATCACTCCCCAGAGTTAGGAGGGAACACATACTATCAACAACATAAAAACAAGACCAAGGCTCATATCATCCTTATAGCCTTTCGAAATGAAAACATATGAGAAAAAGCATCTCCCAACTTGCCCAACAAGGTACTCAACATGTCCTAGGGTTTTCCCATAAATTAAGACTAAGAAGATACTTCTCGCCTCCTACTCCGAAACTTGTACAAGGTGAAAGATATCACAAAATCGCTCATCAAACAACATGCTCAACAAAGCAAAATTTTTTCCAATCCAATAAAGGAGTAAAGTTAAAATGGGCTAAGCAACTTAGCTCAATCCAAAAGGAGAACAAATGAAAAAAGCTAACAACTCAATCGAGTTAAAAAGAAAAATGAAAGTGAAGATCGGCTATACAACTCAATCCAATCATAATTGAAGCCCAACAGAGAAAAGTAGGAGCTCCACGAATTTAATAAAATTTTGAAATAATAAATGGCTAAATAGCCTTGAATCCAATAATAAGGACAACCCATAAAAAGATGATTCCAAATCAACTTAGAAGTCCCAATCAATAAAAGAAAGATATGTAAATTATGCTACATCAAGTGGAAAAAATTTCATAATTTCCAAATATAATATTATTGAACAGTGTGGCTCTGGAAGGCCACGAAGGGGGAGTAGGGAGCTAAAGTATCGACAATCCAAAAACATAAATCTTCAATGCCCTTGCACGGTATGAAGTACACCAAGTTGCCAAGATTGCAACACACTTACCAACATGTTAGTGCCAAAATTCACAACACATTTCCCATAACATGGAAAAGGGTAAAACAAATGGATGAATTATGCTGCGTTAGCTACACAACTGCTCCAACCAACACAATCAAAGGGGCTCTATCCTACCAAGACTGGGGCATGTAGAAGAATTAGCATAAAAGGTACAAGGATCCAATCAGTAAAGAGCATTTCATTTATCATCATGTAAAATATAAATTCACTCAAATGACTTGGGTTATTGTCACTTGATAGCGAGAGAGTATAAACTCTCCTCGAGGTCTGCTATATGCAAACTCCAACAAAATCTCTTTTCTTATGCCAAGGGATGGATGGAAAATCAACCACAAATAACTAAGCCTTACATAGTAGAAACCACAAACATCACATACTTCACTCCTCCAAGACGAGGAGGATGTCAACCACTCAAAGGTGGTACCAATTTCTGAGGGGTCTGTCGGGTTCCCCTCCCCTGAAATTAATGTGCCCGAGCAACAATATCTTTGTCAAACTTGTGCACACTTGCTTAGGTGAGCTGCATCATGTGCTTGCACAACACCCGCTACACAACACAAGTAGCCATTGTGATTTATCCATAACACAAATAATTTAGTCATCACCAAGGATGCTCGATCTAAGGTGATTGAGAAGGTTGTAGGATCTCCGTTCATGAGACTCATGAACTACATTGGGGTACTTTTTTACTCAGCCTAGTACATCTTGTGCACTCACAATGCTTGGTGGATAAAGTCTAACTACCAACTTAGTGAAGAGGGCAGGTGTTCCACAATGAACACATCCATACTAACACGTCCTCTAAAAAAAATGGTCCTTGAAAAGCATCCCAACTTAAAAGGCTCATGTCGTATTTGATACAATGCCCTAGAGTTCGGCCCCTCCAAAAGGACCAGGTTCGACCTGCAATCAAACTCTCTCGGGCGTTCTAGGCAACTCGTATGTCAATCAATGACAACCTCACGAAGAAAAGGGGAAAGGCATCACACAAGGAGTCAAGGTAAATGTGACACTCCTAGATAAGTCCGAAAGCAACACTACTCAAGAATGCATTTACTCTGGAAAACAAATTTCCATGAATCATGGATGTGCAACACACACTCCTCATCAAGCTATACACAAGGATGCATTTACTTTGGGAAACAAATTTCCATGAGTCATGGATGTGCAACACATACACTCCTCATCAAGCCATACACAAGGATGGCCCCGACATCACAACCCATGCAAAGGTGTGGTATGGTTCCAAAAACAAGGCACCTCAAGCCCCCAATAACCAACATGACTGTCTAAGCAAGGTACCGCATGCCACAATATTTTGCATGCATTGGCGCAACACATACTATCTATAGGAAGCAATGGTCAACATGAAAGAAAAGGGGTCACTTCTGAAAAGGCCAATGATCACAATTGCTTGGATGTCACAATTCAATCTAATAAACCACATGCTCTAGGCAACAATCATACATGCTACAAGAGTAATAGTATACTTCTATCATAATCATGTTTAAGTGAAAAAGGGACACAACCACTCAGGGGTTAAGGTTACTATTAATGCACTGAAATGTCCAATTATTGCAGCCTGCATTTCAAACACAAGGGGGTCTCTCCTTAGTGTGGGACCGCTCTTTTTAGAGAATCTCTAGAGCCAACTGATTTGTCTCCTAATCTAGTGTTAATCTGCCTAAACTAAATGCATAAAAGGAAATCTTGTGTGGTAAAAGGGAAGAAAAAGACATGAAACAAAATGGTGATGCACCAGAATGAAAATGGGCTGATTTCTTATATATAAACATGAAGTTATCAGTATGCAAAAAACAGAGATGAACACAACATAGAAAAATACAGTGCAATGGCCAATATACAACCATTATATGATCACGAAGTTGTAACAAGAAGACAAAATCCGGGGTACAGACAAACAAGAGCCACAATAACTTTAGCAATTCCATAAAGTATGCACAGGTGCATTTTGTTTTAATGAGGGATCAGGGTATTCTTTACACAACAAAATAACAGAGGCTCAGAGTTGAATTCTGGGAATTCAACAGACTTAGCAAGTCTAGGAAATCCACTACTTTGTTCAAATGAGTAAATTGCAATAAATAAAAGAAGAGGAAAGAGAAAAGAGAGGGCATGCAAAAGACAACTGCCCATTGCTAAAATAGAGGAGAATTGAATGAAAATTCTGCTGTATGTCCCCTGTTGTCCAACTTGTTTCATTTTTGGTGGCTTAAGAAATCTTCCCCAATTTGTCTATGATGTTGATGCTTTGCTGCTGTACTTTACGGCACAGTTGAATTTGTGTATTCAAATATATCATTGGGTGGGCAATTCTTCTTCCCGTAGCTTCTTCCTTAGCTTATTTCATTAAAACGTAGCTTACATAAAAGCTGGCTAGCTCATATGCTCTTATTTTAAAAGATAAAGCTTTTAACTAAGTATTGTTCCCATAGCTTTTCTTTTAATCTAGCTTTCACCTTTAAATACATAGGCTCTGTTTAACATAAGATTCTATTTAAATAAGTGGGGTGAGTCCATTAATGGAGCCTAGTGCGAGAATTTATTAACAGATAGTTCTAGCTCCGAAAGAAGCTGCCCCACCATCAATGCCATCTTAGTTCATAGGAAACCCTTCCTACTGGGTGTCACCACCCTAGTATAATTCTCCTCTACTAGGAGACGAGGAAACTCACTCCAAGTAACTCCTATCTTGGACCCATCAATTATAGCATGATGCTCCATGAATAGGACAGTAGGATCAAACCTTCTAAGCAACAAGGAACAACCTGTTCCTCACTAGGATCCCTACCAATGTGGTCTCCTTCGAAGCACTGTTGATTCAACACAAGGGTGTTCACAATATAACATATTCCAAGAAAGGGGTCATAACCTCAAGGGATTGATGACCAAAATATTCAAATATTAACATCCAAATTGGATCCGTATGCCTTGGGTATTAGGGAAACATGCTGCAAGAGGCAATTCACACATTTATAGCATAGTAATGACTTAATGAAGTTGATGATCATTGTTGTATGGTGCCAAAATGCCATACAAGGGTTGTATGTTCCTCTCGAACCATCACTGATGCCAAACTCCAATGAAAAGTCATTCAAGTGTGTGGTTACCAACAAGGCATAACTCACTACAAAAAGAAGACAAGAATCAAGTTGGCCATTTTGGCCCACATGCCAAGCTTTTGCTTGGATGGATAAGCTGAATAGAGTTATGGATGGAATGAGTGGTCCAAAGATCACATACAACTTGCAAAGCTTTCGAAACATTTTAATTAAACTTAAAGTGTAGTTTGCTGAAATTTGAGAAAGCAAGTTTCCATGGTGATCATAGCATTCAGGAACATGAAGCAGGTTTACACAAGCCTCAGAAGTTCATTCGAGCCTTGGAGATTCAAACAACAGTTCAAGCACAAGTCTAGAAGAACCAGACCTTCATCGCACGTCACAAAGAAACAAACAGACCCGTTTGCTTGTGCATTTTATAAGTATGCTCAAGAAGCCTCTCAAGGCCAAAAGACCACATGGATATGATGTTTTTCATGCCAATAAGGTCCCCTGCAAATTTCGTATCTTGATGAGTTCTCCATCTCAAGATATAAGCTTCCAAAGTTGAACTTGCAGAGTGGGATGTGCGTGCAAGGATCAAATTTGGGCCTCGTAAAATAACCATTTGAATTCAAATGTTCCTAAGGATAAGTGTGGGGTTGACAAGTGTCAAGATCTCGGGTACCTGAATGGAGATCTAACGACATGTGACAACTGATGAAGCCAGTGGGTCCAAGCTGATCAACGACCTGCGTGTAATCGTACCAAAGCAGATCAACGACGAGCGAAAGGTCAACTAGTCAACGGATCTCGGGAACGAATGAGAAGTTGACAAGTGTCACAATTACGGTAACTGCCAGATAAATCAATGGAGCGCGTTCAAGCCGTGCAAAAGTAGATCGACAATGCGCGTGACATCATAGAGTCAATGTTCTTGAGGATGAATGCGAGGCCACCACGTGGCATGAGTGCAGGAACCTGCCCGGACAGACTACAGGGCCCACGAAACGAATGAGGAGCTGACAAATGGAACAGTTTGGGAAGCCCAGATCAAGATTAATGGCCAAGATTAAAACTCGAAGCTAGGAGATTTCGAGCAGAGGTCAAATGCGACTTAGGTCGAACCAAAAGCAAACGTTTCAAAGGGTCGTGCCACCATTAGAGCTCGGTCGAAAACCATTAAGCAGGCATAGCCATATAGCCTTGTTCGTTAATGGTAAAGCTCTGTTGCCATTAAAGGTCTGAGACAGAATAGGTTTGGTCAAAATCAATATAATTCAGAACAAGACTATGCGACCTGCGAATCTCATCGACATAATGACTATATGAAAACCAATAAATTGGATTGGTTTTCAATCTATAGTAAAAATCTATAATCAAGTTGGAGTAGATACAAACATAAATGAGGAATGCTGGAGTGTCTCATCCTTTGACACAATCATAGCTCTGGAAAATAGGTACTTATGGCTTCTCAAGGCAAACTTGATCATGGCTCTGTCAAGTGCATAAATATGAGGATTTTGTCCTGACAGTGAAGGGCATTAATGTAGAGGAGCTTGAGAATGATTCATGCGGTGGGGGTGGTCACTTCCTACAGTGGTCTTCACCTTCATGATCCATCCTTCCACGCCAGGAAAAGACACAGTGGCATCAATGCAGGGAAGGGCTCGATGAAGTTTTAAGCCTCTATTGTGACTGATTCCGGTGGTAATCTCGGCCTTGATCATTATGACCCCTTCTCCATTCTCCCATGCATCCCTTCCCCTCTCTCTCATCCCATTCTGCTATAAATTAAGGCTTTGAGCTCTTGATTTTCACTCTTGAGCATGGCTAGACTTTGTCAAGATTGAGCTTTGTAACATCTTGAGATGAATAGAAGACTGTGTTAAGATTTCATTATGTTTATCTAATGTGTTCATGTCAGTTGATTTGCATATGTGGTAGAAATCTCTCTCTTGTTAAGTCCTAATCTCACCTAGCTACTGGTTTATCTTGTTATGAAGGTCATGTTTAGTGTTTAATGTCATTTGATTGAAGCTAGCAAGTGGATACATTGACTGGTTAGTGCCTTGAATCAGGGCTTTCCATCACTTCCCTCAAGTTTTTATCACTTGGTGAACCTCTGCATGAAATATTGATGCATAAGAGACTTAGGAGTTGTAGATCCAGTCATTTATTCTATCTCATTAGTGTTTCAGAAGCTCAAGAGTGGATGAACAATCATTCCAGGTGTATCACCAACAGTAGCTTAGGGTTTCCTTTTTAGTGTCTTTCTCCCTCTTTTCACCCCAACAATGAGTAGGTTTTAGTGTAAATGAGCTAAGTGATATATTACAGGAGCTAGCCTCATTAAAAATCTTAGAGGTTTGACCCAAGATTAGGTGACCCACAACCTAGGGTCATTCCCATGTTGGACTAGGTTTGAGCAAGAGGGCCTAAACTCTCCCTTTCTCAGCTAGGGTTGAGCAAGAGGGCCTAAACACTCCCTTTCTCAGCTAGGGTGCAGCTTAAGTCTCATAGCAGTTTCTGGCACGCCGGATGGGACCCAATTTCAGCTATTGAAGCAAGTCTGTAGCACATTCATCTTCAGAAGTAGTTTCAAGTATTCCTTGGTCCTTATCTCAAAGGTATGAGGCATATTCTTGTTCATGATTTCAGTTATCTTCATGTTTTCTAGGCTATGGCAGCCTATAGAGAAGGATACTATCTTTCCTCTCCTTATTAGTAGTTTCAAAATGATCCATATACATCTTGCTATGATCCTCACCAGCAGTATAAGGACCTATATCAGTCATACATGCAGGAGTACTGCCCTGATCTTTCCTATGAATAACTAATCCATCATAATATTGCCCCTTCCCAGTCCTATGATGAGCCCCCTTATTACCAAGATCATCAAGCCTTCAATGAGTCTCATCTACCCTCTCTGCAGCCTGGTTACCCTCCTGATCAGTCATGGCAGTTGCATGACATTCCTAAACAACTTACTCATACTCCAAGCCATTCTATATATAGCCTTAAAAATCTCTATTAGACCAAGAGAGGAATATGATAAACATTGATACGTTGAAGGGGTATGGGCAGAAAATGCCAAAACATGTTATTAGAGGGGTTAAGACTAAAGTGCAACAGGCAAAGGAGGAGTGGATATCTTTCATTAGGAGAGGTTATTCTAGAAACAGTAGTGACATGCTTGACATAGATGGATTCATCTCCAAGATTGAGGAGAAGTTGGCAGCCCATGAAGAACAACACTTCACCACCCACTTGTCTTCCCTCATTCACTCCATGTCGACCTCATGCTGAGCTTCCCATCATCACTCATAAGCCCTCACCAAATGAGTTTCAAAATCATCATAGTTCCCCCCAACTCCTCTCAACCTTCCCCTCATGGAAATCTGTCCAAGGGAGAGTCCAGGATGAAAGGCAAGTTAGTGTTGGGAAGGCTAATCATCATGAGCAATAAAACTTTGATTTTGAAACCTCCCTAGCCAAGCAAATTGAGCTTGCAAATCAGCATCTTCAACATTCAATGACAGTTGCAAAGGCAACACAACAACAAATTCTTTCTTTCTTACCCATAGCAAGAACAAGTATAGAAGCAGGGTTTTCTAAACCCAAGTTTATGACTTGGAATCAGATCCAACAATCAAGAGATAAAGAAGAACAATCAGGTATAAGCCAAGATGCTGAAGTCAAGATCTAGCAAGAAATCATTTAGCCTCCACTACTTTCCCCTCAAAAGCCTAGAGCCTTTTCTTCGTGGAGGGCCATTCAAGAAACAATGCAGCAAAGAGAGGAGGTGAAGGTGATTCAAGAAGAACAGCTCCATGAGAAAAATCAAGTATCAATGGTTACTTCTATGGACCTTTCTCATCTTATTGAGTACTTTTAGGGATCTACTGTGCCTATCCTAGAGAAAGAGCCTCTCATTTGTGAGGCAAGTCAAGAAGATGCAGCTAAGGAAACAAAAAATTAAGGTGACTTGAGTGACCAGGAAGAAGAAATCATGATTGGGACACCTCTTGGCAAGGACAAACATGTTTCAGTCTTCCTTAATGATGCAAAGATAGAACAAGTGCGAGAGAAAGCTGAGGTAGAGGCTGAGATACTAGTACAAGAACAAGTACATGAAGAAGAGGTTGCTGATGTACAAGAGAAAGATGTCCCAGTTGGACAAGTTGATGTTTTCCATAAGTTCTTTGATAATACAGAAGCTGCCATTCATCATGAAGGACAAGAGCTTGTAGAAGTAGCGGAACACAAGTACCAATTAGCAAAAGAAGGTGAAGAACAAGCTAACTTTGAGAGTATGCTCAGTCATCAGCTTGATGTTGAAGATGAAGCAGTGTTGATTGACCACACTGAGATATCAAAAATAGATTTGTAGCCTCATGATTGTGTTCAAGGAATTGATATGCTTGCTTCTGACATTTAGCTTGAAGAAGCTCCAATTGAATTGCAGCTTCATGAGAACAAATTTTTAGATTTGTTTGATGTCTTTCGTTTAGGTTATTCTTTACTTGAATGTGGTCCATTGCAGGTTGAGGAAAGTGCTTTCATCAAGCAAGAAGCAGTTGCTTTCTTAGGAGATGACATGTTTGAACTTTTCAAACATGGTTATCAACTTTTCTCTTCAACTTCAGACATCTCTCTACGTTTGAAAGTTGAGAATGAGCTCAAGTGGCCTCAAGAAGTACCAAGATTAGATCCATCTCCCTTAGAGGTCAGCTGTGCGGATATGTCAAAGGAGACAGATCAAGCTGATCTATATGTTCATGATCAACAGTTCATGAATGAAGAAGAATTGAAATTGTTCTTGCAAAATACATGAATTTGGGAGGAGTATGATTGGGTCTTGAACTCACGTCTACAATTCATGCACTTGAAATTGGCAGTAGAGGAACCAGTTGCTTCCCCAAGAAGACATGAACATGAAAATGCTCGTAGCTGCAAAAGAGGCTATCAAGAAAAAGCAAGCATGTTTCAAAGTTCCAAGGTGCTCAAAATAGCTTTCCATTTGATCCTGGAGGGAAGCATCTCATTTCAGGTTAGTTGTTCTAGGTTTGTTTTGTTTCAATAAGTGATTAGCACAAGTAGTATTCTGCTTCCCTTTTGTCTTGTTTTCCATGCTTCCTTAGGTTAGTAGTCCTTACTTTGTTTAGGTTAGTTTTCCTTTTGTTCTGTGTTTCCTTTCAATAAGTGCCTTGGGCACTTTGTTTTGTTTTGTTCCTTTGGGTCCTTGTTTGTTTCAAGAGGAGTTATCCAAGAGTTGGCAACCAGTTTTAGCTTTAGATCAATATGTTGAACTAGAGCAAAGACTCCATGCCCAATGGATTTGTCAAGGCAACTAGTCTGCGTTCTCAAGCATAGCATGAATGCTTCCTTGTGAGTCGTCAGAAATGTTGGCCATTTTGGCCCACATGCCAAGCTTTTGCCTGAATGGATGAGCTAAACAAAGTTCTGGATGGAATGAGTGGTCCAAAGATCACATAAAGCTTGCAAAGCTTTTGAAACACTTTAAGTAAACTTAAAGTGTAGTTTATCGAAATTTGAGAAAGCAGGTTTCCATAGTGATCATAGCATTCAGGGACATGAAGCAGGTTTGCACAAGCCTCAGAAGTTGATTCGAGCCTTGGAGATTCAAACAACAGTTCAAGCACAAGTCTAGAAGAACCAGACCGTCATCGCATGTCACCGAGAAATAAACAAACTCGTTTGCTTGTGCATTTTATAAGTATGCTCAGGAAGCCTCTCAAGGCCAAAAGACCACATGGACACGATGTTTTTCACACCGAGGTCCCTTGCAAATTTTGTATCTTGATGAGTTCTCTATCTCAAGATGTAAGCTTCCAAAGTTGAACTTGTAGAGTGGGATGTGCGGGCAGACATCAAATTTGGGCCTCGTAAAATAGCCGTTTGAATTCAAATGTTCTTGAGGATAAACGTGAGGCTGACAAGTGTCAAGATCTTGGGTACCTGAATGGAGATCTAACGACATGCGGCGACTAACAAAGCCAGTGGGTCCAAGTTGATCAACGACATGCGTTTAATCGTACCAAAGCAAATCAACGATGAGCGAAAGGTCAACTAGTCAGTGGGTCCTGAGAACGAATGAGACGCTGCCAAGTGTCACAACCACGATAACTGCCAGATAAATTAACGGAGCATGTTCAAGTCATGCAAAAGCAGGTCGATGGTGCACGTAAGGTCAAAGAGTCAATGTTCTTGAGGATGAACGCGATGCCACCACGTGGCGTGAGTGCAGGAACCTGCTAGGACAGACTGTAGGGCCCACCAAACGAATGAGGAGCTGACAAATGGCACAGTTTGGGAAGCCCAGATCAAGATTAATGGCCAAGATTAAAAGTCGAATCTAGGAGATTTTGAGCAGAGGTTGAATGCGACTTAGGTCAAACCAAAAAAAAAAGTTTCAAAGGGTCGTGCCACCATTAGAGCTCAATCGAAAACCATTAAGCAGACAACCATATAGCCAGGTTCGTTGATGGTAAAGCTCTGTTGCCATTAAAATTCTGAGACATAATAGGTTTCGTCAAAACCAATATAGTTCATAACAAGACTATGCGACCTGCGGATCTCCATCGATATAATGACTATATGAAAACCAATAAATTGGATTGGTTTTCAATCTATAGTAAAGATCTATAATCAGGTTGGAGTAGATACAAACATAAATGAGATATGGTGGAGTGTATCATCATTTGACACAATCATAGCTCCGGCAAATAGGTACCTATGGTCGCTCAAAACAGACTTAATCATGGCTCTGTCAGGTGCATAAATATGAGGATTATGTCCTTACAGTGAAGGGCATTAATGCAGAGGAGCTTGAGAAGGATTCATGCGGTGGGGGTGGTTGCTTTCTGCAGTGGTCTTGACCTTCATGATCCATCCTTCCACACTAGGAAAAGACACAGTGGTGTTAATGTAGGGAAGGGCTCGATGAAGTTTTAAGTGGTTGTTGTGACTGCTTCCGACGGTAATCTCGGCCTTGATCATTATGACCCCTTCTCCACTCTTCCACGCATCCCTTCCCCTCTCTCTCATCCCATTTTGCTATAAATTCAAGCTTTGAGCTCTTGATTTTCATCCCTCTATTGGGCATGACTAGACTCAGCCAAGATTGAGCTTTGTAACCTCTTGAGATGAATAGAAGATTGTGTTAATATTTCATTATGCTTATCTAGTGTGTTCATGTTAATTGATTTGCATATGTGGTAGAAATCTCTCCCTTGTCAAAACCTGATCTCACCTAGCTACTAGTTTATCTTGTTATGCATGTCATGTTTAGTGTTTAATGTCATTTGATTGAAGCTAGCAAGTGGATACATTGACTGGTTAGTGCCTTGAATCAGGGCTTTCCATCACTTCCCTCAGGATTTTATCACTTGGTGAACCTCTGCATGAAATATTGATGCATAAGAGACTTAGGAGTTGTAGATCCAATCATTTGTTCTGTCTCATTAGTGTTTTAGAAGCTCAAGTAAGAGTGAATGAACAATCATTCTAGGTGTATCACCAGCAGTAGCTTAGGGTTTCCCTTTCAATTTCTTTCTCCCTCTTTTCACCCCAACAATGAATAGGTTTTATTGTAAATGAGCTAAGTGATACATTAGAGGAGCTAACCTTGTTAAAAATCCTAGAGGTTTGACCCAAGATTAGGTGACCCACAGCTTAGGGTCATTCCCATGTTGGACTAGGTTTGAGCCTTCTCAACTAGGGTGCAGCGTAAGTCTCATAATAGATCACTCACCATGATCAAGGTGAAAACATCATGATCCACAGGAGGTTCCCCAACAAGGCTTTCTCTATGGCATCATCGGTCCATTCACATAAGGTGATTACAATATCGTGCAATACTCCTATGTACATGGCTAGGTTTCAATCGAAAACCCATGCGTAAAACAACAAGCCTCTTGGTCCCTTACATGGACCAAACATGCCCCAAAGGTCTTTGTAACCCTCTACAGTCTACCAAGACAAGCCTTCTGGCTAAAGGAGGAACTAAGCCCAAACTCTACTGGGTACTACTCACAAGGTAAGAGTCAACAACCATCAAGAATGGGATGGTCTACCTAGAAAGGCTTCTTCAAACCATCAAAAGATTTATCACTTGAGGTGATAGTAGCATCAAGAATTCCCTCTCGCATACTCCACTTGAGTAGTGAGGCAAAGTTTCCATGAAAAGGGATGGGTTACTGAACCTAGAAAGGTTCATTTAGACCCAAGGTCAACTCGACGCTCTATGGTCTCGTTGCCACCTTCTAACTTGGTTGTAAGAAACCAAGGCAAATCTAACCCCATAACTATTTTTGAAGTCCTCCAGTGTATGTTGTGCATGCCTAAGGTGACGGTGAATTCACATAGGCCTAGCACACAACTCACTTGTTAACTTACAACAACTTGGCCCTTGCGGTCATCTGACCTTCCAACACTTGGATGAAGCCTTTGCTCGAAGCCTTCACCTATCCCATTTGCTCTTTTGGGTAGGTGAATGTTCAACGAGTCCTAGCATGGGTCTCCCAGGGATGGAGACCAAAATGGTAAGCTAAGCTCAAGTGTCAAGCCTCTATACTAAGGCTAATAACAAAATTTGTCAAGTCGAAGGATAAAGTGTTTAGAGGTCTTAGGTGAGACTCTCCTATCTTTACCCCAATGGGCGAGAATCTCATAGAATATCCCTACACGAAGGAATCTCTCACAAGTCATTCCATGATCTCAAACTCTCAAGTGGAGGTTGCAGAAAATCTCATAGATATTTCTCTGATTACAGATAATATCAATAAGTGGTCACCAAGCAGTTACTACTTGGTTTGAAGAGTCTATGGTCCCATGTCCTTCGGGGTTCTATAAACTCTTCCTATGCACTGTGCCTTGCTTTGTTAGTGAGGTGTACCACACATCTAAGTACACTACTTGGTTCGCTAAGAAGCGGTACTGAACAACAATCCCTAGAGCTTCGGGTGTTTAAATTGTGCTTTGATACTAAATATAATGCCCAAAAATATGCATGAAAAGATCAAGCAAAAACAAGTCATTTTTTTTGAGAATGTACAATGTACATTCTACGTACCCAAATCGCCAACAAGTGAGACAACTTCGTGGCATAAGGCACACGTTTCCTCAACTCAAACTCACATATGCCTAAATGGGCACGAATTGCAATGCCCAAGTGGCTGCACGGTCGTTATGTGACTATGCCGGTGCCACTTACTCTAACAGGTCTAGAGGCCCTCAAGTAGCCTATAGCTACCTACACAGACTTGGCGGCCCCAAGGCCTCAAGGCCCAAATTTAATACAAGTAAAACGAGGTGGGTTTAAGCAACCACTAACTTGAATGATTTGTCCTAACCATTACCGAGATTCAAATGAGTCCTTGAGCGATTCCGACCAATCACAAGGCCCGGTTTGTGCCTTAAGTTGTAAATTAATTCCATTTTCAAGTTGAGTTACTTTTATGAAAAGGCTAAACAAAAGATCTCATAGTCTTCATATGACCACAAAAAGGGTCAAAAATATCTTGCTTAGCTCCTTCAGAATGGAACATTCCATCTCAAATCTTAGATCTCTCCTATCTTTGACCTTCAGATCATGCCAGGTTGAGGAAACCTTAGGGATCCTCATGGGATCCTATAAAGGGCCTTATCTTCACACTCTAAGTTTGCCAAATTTAGTTCAGGTAAAAGGGAAGGTTTGGAGGACAACTTGTCTATAGTCATTCCTCTCCACCTTCCTCGCCCCAGGATGATATTAAAATTTTTAATTAGTTGTTAGTTAAGCATTAACTAATGGTTGGTTATCAACTTTCCCACTTGCTGTAACTTCTTTTGTGCTTAATAAAAAGACGAACACACAAGTTAGGGCATGACACGATTTTATAGCAAACGAGTTAGGGCACGCCACAGTTTTATTGTAGACAGGTTAGGGCACACAATCTGCAAACAAGATCAGAAAATATAGGCACACATCTATGCTATAAGTAATTTTGAAGTTTAGATTTAAATTCAGATTTTAAACTGTTTAATTTCTTGTTTCTTTGATTTTTGAGTCAAAGATCAACCTTGTACACAGTCTGTATTTATTGATTTTCAAGTCAAAGGTCAAATATTGTATGTAAAATGGACAATATTCAAAATGAAGCGCATAAATAAACTGGGCATAATTATAATGTTTAGTGATGAGATTTTAACAATTGTGGAATATCGTGATTGTGATAAAATCATTCTTAGCACTGAAGCAAGCCCTATTACTTATTTTGATGACTTTGACAAATGTCATAAGGAGGCCTTCTTGTTGTTAAAATTCTCTGTCATATGACATGATTCTTGAGGTCTGAAATGCCATTAAGGCAAGTGTGCTTTGGACCAGTGTGAAAAATAAGTATCAAACTTTAGAGAAACTTCGGGTTCTATATCTAAAGAATCTACTATTTTCTACAAAGATGTCTAAGAATGAGTTTGTGTCAGATATCTTCTTCAAATGAAAGATCTTCTAGACTTGTTAGGAGCCATTAACAAAAAGGTGGATGACGATGACATGGTGGCTTTTGTTCTAAACAAATTGACGCTCCCATATGAAATTTTTGATGGCCAAAAGCCAGATCCTAACATTTGTTCAGGTTAGTTCCTATTTGATGCAGAAAAAACACAAATAGATACAAACAAATGAGTCTAGTGTTGGATAAACAAAGCGTGCATTTGTTGCTAAGTCAAAGGGGAAGTGAAAACATATACTTACTGATTCATCTTCTAAGTACTAGGGGAAATGCTTTTTACTGTCATAAGGTTGGGCATGTCAAAAAGGATTGTCAGAAGCGACAATATGCATTTTTCCAACAAAGCAGTCAGACGACAAATGTGGCAGCGATTGAAGAACAAGATTCATTGTGGCATTATATTCGAATGCTAGTGCTACTGGTTGCTAGTTCGTTGTTTTTCTAGCATTATTCAACACTATGCAAATATCTCATATCCCCTCTATTGCATGTAATTGACCATTAGCTAATGAAACTGAATAAAAAAAAATTGTATTTGCAATAAATTTGACATATCAGTCCTTACAACATGTGAAATGTTTGGATGTTTCTAGCATGAATAAAAATCTCTTGTTTGTTAGTCAATTACTGGAAAATCGCAACATTGTTGTACATTTCTTTGGGAAACAATGTGTTGTATTTGATGTAAAACAAGACAAAATAATTGCCCTAGGTATTGAGCAAGATGGCTTGTATAGGCTTGTCGACCCTGCCATAGTCAACATAAATGCACGTGTGGAGGGAGACTCCATCATACATGATCTGCTTGAGGATGAAGTTCCTTAAAGGCTTGTTGACTCTGCTCCAGTCAACTTACATGCATTAGTTGTGGAGGGAATATCCACTATAAAGGATGAGCAGGAGGATGCAATTCCTCAATTTTAGTCAAATGCATGGGTAGTTGTGTGGGAGGCTGAAATGCCCCAGTCAAAGGCTTTGGCTTAGAGGACTGGAAACAAGGTTGTTAATTAGCAGAGCATAGTCATTTTGCTCTCGCTTCTGACCTTTGTATCCAACTAAACAACCCATTGGATGCAAATGGGTAGACAAAATTGGTACTTTGGACAAGTACACAACTCATTTTGTTATGGAAGGATTTTCCCAATAAGAGGGAATAGATGAAAGGATGGTTTATTTTCCTACAGTGTCATGTCCCCTTTTTCGTGGACATTGACAGACTTGATGATTAGCCTATTATGCGACCTTCGTAGGCGGATAGGATGGATAAAGGGTCATGATGGAGCGTGGCTTGGCTTCGAGTAGCAGAATTCCCACAGTTGGCTTTCATTCAGGCTATTTCAGACACATTTGGCCTGAGCTCCTATTATTTAGGGATATTTGACATGCAGCGGAGCGCCTTTATTTTGGTATGGTCATGTGCGGAATCACTCCCTGGTTCACTAGCTTCGAACGGTTCGAGGATCCGACATGTATTGAGGGAGATATTAATATTTGATTTATTTAATCAAATATTAATTATTTAGCCTATTTTTAATTAGAAACCCTAATTCTAATTTAAGAAACCCTAATTAGGGCAAGCATATCTTTTTGAGGGTATAAGGGTTTCTCATGGAGGCCATTATTGATTAGGCATTGATTATTGATTTTGATATTGAAGAATTCTTCTGTGAAAACTGAGCCAAGGGTTCTAGGATTCCATTGCAGTGGAGAACGTCAACTCTTCATTGTGTGCGATTCAGAGGCTGTGAGATATCAACTGATTTATTGCCAAATTGAGAGATAGCTTCATACAGAAGTTATCACAGAGGTTTACAGATTTGAGAGGTAACTTCATACAGAAGTTGTCACAGAGCTTTCCAGGTATTTCTTTATTTAGTTTTTATTCAATAAATTATATAGATAGAGATCTTCTGTATTAGAGCCATATAGCTTCAGATCAGGGGTTGAAAATAGACAGGTTGTGCTTATTGGCGGCCGTACGAAGTCCGTACAGGGCCGTACAGATCCACGCAGATACCGACCTCGGCAGATAGAGATTTCCAGTGACCGACATCGGCCGACTGAAGACTGACGTCAGCAGAGAAGGACCGACAGAGACCGACGTCGGCAATATATCGACCGACGCCGGCGACTGTGTGTTCGACACAGCAGGCCGAGACGTCTAGATTCAAGCTTAACTTCCAGATTTGCAAAAAGCCCAGGTTTTTAAGACAAAATATTTCATATTATTTTATTTGTATGACAGAGACTCAATTGTGTAATTGTCTAGAAGAACAATTGATAAGATCTTTGATTTGCGATTGAGAGATTATATTGTGATTTATTTTTTATTTGGAAATTATTTTGGCAAAATTTGTATCTTTGTTCAGAGCTTTTGTGTTTCCATATTCCCTATTGGTTGGGGATATTACAGTGGTATCAGAGCTTTTGTGTTTCTATATTCCCTGTTTGAAGGGGATATTACATACAGTGGAGTTGGGTTTTTACTCCCATTGCTACTACGGAGTTGGTTTTTACTCCCATTGCGAAGATGATCACACTTCGACTGCTTCCTCTCCATAGCAACTCTATTTGGTTCCCTGAACAGAGGTTTGGATGAGGAGGTGTACATGGTGCAACTTGAAGGTTTTTGGATTGGTCATGATCATTTGGTTTGCAAGATGATTAAGTCTTTGTGCTTGGTATATTTTGTTTGATCAGTTTCTCCAAGATTTCGGGTTTTAAAGCTATCATACAATGATGATTCGTCACTGGTCAATGAATCACCCTACAGAGAATTGGTGGACAACATGATGTATCTTATGTCCACATGACCGGATCTTTGTTTTGTTGTTGGCTATCTTTTTCGATTTTTGTCTACATTGAAGTTCCTACATTGGACAACAACAAAATGTTAGAGGACAACATATTTCATGTTGTACTAAAGAGCAATCTGTAAATGTAATGACTAAAGTCTTTGGTTCCACTTTGTTTTTAAAATTTCGGGACAAACTTGGAGTAGTCTCTAGTTTAATCATTAAGGAGGGTGTTAAAGTTATTAATTAGTTGTTAGTTAAGCATTAACTAATGGTTGGTTATCAACCTTCCCAACTGTTATAATTTCGTTTTTGCTTAATAGAAAGACATATACACAAGTGTGTGTTTCGTATGCCTTTCAATTTCTCTTCATTCTCCCAACATTCATATTTGCTAACAGATGACTGCCATTAATGGGGTTTCTAAGCTTTTTGTCATAATTCATTTTATTTCATTTTGATTTTCTAACTTGATGCAAAGTTGGTTGGATAGATTTTGCAAGTACTAGGTTTCTCAAAATGCTTCCAGGTTGTCTTTGGTGTGAGGGAGATTCAAGCTCTTTCCAGCCTTTAATGGTCGCTTATATCTAGGTTTATAAGAAAGTGATTTGTTTTATGTCTTAAAATCATTTCATGTGGTAAAGGGTGAAAAACTAAGGGGGATTCCTTTTTGGGTCAACTAGTCCTGGGGCTTCCAAGGGTCAACAAAAGTCATTAAGGCCTAAATAGCTTCTCATTGAAAAACATGTCATTTATGGAAAATATACATGGTCTAAAACCTTGTTGTCACCTAAAAATTGAAACTTCAAATAAGCCTTTAATTTTTGCACTATCATGTTTATTAAGTTGAAGAAGTCAAGTTTGGTTTTGAACACTTATGAAAATTTGCCACATCTTAGACCCCATCAGAATTTTCTACGCTTTTGTTGAGAAAATTTCTAAGTCTAAAAACTCTTGTAGGTTTTAGCCAATTAGGTCTAGGTAAAACCAAGTTAAAACAACTCAATGTATATCAAAAGTTTTCCTCTGATTTGTTTTTGAAGATCCAAGGATGGTTTGCCTCAATATTCTTCGGGTAGAATTACCCGACAAAATCTAAGTTTCAAAACAAGAAATCTCATGCAGTACAAATTGGGACTTCGCCTCCAATTAGGTCGAGAATGTCCAAATTAAAATATTGCAATGTTAATCGGGTTGAAATGTCCATCGGGATTTGATGTCCGATTAGATCTTCTAATCTATAAAGGTTCAATGTAGTGGATATCAGGTAGAAATACCTGAAAGGGTAAGGAAGTTCGACAAGGTTTAAATGAAATTAAAAATCTTCGATTCAAAAAAAAATTGACGAATAAGAAAAACCTTGATAGAAGCTCGATTGGGTATATAAACGTCATTTTCAGCAATAAAAGTTCAATGATGACTCATTTTCATTCGTTCCAAGCAAACATTTGGCTTTGAGGTATTTTGAGGATGACGACAAGCTCCATGGCTGCAACTTCTTCATCTCAGAGGTAAACTCTATTTAAAAAAAAAAAAAAACTTGTTTCAAGCTTTATGATCACTGTGTTGAATCCCATATGCCCAGAAAAGCATTTCTTTTTTCTTGACCTCGCCTTCAGCGATTTGAGATTGCTTGCCCAAGTTGCTCTTCTCACAATTGCACCTTTAAAAATGAAATCAAATACATGGGCTATGACCTTGTCTCCGTTCTAGATACAAATATTGCTAATGTCAATGATAGCAATATGACACATGGATATTGATGAGTTTTGGGAAAGAATGGATGCTCGAAAGAGAACTACAATGGGGCAACGAATCTTGGATAGTGGGCTTGCACATGTTGTTGCTTTTCCAACATCTTTTCAATGTGCTAATTTAGTATTTGCATGCACAAAGTAGTATGATTTTGAGAAGAGAGAAGTAAGAACTGCAGATGATCAATTGATTGCCAAATTGGACGCACTCTCCATAGGTATCACCTTTGGCATTGAACCTCATAATGAAATTGTAGAAATTGACAAAAATATTGCTCAACAATTTTGGGTTGACAATAAAAAAAAATGTGAAGACATGTCGAGCCATGCTTGGTTGGCTAATAAAAAGAAGATAAATCCCAAGTTTTCTAAATTTCTATACAGATCTGAGTTCAAAGAAGAGTTGTTAGACATAATCACTCTTGAACAGAGTCATGGGAAATGAGACAACTAATGTTTTTCATAAATGGATGTGCATGTTTATAAATATTATTTGTTCTAGGAAATAGTTCATTGATTTGGCTCAAATAATCAATGATAACATTCATGAGCAATTGATCAAGTTAGAATCCACCCAAGAATTCTACATGAATTCATAGTTAGTCTACTTTATTGCAACCCTTAGAGCTTGGCCAGAAGAAGAAACAAATGTTCCTGGTGCATTGGTATATGATAAATTTCCCCAACTCATGCATGAAAAGGGAAATAAACATTTTAGAAGGGTGAATGATGCATTAACCATGATGCTTGTCAGAGTCTCGGAAGGTAATATTGCAACAAGGATATCCAATGAAGTAGCCACATTGATCAAGAAATATGGGAGCTATTTCATCCAGTTTCCTAAGTTCACTTATATCCAAGTTGGCAGATTGAGGGTGTTCCTTTCAGGTTACCAAGATACCCAAGTGATAAGATAATTTTGATTGATCTTTGTAGACAATTGAGTGAGGTACATCAGAAATGCATTGTCCAATACGTTAGAGGAATCGCTTTTCTTGTTGGTCTTGGTTATTTCATTTGCAAATCAGCAAGAGATGCTTCTAATATTGAAAAACAATGGTAGATTTCTCAATGCAGCCACATACAAGAAGACTTGCTTTTGACAGCAAAGACTTCGTGAAGGACAATTTCATGTTAGGCACTGGCTATATGTACGTCTTAGGTTTTGAAAATTACTGGGAAGATTGTGAAGATGACTTTGAAGTTAGAAAAAGGGATTGGTCAAGGATGAATTTGGAGCAGATGAAAGCTTTCAGATTTGAATGGTGCACTGCAGATTTTGAAGATGATGGCATTGATATTGTTGACAAAATTTTCAATGATAAAATATATCTCACATCAATACCTTCAATTAATTGGTCAATAAGAGAATTGAGAGATATTGTGGAATGCATGCAAACCGTGCTAATGAGGTTAAGAGCTTGGTACAATAAGAAAATAAAAGAACATGCTTTTGGGAGCTCTTCAAAAGGTGAAGGGAGCTCAAAAGGACAACAACATACCTCTTCTGCCTCAACCAGGTACTATGACAATTGTTGGGTGGTGCTATCATAGTACATGAAGCTTACATAAATATTGGCCTCTGATCCAAGAACTATGCTATTCTCTATTGCATCATCTTCCATAAATCCCTTAGGCTTTCTCCACTTCAATTTTCTCCTCACATTCCCACTCCCCCTCATACACCATCTTCACATCCAGCTCCGGCTGCGGCTGCGGCTCCATCTCTTGTTATCTCCACTCAACAAGGTGTTGCTCCTCAACAACCTGTTAACCCTAGAATCACTCTTGTCTTGCCTTTGCAGCCATCTTCTTCATTGGCTTCTTTTGTATCCCCAAGTTCTCAACTGATAACATCTCAAGGAGATACATATTCGTGGGTACAATAGCTAGTAAGCAAGAAGAACGCCTCAGTCAAGCCTGCAGTTATTGATTTCAATGCTATTGCCAACCTGCAAGGTCCTCCGAAGAAGAGAAAAACAAAACCAACTTCAAGGTTGATGATTGATTCTTTAGGGGCATAATTTGTTGAAATTGTTCAACCTCTTGTGGAGAAGAATCAAGATGAAATGACATTGGCTGATTACAACATCAACAAGTTTGATCTTGGAGAGTCCACTCCTAAAGGTAACATCCATAGCTTCAAAGTGATTGCACCAAAGCTGATTCAGATGATGGAGGAAGGAATGCAAACGCAAAAGCAACTGGAAGAAAATGTATGTATGCTTTCAACATACATCAAACAAATTTCGAATTTAGGAGAGACTTCTCAAAAAGTAATCACTGCATCTACCCCAATTGCTCCCCCAACAACAACACCAATGTCACCTTTTGCAGTAGAAGTTGATAAATAAATGGCTTCCAAAATTTGTAAGTATAGTAACCATGGTAAAGTGATGAAATCTTGGGTAGAGCAATTGCTTATTGATGGCATGAAGTTTTTGATGAGAATCGGAAAGCCTATGACTAGATTAATTCTACGCAAAATAAGATTGGTGGTGAAATTTCAGTTGCCTTAAAAGAATTTAGTAAATGGAAAGGCTTGATCAGAGTGTATGAGAATATGTCGGTCTCTAAAAGCATTTTTGACAAGGCTGAAAACTACTATTTGTGCATGTGGGCTCATTGTGTCGATTGGAAGATTCGTACTCTAGATGAAGCATTAGAAGATCTTCAAAGTCACGGAAAAAAGCTGTGATAGCATTAAATATGAAGTTCGTATGAATATTTGGGCCATTCATTGTGACTTGTTGAACGAAGATGAATCCAAGGTATATACAACTACCGAGTTGAAGGAACAATTCTAGAAAATGGTAAAAGAACTCTTCGGGGTAGACTCATTCAACATGGAGGCCATGAATAAGCTAAGTGATATGCATTGCGCTCGTAAAGATCTCAATAAGAACCTTCCAAATCTCTTCAAAGCGATTAAAGAAGCGGCCAATGCATTCTATGCTTGGCTTACTCATCTAGCGCATACTATTGTCCCCGTACGAGAAGGAATTGTGCAAGCTGTACATAAATTCAAAATATGGAGGATCAAGTGTTCTCAGACAGAAGAATCAAATCACGCTGTAGCTACGGATCAAAATTATGCACAACAAAAGAAGTCTTCTCTCTAGCTATTCTACATGCTTTTCTCTTTCTAACTTTTTTATTTCTTCGTTGTACTTTTTGTAAATGACTTAAAAAGGTTATGTTTCACTTTTTGAAAGTCATAATAGAAAAAGTAAATGTAAAATGGAAAAGTTACCACTAAAAGGTGGTTACAAAGCGGTTATAAGGTAGTTAGGTCATCCTAACCTATAAAAATGAACCTAACTCATTGTAAAAGGACTTTTTGACATTGCAAGTAATTTTGACAAGATTGAAAGAGAGAAATTGTATATGTATAACTCCACAGAGAATCAATACAGAAGCACTTTGCAGGGACTGTGCTATAAACTATTTTGAATGAATGGTATGCATGTGTAAATAAGTTTATTTTGATTCTTTCTCATTCCATTTATGAAAATGTTGCTATTAGATTGTCAGAATATTCAAATATTTTTAATGTAGAAGTTTCAGTGAAATTTGTGTTAAGGACTTTGAAATAGAGAAACCTTGGTGAAGTTGGGAATAAATTTGGAATTTATTTTAAAAGGGAAATACATAGTTGTTTTATGGTTTTCTGAATCGTTTAATCTCTCTGGTGGATGTATTTTCACTCCTATGTCTAAAATATGTCTTCATCACTTTATTTGATTGATAAAGGTTTCAATCGTTGAAAACTCATATTTAGGGGTTGCTTGGGCAATTTTCAGCATTTAATCTGTTAAAATCATCCCAATCTTTCTTCCAATCTTCCTTTCTCCTTTCTCCCTCTTAAATCGTTCTCCTTATTCTTGTTCTTATCACCTACTCATACTTTCAGGTTAAAAGTGCGAAAACCCTAAGAAAAAACATTTTTGCTACAAATACTTTCATTTTTTGCATTTTTTGTGTTTTCAATAAAGGTAGATCCACCTGCTAATAGGAGAGGGACTTTGTCCTACACATTGTTGACCGAAAATCACCTACTTTGTACCCTTACAAAATTTTCAACCAATAGACCCTGAAACCAATTCTATGTGGAATAGGGCGAAATTTTAAAGTGGGGTATATTTCTGGTCACCCCACCCTTGGGCTTTTTATCTGCATTAAACGCTCATATAAAAATTGTATAGGCCATTGCAAAAGTGTTGTTTTAAAAAAATAAAATGGAAATATAAACTACATTAAATAACTTGCTGTATAAATTTAAATATTAAAATATGCAACAACTATTAAAATATGCAACAACTATTAAAATAATAAACAAAAACCCAACTTTAAATATTAAAATATAAAAATTTCACCAGCTATACAAATTAGCCTTGATTGAGGAATTATTACACAATTATTCAATTCGTGGTCAATGAATTTGACTGCTTGAACAAACAAACTGCGTGGCTTATTTAAAAACATCGCTGCTCCAAATTAGACTGCCCAAGTGGATGGGCCTTGTCACATTGGTGGACTGTAACAAGACTGTCGGCAGTATAGAAAACCACCGACCCCCTTTTTTGTATTAGCAACATGAATGGTCACATGGGTGACCGGCCTCTGAGAGTTTGAGCAACTACCCTATGCAAGTGGGTTAGCCTTGGAATTTTGTAAAAAAATATTTAAAAACTGTTTCATTCCCCCTTTTGCCTCAAAAAACACGTGAATTAATTGCTTGAAAAATGGCTATTTTACTCAATGATTTAGGACAAAATTGCAAGTTTAACTTCAAAAATTTATATCTTTTGTTTTGTAGCTCCTAAAATGATTCCGCGAATTTCTGTGGATTTGTGACACAGTCCAGATTCTGAATAAATTGTTTTAGGGGGATTTAGGTAGTGTTTTGCATGTATAAAAATCACAAAATCCGAATAGCTTATTCAAGGCCTTAAGCTCTACAAGGGATTTCACGAGCTTTCAAGGCAAACTACCAACTAGTCTTATATTCAGCATAATAGGATGTATATTGAGATGTTAAGATCATATACACATTGTCATTTTCATAAACTAAGCCTTTTTTTTCAATTCCTTTTTCATTACAACTTGCTTTCAAGAGCATGCAAGAGACATAAAATCTTCACACTTGAATCAAATGCTTATTATAACTTTCCTTCAGTTCTTCACATAATACATTAATTATAAGGCTGCCAAATAATTTTACAAATGTTACAAGGCTTCCAAATAGTCCAAGATAAAATATCACAATTTTTTTGAAACACTTTCAAGCTCCAAAGCATCTAATAGCTCCTCATATACAGCTGCAAGGCCAAAGTAAGGAGGGACTCTCCTCCCATCCCGTTGCCATCATTAGGCAACTCTCCTAGACGCCCCCGAGCCAAAGACTCTCATCACTGGTCATGTAGATTACCATTCAAGTTTTCCAAGTTATGAAGAAGAGTTTGGTTCATTATAAGGGGAAAGGTAGACTGGGCAATGCCTCTAGTTTGGTACTTCATCTTGCAAACTATGAAATACCTCCCACGTTTGTGCCCAAACACATACGTGTCAACAAGGAAACAAGAATTCCTAATGGGACATATTCCCTTAAATATCAGTAAGGATACATATAACCCTCTTGGACAAGCTTTTACTGCTTAGTTCTAAGAAATGAGAGGAGGATGGCTTGGGGAAAATCACTCACCATTGCCCACAACAACACAAGCCCATGCGACCCACATAACTTTGCACTCTTTTTTTTTCATTAGATGAAAAGGGAAAGGGCCCTTACTTGTATACAAAAAGATGCCAAAAGGCCAAAAATCCATCGAATGGCAGCAACCATACAAAAAGTCAGGTATAAAGACAGGCATAACAACATAGCTTACCAACAGTCCTCAAGGCAGCAACAAAAAAACAGTTCAAAAGAGAGGCCCAACGGCCCAACAGATATAACAAAAAACACTAAAACTACTAAATAACAAGGCTCTTTAAAAAAAACCAACGATGAAGAAAAACCATAGGCCTCCAAAAGCTGCATTCCCTATCATCTTGAGTTATAGGAAACTCTCATCAAACCAAGCGAGGAACACATTATAAGGAAGTGAGGAGGTCTATGATGTCGAGTATTTCCAACATTGCCAGATCACTCTCTAATCTTCACTGAAAGCTCGAATGCCTCCACTTCCCCCTTGCCATCTTCTCTCTAAACCCTATAAGGACCAACTACTTAAGGGTGCACCATTTCATAATAGGACATTTTGCCCTACAAGCCAAACGCCTAGTTGCAAGATCCTCAATCTCTTCCAACACATCTGGGAAGACATCCCAAATTTCATCAGGGTTGTATTTGAGAGTAGGATTGTCTAAGACATAATGAACCAGGGAGATAACTAAAGGACTGTTGAGGTCCTCTGTCACTCCCCGTGTCTTCTTCTTAGTTGGGGATAAGATTATAGGAGCCACACTATCGATTATATCCTCTACAGTCTTCAATTTATGCTTAAAATTACCAAATTTGGCAAGAACCATTGTTAATATCCTAAGAATATCAGATTTTTGGGTGTTCTTTCTTCTATTCTGGAGCGAAACCATGATGAAATTTCTAATTACTTGGTCTACCACCCTTACCTCTAGTTTGGTTCGAAAAGTTGTTCATATATCCTCCTTGTTCCAAGTCCCCTCTACATCATCCATTCATTCTTTACCCAGCACTTCATGAATCAACTACATAGCTACCGAGGAGGACGGATCAAACACAGTGACTAAATCTACATCATCAATAGGCCCTTGAAGCTGTGAATTTTACATTTCAACAACTAAGGACAAATCATTTCAATTGTCGTCTCTCCATTTCAATTTAATTTCAGTTTCCACATGTGAAAGGTGTGAGCGCTGTGAATGAATAAATAAAACAATTTGAAAAGAGAACGTTCACATGCCTCTAAGATGCAAAGCATGGGAAAATACTCATGGTGGATCATTTACTAAAGATAAAAAATCATTCATGATTAGGTTCTCAATCCCTATCCAATCATTGACATCAATAGATCTTACAACAACTCCATTGTGGACTTTCAAGGCTTCTATATTGGCAAGGAAATCTGCTAGTTTATTATTTTCTCTGAAGATGTGGTGGAATGAGATATTCTAGAAGAAGCCAGACAAGTCTAAAGCATTGATGATAATTTGAGAATCACCTCCTACTTCGAACCATTGAATTTTGTTGTCCCGGGCCATATTTAACCCTTCCAAAAGAGCCCAACATTCAACGATATTGTTAGTTGCTGAAGGAATATTCTTAACAACCATTTGGACCATTTCACCTTTGTCGTTCCTTAGAATAGCCCTAGCTTTCCACTGTGCCTGGTTTTCCTTTTGAAGCCCTTTTAAATTTGAGTTTAAAGAAACCTTCTTTTGGAGCCTTCCATTTCATTGATTTTCTGTCGTCGTATAGGATTCACTGAAGGGTTTCTCAAAAGGGTCCAAATAATGAGTATGTCGTTCCCAACCAACAATTTTCTCTTTTGGCTTAGGAACTTTTTGAAGAAAAACTTTGAAGTTGGACTCAAGTCGATTAATCAAGTCTCCCAATTGGAGACTTGCCTCTAAAAATTCTATTGTTTCTTTCTTTCCATAAGTTCTAGAGGATAAGAGGTGGGGCCATGCTCCAAAAAGTTTTTACCTGTTTTCCTTTACCCTTGTCCCAAGTGATAAATAAATGCTTTATGTGCTTAGGGCAAGATTAAGTGGTCTTCATTATGTTATTCGACCACACCCATATCTTCCATGTGAAACTACAATGGAGGAGAAGATGATTTGGATCTTCCACCACTGAATGGCAAAAGACACAAATAAAAGGGCCTTCAAAACCAATTCTCTGAAGTCTGTCCCATGTGAGAATTCTATTTTTCAAAGTCATCCAAAGGAAAACATTTGCTTTCGGAAGACAAATTGGTGAGCACACTTTGTTCCAAAATTTCTATTCTCTTCTCCTAGTAGTTGTTCATAACCAGCCTTGACTATGAAGATGCTAGAGGATTGACCGGACCACTTAAGAACGTCATCTTCTAGAGTAGGCTTATACGTTGAGATGGAGGAGATTGAAAAAGTTATCAAGAATGACTCTAGAGAAAGGAGAATTTGTAGTCCTTGGATCTTTATATGAATGCTCCAAACCCTTTTGTGTTTGTTTTTCATTCCAGTAATCGGCCACTTTTGATCCCCATGCATTTTTGAAAAAGAGTTACTAACTCCTGAAAATCCTGTTGTAAGAAAATTGGGCCACAAGTAGCCCAAGATTCTCTCCAAAAGTCAGCCTGTCTGCCATTTTTTACATCCCATTTTAAATTATTGGAGATTAAATCCCTACATTTCCCCATAAAGTTCCAGATTTGGTATCCTTTCATTCAGATTTCATTTGAGAACATTTTTGCTAGATCTTCAAGGGTGTTGAGATATTTTTACTTGAGCACTTGACTCCATAAGCTGTCTTTTTCCTCAAAGGTTCTCCAAACCAGTTTGGTCCCTAAGGCTAGGTTTAGGAGACCTAAATCTCTGATTTCTAGACCCCCTCTAGATTTCGGTTTACAATTCCAGCCAATTCATTAAAGCTATTTTTCTTTGGTCCCCTGTGCCATTCCATAGGAATCTCTTCATTATGCCCGTCAATCTTTTCCTAACACTCGAAGGTGCCCAAGTAATAGACACCATGTACATTGGAATATACCTTGTAGAACTGCCTGGTTTATTGGATCGTACCATCCCAAGAAAGCCAGCTACCTCTCCAGCAGCCCAACTTGTTATGAAAAGAGATTATCAAAGAGGTTCCCACTATTCTTTTCTGGATCTACCATCAAAGAGAGGAATTCTTATATACTTACTCAAGAGGGATCCAATTGAAAAATTTAGAATTCTCTGGATTTTAAGTTGAGTTCTGTGAGGAGAATTAAGAAAAAAGATTTTTTATTTCCCAAGTTAATCACCTGTCCCGAAGCCTCTTGATATAAGTTTAGTATTCTTTTATTAAATCTAGCTTCAACTGCAGTCGCCTTATTTCCTGTAATAGTATCATCAACAAATTGTTTGAGAGCGTAATTGCATCCCTCCGTGATCACGATTCTACTAATTTTATTAAGAGTTTAGGCTCTTTGGAAAGGTCTCCCTAATGCTACAGCTAAAATAATGAATAGGTAGGGGAGAAGAATTGCAAAAACCAGTTGGAATCCCATTGACTTGAAAAGTATGGGGAAAGGAAACAATTCTGAGTCCATTTGCACCATTTCTCGGAGAATCCCAACTTAGTATTTTAAGTAGAAAATCCCAGCATACACTATCATATGCCTCACTAACATCCAGCTTCAGAATCATTGCAACTGACCAACTCGTGATTTGAGACAATACCATCTAGAATTTTCTTTTCAATCACAAAGCCACCCTTTTGCTGTGGCCTTTGTGATAATTGTATAGATAGTATTACAGAGAGAGATTGGGCGGAAGGAATCAATAGTCTCAACATTAGCTTTTTTGGGAATTAAAGTAAAAAACGTGCAACTGAAATACTTTATAATTTTACTTGACCTATGATATTTATTAATAGCCAAACAAACATCTTTTCTGACTACACTCCAGAACCATTGAAATATAACCTGGGGGGAAACCATCAGGCCCGGCAGATTTGTCGGGCTGCATACTCCAAAGAGAAGTTTTAATCTCATCTTTGAAAAGACTCTTAAAATATTCTTACTCTGTTCATCATTGTTCAGGGGAGGAATCAGATTTAAGAATTCATCTGCTGATACATTACTGCTAGAGGGATTTTCTTTTAGGAGAGATTGAGAATAATTGACAGCCTCTTCTCTAACCTTCTCAATTTCATTTAACTGTGTTCCATCAGCTATTTTGAGGTGTGTGATTCTTTTGATGTTTCTCTTGGCTATAGTAGATTGATGAAAAAATTTAGTATTTGTCCCATTTTTTCAGCCATATTTCCCTTGATTTCTGTCTCCAAAAGATCTTCTTTTCTAGAATATCATTCAGTCTTCCTAGAAGAGATTTTTTCTTTGAGATTGATACCATGTGATGGACTTGTAATTGAATTTGATCATGTAGAGCTTCGATTTCTTCTTCAATCTCTCTTTTCTTTTTAAAAATGTTTCCAATTTTTTTTTTGTTCCAGTTCTTGAGATGGGCTTTCACATTTTTCAATTCGAAAGCAATGACATGCATTCTAGAGCTCTTTGGTGGAACTGGTTCCTCCCACCAGATTTTCATAAGATCTCTCAAGCTTTTGTCCATTAACCACATAAGTTCGAATCTGAAAGGCATGCCCCTATTGATATTATCCTTTTAAAAATTCAACAGGATTGGATTATGATCTGAATCTGAGTCCCTGAGATTATCCAATTCCTTCCTCTAGGGCTGTGAAAGCGAAGAAGTTGTTAAAATAAATCTATCTAATCTTTCTGCCATATAACCAAATCCATTTTCCATTTGACCATGTAAATTGTCCCTTCTTAGGTTCTACATCCCAGAGATTGTTGTTATTAGCAAAAAGAATAAAACCCTTTTGAGATTGGGTTTGCCTCATAGTCCCTCCTCTTTTCTCAATATTTTTGAGGATAGAATTAAAATCTCCAGCCACAATAAGTTTGTCTGTATTGTTATTTTGCAATAATTGAGAAATTGCATCCCGTAGGTCTTTTTCTAAACTGGGTTACAAGGAGCATAGACATTAATTAAGAAGAAGTTCCCACTTACTCTCAAGCCTTTGAAGATGTTGCTGGTAATGATAGTCCCCTCAATGGAAGATTTATTCCAAAGGGTTCAAAGACCTCTCTAGGCTCCATTAGAATATGTAGCTAAGTTATGAAATCTTTTCCACTTCCTAGATAGCTTTTCCATTAAGCTCTATTTTAGAAGTTTCGTTTCTTGGATAAGGATTAAGGATCCTCGAACAAGGGAAACTATTTTAATTTGGCAGTTAAGGATCCTCCACTTTATCAAGGATCCCAGTCCCCTAATGTTCCACGAAAAGATCTCCATTGATGCCTTGGGGGGGCTCCTCTCCCACCTTCTTAAAATTGGTTGTTCTATCTCTTTTTTAACTTGAGATCCTTTAGTTGGCAAAGCTAATTCATTTGTTTCTTTATCTTTCTTAGGTTTACCTTTACCTTTAACTTTCTCTATAGCTAAAATAACTTGCAAGGGTTGAGTTTCCTTTACTACTTTTGTTGATTCTGAAGCCACGGAGTCTTGAGAAATTGATTTATTTTTTATTAAAGGCGACTTTTAACCATCCCCCACTTTTGGAGTCATGGTTTGATGTTCTAGCATTTGGATCCCCTTTTCTTTCTTATATTCATTTTCTAACTCTCTCTGTCTCCTTAGTCCAACTCTTCTCATCTTCCTTATTTAGGTTATTGTCCCTCTTCTATTACCTCTTCTACAATTGTCTGCTGTCATGTCCCATTTTTGGACATAGAACGAACGAAGACCCTTAGCCTTGTTTTGTTTCCCAAGGGCTAAGGGAAGAAGAAAGAAATGGGAAACGTTTGGGGTTCTAAGGGCAATTTGCAAAAAGTACTTTATTTTTTTAATTTTCACTTAAGTTGTGGTCTCTTGAGGGTCATGGGCGCCCAAGAGTATAAGTGGGTGTTATAAGGATTGCTCTTTTAATATTTGAAAAAGGCATTCCCTCCAAAATGGAACATATCCCTTGGGGGAATTGATATAAAAGAGAGTGGAGGATCATTTGGAAATGTTATGCATTTATGATATTTGAATTTTGAGGTCTAAGCACGAAAAGCTTAACCCAAGACTTGGAGACAAAAACCTTCAAGGCTAAAGAGGAATTATGGATGAAACCCTTTAATTTTTGATTAGGGCAGCATCATTTTAGAGGCTGCAATGGAACTTGAATATTCATAAAATCCAAAAGTACACCTTTGAAAGTATGGCAAATACCTTGGGAAGTGTAGCAACTTGCTTTGGGGGTTCATCACCAAGGGTTTTAGGGTTGTTTACAAGCAACGAACTAGTTTTCTTGTTGAAGACCCTTTTAATTAGGGTTGTGTTGGAGTTTACTTGTTGAATACCCCTTGTCCTAGGGTTGCGTGGATAAGGACATCATTATTTGCTGTTTTGTAGTTGGGTGACCCCCATCGGGGATTGTATGCATCATTTTCTAGGGGTTAATTGGCCTAATTTGCAGATTTGAGTATTGTATAATATTTCTATTATTTTATTGGATTTTTTCCAATTATTATTGTTTCAAAACATGCTGGAAAAAGGTATTTTTATTAGCTGAATATTTAATAATTTCTAGTAATTATTCAGTTATAAAATAAGGTGATTTTGGGGTGGAAAAACACCTATTTAATTCTGCAATTTTCAGCCTTTGTGGCGTCTAGGGGTGGAGGATTGAAAGGTTCTTTTTATGCCCTATTCATCATTGAAATAATTGTTGAATTATTGCTAGGGTTTGATATAATTAATTGCAACGGTGTGAAGGTTTGGTCACTAGGGTTTGCAGTAAAAATCAAAAAATAATATATTGCAGCTAGGGTTTGGTCAAAGAAATCAGAATTCAGGGTTTTATCGTATTTTGAGATATTGCAGTGGTACCCGAGCCAATTTCTTGGCCTTCTATGGGGTTTGAGGGTTTATAAGGTCAAACAGTGACAAAAGGGAAGATGAATGGCTTTCAGGTTTTTGGATGGTGTGAGATTGGAGAAACTTACCCAAGTGCAAGATAAATTGAATGATATGATGGCATAAATGATCCATACCATGAAAAATTTAAATGGTGAAGGGAGCCTTCCAAGGGCAAACATTAGTTTTTAGCCACCAAAGGTCACAAGTGATTCTTTACCTAGGTCATTCCGGCCTACCTCCCTTCCAAGGGAATTGAAGGAAGAACGAGTTGGGATTGGACCAAGGTCAATCCCAAGAGCTACACAAGGAGATTCGAGGCATGCTTGGCATGTAGAAGAGGAAAATAAATCTGCCCTTGTGATGAAGGAAGATCCACTAGCTAATTGCCCTAAGGGCTCATCACCAAAGGAGGGCATAAATTCAGAATTGAAAGGGGTTGATGAGCAGCATAAAATTGGTATCTTGAAACCCTTTGAGTAGCAAAAAGGCAACACTTTGGGGCAATTAAGTGTTGAAATTTCTAAGTTTCTCAAATCAGAAAATTTGGGGCAGCAAGAAGTTGCCCAACAAGTTTACGAGCAACAAAGAAAACAAAAAGGGGAAGACAAGAGTGGAGGAAAATTAAAAAAAACAGAATTCTCGAAGGGAAAGAACAAGCTTTACATGAGGGAAGTCAAGCATCCAAGGTTGAAATTGTCCTAGCCCTAAGTAATGAACCCTCATGCAAAGTTTGAAAAGTTTGAGCCATCACATGTTGAGAGTAGTGTTATGAGTTCTTCCTTAGTGGTGAAGGAAGAGGCATATATCTTGGAGCATGAGGTAGATGAAGAAAAAGAATCCATTTGGCATGATGATGAAGAGCATTTGATGGTTGAAGTCAAATTTCTAGATACTATTGTTCATTTTTAGTTTGCTAGATTTTTCATATTGACAACTAAGGGTAAGCAATTTGATGACCTTTACATCAAGGGGTTGTTTCATCAACACTCTACTTTGTCTCTACAATATTTTGATCACCATGAAGATCATGCTAACAATGAAGGGCACTAAATGGAGGAAGGAATTTCTCCAAAAGAATTTAAGGATGGGGAGTTGCAAATTCCCAATATGGATGTGGGATCCAAGTGAGACTTACAAATTTAGTATTGTTGTCATACAAATTCTAAGTTCTTTGGCACCCATGCAAGGAGGTTGGCAAGGCCTTGGGATCTTGGAAAAGAACAATAAGGTGAAAAGCATGCAAACCACTCCAAATCTTGGTAAGCATCATGCTTTACTTGCTAATTTTCAAAGGCTACATAGAGTGGTTTTAATTGATGGAAGCATGAAGGGCACACGGTATAAGGTTGTACAACACTTGGGGCCAAGGTTGAAGTATGTACCGCTGTTATAGAATCATTTACTAGCTCTTGTAAATCAGATTCCATGTGGAAAAACATATTTCTACAGCGACATGGTATGAAGAGGGAATACTTTGTTTAATTTTGTGTATGTAAGAAATTGCTATGTGGGGTCACAAAGTACAATTTGTACAAAGAACATATTGTTCTTTGAGAGGGAAAAACCGAGCAATTAATGATTGTTACAGTCATTATACAAGTCCACTTACATTCTATTTTATGTTGTTGAACAAGGGATAGAGTTTGGATGGTCATGAAAATGGGGGTAAGCAATAGATATTATGACCCAAGGATCAATGGGAGGGTTGTTTATAACTTTTTAGTTGATTGTTGATTCTCATATTTCCAGCGTGTTCCCTCCAATGTTTACTGCCACAAGAGAGAATCTTGACTCTGAGGGAGGTGTGTTTCCCACCCCTTAGCACCTTAGAGATGTTTCTAGCAAGTAAAAGTGAATTTCTCAGCCACCTCAGAAATGAGTTTGAGGAAGAAAATGACATACTACAGCCATGATCAGGATAACATAAACAAACCCTTGGGAATCCAAGGTGAGGAGTTATAAGGAAAAATTAAGACATCAAAGAAGAGTTCATATCAAGTTCATAAAGCTTGATGAGGTGATCAAAAAAGTGTTGCTAAACACTCTTGTTTCCACTAACATATTTGTTCTGTGTGTAGAATCACAATTTGGGCCAGTTGCAATGGCAACAAGGCAAAGAAGGCTACAAGTTCTAAATTGGGGCAGCCACTACAGCAGATGGGGATCCACGTCATTCCATGTTCAGTAAATGTTTCAAATTCTAAAAATGAAGATTTTGAGCAGCTCTTTAAGTGGGCAAAAATTCAAATTATGGACGATAGGAGAAAATCTAAAATTCTCACAAAGAAGATTGGCCTCTTAACACCCTCAGAAAATTCTGAGTTTTACATGACAACTCAGCTGGTTTTATGTACAGAAACTTGTGAAAATTGTATTGCCACGAATTCGGAGTATGTTGTAGGAAGAAACCCTGAAAAAGATGTGCAAGTTCAAATTGTGTTATGCACAGAAAATTTTGAAAATTGTGTGACAACAAATTCTACCGATGATGATGGGAAAAGTTCCAAAGAAGGTATACAAATTCAGCTTGCTTTAGGCAAAGAAAATTCTGAAATTTTTATGGTGAGAAATCCCTGAAGATGAAGGTATGATGAATTTTGGAAAACATGTGTCAAATCAGCTTCTTGCATACACCAAGAATTCTGAAAATCGTGACAAGGTACAAGCCCTTGGTCAATTTTGGAGATGAGAAGGGAAAATTGGCCTCTCCCATGTGGTATGATAAAGATGGTTTGCAGATGGGGAACAACCCTTTCACGGAGAGCAACCGTGGCACCTTGCAGGTATGGTAAGTGGTCCTCGCTTAATAAATTGGATCTTAAGGCAACAAGGTTTAAATTTCCAAGTTCAACTAAGCGTGATAAGGCATGCAACAAGGAGAAGGGCTCAGAAAAATGAAATGACGGAGGGGAAAGTGGATACAAGGAATCTTCTAACCTAGTAGGGGAAGGAAGATATGCAAAGGGCAGCCATGACACATTCCCTTATGATGTTGTTAGTGACTGTTCCAGCCTCTTCAAGATGAGTTGTGGATTCATAGCAAGCTCCTTGAGAGTTTGGTGCATAAGGGAAGTACTTAGGGAGGAGTGCGAGATGAATAGCTTCAAGTTTCTTGGCAAATTCATGGCTGTAAACTACAAACTCAAGTTTTCTTTTGTGAATTTCCTTATGTTTAATGGCCAATATAAGACCATAAACTTCATACGCAGCCTTAACACCATCCAATTCAGATTTGTTTTTGAGGCCTTCTCACCCAAACCAAGGAAGCACACAAGCAAAAGGGTGAAAGATGGGATTGCAGCCATAAGGAGGACGCTTCCAGCCCATGGAAAGTATGGGAGTAAGAGCTGGGAGGTCATCTTTGAGGACCCTAACAGCTGTTCTATGTTTTAGAATGAAGAATGCACTTGGGGCAGCCACTTGTTTGAAACGGGTTTGAGTTTAGTGGCTAATTGGGAGAGTGCTAAGGGCTGGTGCTTATCAAACAACAAGTACAGCTATGGCCGCCTTTGGTTTGGAGGAAGGACTACCCTATGTTGTGGCACTGTTTCCAACACCTATGGGCAGCCAATGTTTTTCAGGTACAGCAACAAAGGGGTACCAAATGAGGTTTCTCTTCCATGGGAAACATCTATAGGTGGATTGTACATGAAGGTAATTGTTGGGATAGCTCCATGGATGCTGCTATTGCTTGAGGACAAGCAATTTTGGGTGGGATGATTGTCATGTCCCCCTTTTGGACATAGAATGAATGAAAACCCTTAGCCTTGTTTTGTTTCCCAAGGGCTAAGGGAAGAAGAAAGAAAAGGGAAACATTTGGAGTTTCTAAGGGCAATTTGCAAAAAGCACCCAAGAGCTTAAGTGAGGGTTATAAGGATTGTTTTTTAAATATTTGAAAAATATCGTCCCTCCAAAATGGAACTTACCCCTTGGTAGAATTGATATAAAAGAGAGTGGAGAATCATTTGGATATGTTATGCATTTATGTTATTTGAATTTTGAGGTCTAAGCACGAAAAGCTTAACCCAAGACTTGGAGACGAAAACCTTCAAGGCTAAAGAGGAATTAGGGACGAAACCCTCTAGTTTCTGATTAGGGCAGCATCATTTCAGAGGCTGCAATTGAGATTGAATATTTTGAAAATCCAAAAGTATACCTTTGAAAGTGTGGCTAATGCCTTGAGAAGTGTGGTGACTTGCTTTGGGGGTTCACCACCAAGGGTTTTAGTACAGTGACCCAGTTTGCTTGTTGAAGACCCCTAGTCCTATGGTTGCATGGATAAGGACATCATTATCTGTTGTTTTGTAGTTTGGTGACCCCTTTTGGGGATTGTATGCATCATTTTCTAGGGCTTAATTGGCCTAATTTGCAGATCTGAATATTGCATAATATTTGTATTATTTTATTGGAATTTTCTCAATAATTATTGTTGCAAAACATGTTGGAAAAATGTATTTATATCAGCTGAATATTTAATAATTTTTCAATCATAAAATAAGGTGATTTTGGGTTGGAAAAACACCTATTTAATTCTGCAATTTTTCAGCCCTCATGGTGTCTAGGGTTTGAGGATTGAAAGGCTCTTTTTATGTCCTATTCATCATTGAAATAATTGTTGAATTATTGCTAGGATTTGACATAATAGCAGCAATGTGCGAGGGTTTGATCACTAGGGTTTGCAGTAAAAATTAGAAAATAATATATTGCAACTAGGGTTTGGTCAAAGAAATCAGAATTTAGGGTTTTATCATATTTTGGGATATTTCATCTGCTCATGAGTCTCCATTGGAACTTTCTCCTTTTTTGATTCTATTACCTTCTCAATAATAATCACTTTCTCTATCTTTAACTTTCCAAATCCATTTAGTCTTTGTTGGCTTTGAAACTTTGGAAAGTCTCTCCCTTTCTCCTTTTTTAAGTTGGCACCGTCCCTCCATAGTTCACCCTTTTCATGACAACCTTTGCAATGAAAAATGATTTTCTCATAGTCTAGTGACTGAGTATAGATTTGATCTTCTAGGATAATATCAACCTCTGGGATTAAAGGTTTTTTTAGATCCATTAGAATACATAATTTGGCACTTGAACCTTTGGTGTTGTTCCAAGTTTCAGGAACTATTTCTTGAAGGCGTCCAAGTTTTTCACCTATCTAAATAAGAGCATGCTCATTCTAGTATTCCATAGGAAGTCCATAAAGTTTCACCTAGACTGGAATAATGAATGAATCTTCCTTTGAAGCATTAAAACCCTTCTCCTAGATTTTAATAAAGAGCCCAAAATTATTGAGGAACCAAGGTCCCCCCTTTAAAACCCTAGAACTGTCTTTTGAGGATGAAAAGATGGCAATAAAGAACCCCTTATAAAGGAAGGTTATAGTGAAGGTATTCACCATATTCTAGTTCTGTTTTGCCCATTTTTGCAAGTTGGGTTCCGAAATCCATAAGCCATTAAATTTACAGATCAGGGCCGTATCTTTAAGTTTTAAGATATGATTGTTCATTTTTGCTTTTTCTAAATAGATACCAGGTTTAAATTCACTTGTTGATATTCAAAGTCCCTTTGTCCAACCGAGCCCTAGAGTCCCCTTGTTCTTGGGTTCTATTTTTCTCCAAAAAATCTTCGATCTGGACGGTTACAAACTTCCTCATCTGGCTCCTTTAATTTTTCCTTGTAGGCTCATCAATGGCATTTTGGATCAAGATTGTAACCTCAGTATCAAGGTCATCTATGGTTTCTTTCTACTTAGCAATCTCATCCATGTTCTCCTTCCTACTTGCCACTCATGCAACGACTTATATCATAGCATCATAGTTTTCCCTAGGTCTTTGTTTTTGTTTTAAAGCATAAATTTGCATTTTAAACACTCAAAACAACGAACTAAAGTGGTATAAAAAATTCCCAAACACCCTTTAAGAGGTTCTACAAAATTAAGTGGCCTTAGGCTCAAAACATGTACAAGCAAGTAGAGGATTGCAAACCAAAAGCCTTGCCAATCCATAAGGAGTTGACATCATTTCAAGGAGGGTAACAAGAGATTCTTTTAAAAAGAAACATATTAAACAAGAAGGTGTCCATGGACTCCCCGCTTTGAGTTATTGATTAGTAAAAACCCTTCTAGTAAGGTTTAACCTCCAAACTAGCATCCATCTCCCAAGGTCTCCTCTGAGTCTCTTGGAGCTTAAGCTCTAGCTCCATTTTCAAAATGGCAAATGTAGTGTACAAGGATGGCTTCCCATTTACTTATAGGGAGAGCCCTCAATCCTTGGCCAATGGGAAGGTGACACTTGTCCCTTCCCATGCCTTTGCCTCTCTCAAAAAGTCCTCTAAAGCTTTTACTCTTATTACAAGGCCCATGCCCTTTCTTACGTGGCATGAGGGAAAGTATGGCTTTCCCATACTCAGTAAAAGCTTGCCCCCTTCCAATGCCTTTAATGATCGCATGGCTGGCCTAAACGTCTATTTGGACTTTTAAAATTACTCCTCTACACCCCTTTTGGTCAAAAGGCTTTAATTTCAACACAAAATATCTAAAATTTACTTTATATGACCCTCCAAAGTTGGCTTTCTAATTCCATTCGAATTTTTGGAAGTGGTGACATCATGTTGACTCCTTTTCCATCCTTCTGACTTCTTAGATTGTTTAAGAAACCTCTTAAGACATGGATGAATAGGGTGTGAATAGTGTTATCTGGCCTAAAATTGCCAAAATTCAAACAAGCAACTATAACATATTTTTGAATAGAATTAAGCTAGGTGTCGACTAGGGACACAACGCATCTAATGAATGGTAAAATCCATGATCAACACAGTCCAAGATCCCTCGCTTGGCCACTTGTACTCTTGCATGTCAATGTGCACATGGAATTGCTCTATCCTAAGATAGTTGAAGCAATTGATGTATAAACACACAATGCATACATAAAAGCATTGAAAGAACCATATTATCTCAACATATCACATGAAGTAATTCCAAATGTCTAAGTATCCATATTCTCAAACAATATGATATCAATGTAAGAATATAACAATAAATAAATAAATAGGAAAGGAATAAATTAGGCATTACATCTTTTTAAAGAATATGGGGTACCTTTCAACTCCATCTCTTCCTCCAACTACTGCGTTGTTTTGGAGTTCCACATCTCAAAGGTTCCAGTCTTCGCATGCTTAACCTGTGTGGTGTCATCCCTGGACTTGAAGTTTTGATCTTTAAAGATCTTAGTAGTACGAATTGTGTTTTCCCTTTCCCTTTTTATTCCTCTGTAGTGGAGGTACCATTGATATCAATAACTACTCGATGTGGTTGCAGTTGGACACTTGGTTCACCTTGTTGTGGTTGGAGAGGTGTGACGACTCTTGCATTATCTTCTTCAAGCTCTACTTCCATGAGTCTGACTTGCCCAAGCTATTATGGGGCGTCCTCATCCCATTTTAGTGGGACTTAACCTGTAGGGTTAATTGGGAGTGACCTAATTGTTGCAATGCACTGATCCACTTGTGCATCTGCAACTTCATATGGAATATGGGGAATGATCGGTTTCCTTGGCTAGTAGGGGTGGACATAAATATTATCTATATCCACTCCTAACATGCAATCGTCCTTGTACTTATCGACTACTGCGCCATAAGTATGACATTTTTGCACAACCATATTCTTCATTTTATTGCCCCACTCCAACGCACTTGTGATTATGTTCTCTCCATTGGTAAAGTTATTCAAAAAATCAAAAAATTGTTCCCCTACCGACTTCTCTTGCTTCCAAATCACGGCGTCTTCTTTTCTAGGTAGAGTATTAGTGAAATGCATGGCCAACACCTTTAGGAAGGAATCATAGTAGAATTCATGCCTACCTCGTTTGATTTTATTGAAGTTCTCCATCAATTGCTAGTGGAGGGTGGCACAAAGGTTGTAATTGTACTCAGCCATCACCATGTTGTATGCAACCCTCGTGCATGTGGCGGTGGCTGAATCCTCCCGATTTGTATAGTATGCCTTCCACACCAATGCTTTGGTCATGTATCAAACTTGCACATCCTTGATTCAGCTTTTGGAGATGGCCCTTATATTCCCAACAATCCCCTTTATTTTCATTATTTCCTTAGCTGTGATGCTTCTCTTCTTATTCCATTTATTCACATCATGCCCTTCATTCATCAAGCCTGTCAAGACATAGATGGCTTTGGGTGTGATCTAGTAAGGTTGGTCCAAGTAGAGAGGTATCCCCATAGACCTGGTTGAGTAAAATATTTACAACCCATTCATGCATGGTGAAAATGTAAAGTTTGCCCATGCATCTAGTTCATCTAGTGCACGACTTGATTGTTGGGCTTCCGTGTCCATTTGCCCATTGTTGGATCCCTTTGCAACATGGATTGCCTTTTCACCTCCATCATTGTATGGTCAATCTTCCCCAACTTGGAGTGAATATATTTCTAGGTATCTTTGTAATATGTGACCTTATTAGGGCACCTTGGAGAATTCTCCCCTTGGATCCGGCATGTATGCCTTCCTTGAATGCTTCTTGTATTTTGGCCTTTTGATTTTGTTGTCCGTGATCACTTGCGGAGCTCCCATTGTTCAATTCCCCTTGCAAATTAAAAATTTACTCCGATTCTCATTCATAGTTCTCTATTTTGACTTGGCTCTTGATTTTTTCCCTTCCTGTCTTTTTGCTGTTTTAATTGATGTTTTATAGATTTCTACTTTTTACATTGGTTTTTACTTTATTTGGTATCTGTCTTTCCCGTTTTTAATGGTTCCCTTCTTGCATTTATTGTTTGTACTGTTTGTTGAGCACACACCACATTGAGAGGGGGGTGAATCAGTGTGTAATAATAATCTACTTTCTAATTAAATTTCATAAATAAACCATTCACATAAGAACAAGTAAATGCACAACACAAAATTTACGTGGAAAACCCTCGGTGGGGAAAAACCACACTTGAAAGGTTGCTTGGATCTACTGTCCAAATCCAACCATAAAATTAATATTTCTTTTTACAAAAGTTTTGTAGGCACCAACCTACTTGGAGACACCAATCCTTAATGCCAAGCACCAACATCGCTCTAGACACCAATATCTTTGAATTGGAGCACCAACTTCACTGCCAAGCACCGACTTAGCGAAAGACACCGATGTCACTTAGACAATTTCCACCTTCTCACTGTTGCTTTGTCAACCAATGATGGCACAATCAAGTTTCGCTCTTCTCCCTCTTCTCTCTCTTCTTCCTCTTCTTCTCCTTGTATATGACAGAAAGAATTATTTCTTCTTACTTTCTAACTTCCATTCATTTCTCTTTTATACCTCTTCATGCCTCTTGGAAAGGGTGTGATTTCTCCCAAGGGATATGATCTCTCCAAAGGTGGTCGACCATCATTAATACATATTTGACTACAAAATAAAAACATTTTATTGTTGGTTGGCCTTGCTAATTGTTGTTCGTCACACTAGGCGAGTCTAGAGCTACTGAGTGAGTCCAGAACTTTGGGCGACTCTGAAGCTATTGAGCGAGTCTAAAGCTCTGGGCGAGTTCGAAGCTACTGACCGAGTGCAGAGCTCTGGACGAGTCCGAAGCTACTTAGCTAGTCCGGATCACTGAGCGAGTCTGTAGCTTGCCCTTCACTTTGCCCTTGACATCAATGACAATATTCCAACAATCTTCCCCTTTGTCATTGATGGCAATCCTGTAGAAAAAATAATACATAAATTTTCCCTTGCTGTAGTTCTCTTCCTTTGCTCCTTTCTTTAATTCTCCCCCTTTGACATCAATGGCAAAGAGACATACAACATAATCACAATGTATATCACCAAAATATCCATGGAGCTGAATAGTACTATGATTAGCTCCCCCTTAATCCATGCTTTTCTTGATGGATTTAATGTCTAGATAAAGAATGGATCACTCACAATTTCCGCCTTAGAAACTCAAAAGTTTCTTTTGTGAAGGGCTTAATGAAGATATCTGCTATCTGTTCCTTTGTGGCAATGTACTCCATCTTTACTTGCTGATCTGCAACTTGTTCTCTTAAAAAATGATACTTGATGGAAAAATGCTTAGTTTTTGAATGCATAACTGGATTCTTGGAGATGTTTCTTGCACTTGTATTGTCACAAAAAATAGAAATTGGATTGACATACTCAATTCTAAAATCACTCAAGGTTTGTCTCATCCAAAGGACCTGTGTACAACATGATGCTGCTGCTATGTACTCAGCTTCAGTTGTGGACAAGAAAACTGAGGGCTGTTTCTTACTCAACCATGACACGACTTTTTCCAAGAAAGAATGCACCTCCACTTGTGCCCTTTCTGTCATCAACGCTGCTTGCCCAATGTACATCAGTATAAGCTATCAGAGTGAAGTCCTTTTCTCTTGGGTACCACAAACCAAGATCCATAGTGTGTTTGAGATATCTGAATATCGTTTTGACTACCTGCAAGTGTGTTTCTTTTGGTGTTGCCTAAAATCTGGCCACTAGAACTACTGCCTGCATGATATCTGGCCTTGATGTGGTAGTTTACAATAGACTTCCAATCGTTGATCTATACGAGGTCTGATTGACTTTTGTTGACTCATCATCTTTGCTCAACTTACACCCTGTTACCATTGGAGTACTTATTGATTTACAATTGTTCATATTGAATTTCTTCAACATTTCCTTAATGTATTTTGTCTGAGAGATGAAGATTCCTTTACTTGATAGTAATTTGCAACGCAAGGAAAAATGATAACTCTCCTAACATAGACATTTCAAATTCTTGTTGCTTTATCCCTGCAAATTCTTGAGACTTCTCATTGTCTTCGCCAAAAATAATGTCATCGACATACACAACCACAATTAACTACTTCTCACCTTCAGTGTTGATGTATAGGTTGTTGTCAGCCACTCCTCTCTTGAAACCTTGATCAAGCATCTGTCAAGCTTAGCATACCAGGTTGTAGGGGCTTGCTTTAGTCCATACAATGCTTTTTTCAGCCTACACACATAGTCCTTGTTCCTTGATAGAGAGAAACCTTCAAGTTGCTCTATGTAAACCTCTTCTTCAAGATTCCCATTGAGAAATGCAGACTTCACATCCATCTGATAGACCTTGAAATTTTTGAATCCAACATATGTTAAGAATAGTCTTATGGCTTCTAATCTTGCCACAGGTGCAAAAGTCTCCTCAAAGTCAACACCTTCTACTTGAGCATAGCCTTTACAGACCAGTGTTGCCTTGTTCCTTGCCATCTTCATTCACTTTGTTCTTAAAGACCCCTTTAGTTCCAGTTACATTCTTGTCCTCTAATTTGGAAACAAGTTCCCAAGTTTCATTCTTCTCTATTTGGTTCAATTCTTCTTCCATGGATTCCAATACTTATCATTGCTGGCTTACGAAAAGCTCTTCGGTTCTATCTTCGACAATAGAGAGAAGTTTACATTTTCCGATGTATTCATTAACTTTCTTCTAGTTTGCACTCTAGCATCAATATCACCAAAGATTTGATTTTTTGCATGATTTTTCTGAACGAATTTGGATGGTGCCTTTGTATCTTCGCTTTCTTTTTTTTTTTGACTTTCTTCTGCTACTTTTTCTTTTTTGAAGTCTAATTCTTCTAAATGAATATTAGTTGGTACACTCACTTGTTTAGGCTTAGTTTCATCCATTCTAACACTAGTACTTTCTACAATTGTTTGCAGCGTTTTATAATAGCATCTATAGGCTTTACTCTTTAAGGATAACCAAGAAAAATACCTTCATCGGCTCTTGAGTTGAACTTCTCCAAGTCTTCATCATTTCTTTTGATGTAGCATTTACTTTCAAACACTTTGAAGTATTTGATTGAAGCTGGTCTACCCTTCCACAACTCATAGGGTGTTTTATTATTGTTTACCCTGATTCGTCCTCTGTTCAAGATGTAAACTGTGGTGTTGATTGCCTCTCTCCAATATCTATGGAAAAGCATGGATTCGTTTAGCATTGTTCTTGTCATTTTTTGCATAGTTCAATGTTTTTGCTCTACAACTCCATTTTGCTATGGAGTTTTAGCGGCTAAGAAATGCCTCTTTATTCCATGCTCTTCCCAGAATTCATTGAATTCATTTGAGAGGAACACACCTCCTTGATTTGACCTTAGGCATTTGATCTTTAGATCCATTTCATTTTCAACCAAAGCTTTAAAAGCCTTCAACTTTTTGAACACCTTGGATTTCTCTTTTAGAAAGACAACTCATGTCATTCTAGAATAATCATCAATAAGCAACATAAAATAACTCTCACCTTGTATGCTTTGCGTTCTTGTGGGTCCACACAGATTTGTATAGATCGATTCCAATGGTTTGGTTGTTCAGTACTCTTTTGATATGAAACTCGCTCGTGTTTGCTTCCCATGTTGACATTGCTTACAAATAGTGTTTGAAGGTTTTGTGATTTTCGGCATGTCTCTTACAACATTCTTAGTGTTGAGTTTCACTAAATTGTCAAAATTCATATGGCCCATTCTTTTATGCCATAGCCAACTTTCATTAACTAGACTCATGTAGCATTCCTATCCTTTTACTTCACTGAGTATGTACAAATTATTTGATGTTTTGTTTGCTTTTGCAATTATTTTCCCTGTGTCCGCTCTCCTGATCTCGCAGCCTTGCACATAAAATGTGAGCGTGTCTTTGATCACACATTTGACTGACACTCAATAGGTTATGCTTCAACCCTTCAATGTACAAAACATTTTCAAGTTTTGTCTTTCGATTATCAAGATTGAGGGTACCTTTTCCGACAATTCTAGCCATAGCATTATCCCCAAACTTTACAGTACCTTCACTCACTTTCTTTAAAGTGATAAATTTGCTTTTATCCTCTGTCATGTGGCTTCAACACCCACTGTCAATATACCACTGGTGCCCTTCGTTTTGTGCATGAAACGTTGTTTGAACAAACACAGGATTTTCTTTTTTTTGATTAACTTCCTCTTGCTTTTCTCCATATTTTTTTAGATTCTTTTTTTTTAATATCGGGGTATTCACCTTCTTGATCTGTTTAGGGGTTTCTATGAAAACACTCATACAGAGTCATGCTATATGACCAAAGTTATTGCAATTATAGCATACAATGCCACTTTCTTTGTAATTCGACAATGGTGCAAATGAGTTATAGTTTCTATTGGAAACTCCATAAGTGCCTTTTCCATAGTTCCATGCATATTCATTTCTTGCATGTGCATTACACTCTATTGCTCAATGACCAAATTGATTGCAAGAATAACAATAACCATAGAAGCAGCTTGTGTACCTTATCACATTGTTCTGTGGAATGTCCCCATTTTTTATTAAAATCTTTATGGGACCCTTAACCCATTCTTATTTCCAATGGCTAAGGGTAGAAGAAGGTTATGGGACATGGTGAACCACTTGTGAAGTGTTACTAATGAAAAAGATAATTTATATTTATAATTTCAAGTTATGTTTTGGAGAAAAATATTTTATGTTTATTTCACTTAAGTGGGGGAATTTATGAGTCTTAGATTATAAGATTTAAGTTGCTTTTAAAGATTAATCATCTCTTTCTATTTGGAACGCTACACTTGGAAGAGGTTATTTAAGAGACATGAGGGTTCATTTGAAGATTATGTGAATGTGGATATTTGAAAAAGAGGTCAAGTATGTCAAGCTTGATTGTCTTCGACATAGTTTCTTGGAAAACGTTACTCTCCAAGAGTTATGATGCTCTATAAACGGTGTCTATTAACACCACCTATCGAAAATTGTGTTACGCCTTTGAGGAATTATTGGAGGATTTTATCTAACGAAATTTGTAGGTCTAGAAGGTGGACGAACCACTTGAAGAGATTGGCGATTTGTCTTGTGGATTGGAAAAGTGATTTAGATGCTTGGCGATTTGCTTGTGGAATAATAGTTGATGGTTTCTCCCTTGGGCGATTTGCTTGAGGGCTCTGGGAACCTTCTTCGGAGGGTCTATGGTGGATAAAACCTTCTCCTAGGGTTTGGTATTTTTTATTTACTTTTCCCAAGTAGGGTGAATTGGTCTGAAGGCTTGGGAAGCTTTGTTGAGGGTTTGATATTTAGAAAATTATTTACATAATTTTTGGGTGAAAAACTAGGGTTTTCAGAACTTCGGGACTACTTTTGAGAGACCTCCCGTGGGTGGAAAATTTTGAAAATATTTTTGTTTGATAGTTGCTAATTTTGTGGTTATTTTGAACTATCATTTGCATTAAAATTATGAGTATTTCAGAAGGTATAAATTTTCTAAGTTTCAACTATTTTGAAGGAAAATATTAATTTATTAAGGGCAGATTTGAAAAGAGTAAAGTTCAGAAAATATTTATATATTTTTCCGTGAGTTGGGTGACTTGTGTGGAGGGTTTGAGGTGCTCTCTGTTAGCTGAATTCCGCTTTTTAGAAGCTTTGACAAATTGTAGGGTTTTTGGCCTATTTTTTGGAAGGTCATCCAAGGGTTTCAAGGCTGTTTTGCAGAGTATATGACTACTGTACCAGCACTTAAATATCAGATTTATTGCTATTATTTCCAGTAGTTACATCATTCATTCATGCTACAACAAGGTACACAAGTATAGTTTTTCATTTGCTATTTATTAAAGCATTTGTGGAGTAGTTTTGTAAGGGTTTGAAAAGATAATTGGGGCCAGGGTTTGCTGAGTTTGTGTGTAGCATTCAGTGATTTTTCAGTTGGCTTGAGACTATAAGAAAAATTATTATTTTTTGTTTGAGATCCTATTTGGGGTCATTACAGTGGCATCAGAGCCATATTTTGGCCATATGTGGGATTCAAGGTTTTCAGAGAACAGTAATATGTATCAAAGAAGGGTTTTGAGGATTGGTTGAGATCAAGGTATGGTAAAGGGTACATAACTACACATGATAATTTTGGGGAGATAGTTCTTCCAACTTTTGATGGTGATCCATGTCTCTCGATAAGGGAATGGGTGGACAAGGTAAACAAGTACCTAGATGTGAGATTGAGGGACAGAAATGAGGCCGTCACTTTTGTCATTCAACACTTAGATGGAACTGCTTAGGAATGGTGGCATCAGAAAACAAGATCACAAGGGCACCGTTATATGGGAGCTCTTAAAGACTTCTTGAAAAACATCATTGAGGAATTTGATAAAGGTAAAGATCTTTTATTAGTAGATGTCTATCTATTTTCTAAAAATTGTATGCATAACAATGAAGTCACAAAGGGTGAAAGCAAGGAGCATGTAAAAGAACAAAAATCAAAATTTTTGGAGCAACCAAGAACTAATTTTCAGTTATACAAGGGGCAGCCATCATATGAGTGTGTTGAACCTCAAAAATCTGAGTTTTTGGAGTAGGAAAGGAGGCTGCAAGTGATAGGTCAACATAGAGAAATGCTTGGTACATTGGGGTAGCCAAGTACTCCAAATTTTGAAGTTCAAAAAGAAGACTTTGAAGAAGTCAAGGAAACCGAGATGTGCATGAATGATCTCATGGTCAGGTATGTTGTGGATGGTACTATTGATTTTGGTTCTAATACTTGTTTATCTTTGTTGCATTACTCTAGAGTTGATGAAAGAATTTTGAAAGAACAATTGTTGGTCACAAACGGAAAGAAAGTGCAAGCTTTGGCATGGTTGGTTGGAACAAAAGGGCTTCTTGAGAAGAGAAAGAACACTACGATGGGTTTGCATACAAACAAAATGGGTATGGAAGTAGGAAAATCAGATTTATATATGAGTAAACAAACAAGTGATCTTATTGGTAAGTGTTCATTGTTTTCTCTTCATGATTGGTTCTATCATTATTTTGGTTGCAAAACTTATGTTGTCACTAAGGTTGAGGTGAAGGGCACTCAATGGGGAAGGAAGGAACATGACAAATATACATCATGGATATGGGATCCTGGTGAGCTCTACAAAGGTAATGTTGCTACCATGTCTTGGGCCAAAATAAGGAATGAAGTAAGAATTGTCATAGTCCTAGGATCATAATGACTGCTGTTTTTAGTATTTTCAGTTTGTTTTCCTTAAGGTTTCTTGCCACCAAGATGAGTAGGGATCCTAAGAAGGTGTGCTGCTCACACCTTAACACCTTGAGGATGGTCCAAGTGTGGATTATAGGATTTCCAGCCACTAGATGGTGGACTTGGAAGAGGGAAATTTTTTGCTACAGCTATGATAAGGAAAGGTTAAAGCACCAAAAAGGAGCCCATACCTTGCTCATGAGGCATGAGAGAGTGATTGTAAAAGTGTTGCTCAACACTATTGTTTTTGACAATATGTTTGCTTCATGTGTAAGTTCACCATGTGGACTGGTTGCCATAACAACAGAGAGTACCAAGAAGGCTACAAATTTTGAGTTGGAACAGCCACCTCTCCTTGTGAATCGTCATCTTATAGCTGGTTGACAAAGAGGCCGAAGGTTGGAGAGTGTCATTCTTCAAAAGAGGACAACAAAGTGACTAAAAACAGGTATAAACAGCCCTCAAGGTATGTAAAAGAACATCAAATTCATCATTACATGAACCTAATGAATTCTGAAATTGAAGATGCTATGCAAGGGTATGAAAGGACTAATTTCCAACTTGCAAGAAGGAAAAATAGGACTGAATTTTGCATTAAAGAAAGATCTAGGTGGTATGCACAAAAATCAGCATTGCGTGTAAAATTTCAGAATTGTTTATACTTGAAAAATTCTGAATTTTTGTTGAAAAATCAGAATTACATTTATTGGGGAAATTCTGGAAATGATGAGGAGAGCTGGCCCTTTATTTCTGATGAGAGATTGAATTTTGTAAAAGGGGAAGTTGCTCCAAGTTTCCAACTCATTAAAGATAGGAAGCATGGTGGTAAAAGGCAGCTGGAAAAAACAAGTAGCATTCAAGAGGGCACCAATACATGGCTGTTCACATCTCCATGGTATTCCCATACAAGGTATGTTTCTAAGTAAGTTCAAATTTGTTTATTGTTTGCAAATTGAGGAGACATATTTTTGTTTCGGAGAGAGAAAGGCATGGCACAAGGAAGATCCCACGAGGGTTTCGGATGCATACCATGGTAACTTGTTCTCCATGGCTTGCGTTCAATGGGAAATGTTAATAAGGAGCAGCACTAACACAAAATTCAGTTTTAATTATTTTGATGGCCTTAGCTCTTTTAGCATGATGTTTGAATTCATAATGGCTTCCATGAAAAGTATAGACATAAAAGGCTCTTTGGAGGTTAACTTGGTAATGAATGAGTTGACAATATGGGAGAGTACTGACAATTGTTTTGAGTTGCATAGGGCAGCATATGTTTGGGACAACGAGTTGTTTAAAAAAAGATGTAGTTGGAAGGCTAATGGGGAAGGTGTTAGGGGCTTGTGGCTTCTTAGCAACAACAGGTACATATATGGCAGCTACACATGGGGGCATGAGAGGCCTATAGAAGACTATCATGGCACTAACAACACTTGGGGGCAGCCTTTAAATCACAGGTATAGTAGTATAAAGAAGCTAATTGCGGTTACTTTTTATTGGGAAATAGGTAAAGGTGGACATTACTTGATAAGGTGTGTTGGGACACCCATTTGGATTTTGCAATTGCTTGAGGACAAGCAATTTTGGGCGGGGAGGATTGTAATGTCCCCACTTTTTATTAAGATCCTTATGGGACCCTTAGCCCATTCCTATTTCAATGGCTAAGGGTAGAAGAAGGCTATGGGACATGGTGAACCACTTGTGAAGAGTTACTAATGAAAATGGTACTTTATATTTCTAATCTGAAGTTATATTTTGGAGAAAAGTACTTTATGTTTATTTCACTTAAGCGGGGGAATTTATGAGTCTTAGCTTATAAGACTTAAGTTGCTTTTAAAGATTAACCCTCTCTTTTTATTTTGGAGCACTGCACTTGGAAGAGGTTATTTAAGAGGCATGAGGGCTCATTTGAAGATTATATGAATCTGAATATTTGGAAAAGATGTCAAGTATGTCAAGCTTGATTGTCTTTGGCATAGTTTCTTGGAGAATGTTACCCTCAAAGAGCTATGATTCTCTCTAAACGGTGTCTATTAACACCACCTATTTATCGAAAATTGTGCTACGCCTTTGAGGAATTATTGGAGGATTTTATCTAACGAAATTTGCAAATCCAGAAAGTGGACGAACCACTTGAAGAGATTGGCGATTTGTCTTGTGGGCTTTGGGAAACTTCTTTGGAGGTTCTATGGTGGATAAAACCCTCTCCTAGGGTTTGGTATTTTTTATGTATTTTTCTCAAGTTGGGCGAATTGGTCTGAAGGCTTGGGAAGCTTTGTTGAGGGTTTGTTTTGAGGATTTGATATTTAGAAAATTATTTGCATAATTTTTGGGTGAAAAACTAGGGTTTTCAGAACTTCGATACTACTTTTGAGGGACCTTCCGTGGATGGAGAATTCTGAAAATATTTTTGTCTGATCGCTGTTAATTTTGTGGTTATTTTGAGCTATCATTTGCATTAAAATTTTGAGTATTTCAAAAGTTATAAATTTTCTAAGTTTCAACTGTTTTGAGAAAAAATAATAATTTATTAAGGGCAGATTTGAAAAGAGTAAAGTTCAGAAAATATTTATATATTATTTCGTGAGTTGGGTGACTTGTGTCGAGGGTTTGAAGTGCTCTTTGTTAGCTGAATTCCGCTCTTTGGAAGCTTTGACAAATTGTAGGGTTTTTGGTCTATTTTTTGGAAGGTCATCTAGGGGTTTCAAAGCTGTTTTGCAGAGTATATGACTGTTGTACCAGTGCTTAAATATCAGATTTATTGCATATATTTCCAATAGTTACATCATTCATGCTACAACAAGGTACACAAGTATAGTTTTTCATTTGCTATTTATTAAGGCACTTGTAGAGTAATTTTGTAAGGGTTTGGAAAGATCATTGGGGCTAGGGTTTGCTGAGTTTGTGGGCAGCATTCATTTATTTTTCATTTGGCTTGAGACTATAAGAAAAATCATTTGTTTTTGTTTGAGATCCTATTTGGGGTCATTACATTCTGCCTTGATGGAAATGATCTTCCGAGATCTCTAACAAGGATGTTTTTTCATTTGCTATTTAGTAAGGCATTTGTGGAGTAATTTTGTAAGGGTTTCGTAAGATCATTGGGGCTAGGGTTTGTTGAGTTTGTGGGCAGCATTCATTTATTTTTCATTTGGCTTGAGACTATAAGAAAAATCATTTATTTTTGCTTGAGATCGTATCTTGGGTCATTACATTCTGCCTTGATGGAAATGATCTTATGATATCTCTAACAGAGATGTTCTTACCTCTGTTTTCTCTATGAGGAGAATTGACATGCTCTGTCTTCTTTTCACTTTCTATATTCGCAGACCTCTTAAGTGTATCCGCATAGCTCTTTGGCTTCTCTATAAGTGGGGGGGAGGTGAATTAATGTGTAATAATAATCTACTTTCTTTCTAATTAACTTTCATAAAGAAACCATTCACATAAGAACAAGTAAATACACAACACATCATTTTTGTGGAAAACCCTCAGTGGGGAAAAAATACAGTTGAAAGGCTGTTTGGATCTACCGTCCAAATCCAGCCAGAAGATTAATAATTCTTTTTACAAAAGTTCTGTAGGCACCAACGTACTTGGAGACGCCAATCCCCAATGCCAAGCACCAACTTCGCTCTAAACACTGATCTCTTTGAATTGAAGCACCAACTTCACTGCCAAGCACCGACTTAGCGAAAGACATCGATCTCTTTGAATTGAAGCACCAACTTTCTTGCCAAGCATTGACTTAGCGAAAGACACTGATCTTTCTGTTCTGAGACATCGATCTCACTTAAACAATTTCCACCTTCTCATTGTTGCTTTGTCAACCAATGATGACACAATCAAGTTTCACTCTTCTCCCTCTTCTCTCTCTTCTTCCTCTTCTTCTCCTTGTGTATGATAGAAGGAATTATTTCTTCTTACTTTCTAACTCCCATTCATTTCTCTTTTATACCTCTTCATGCCTCTTGGAAAGGGTGTGATTTCTCCCAAGGGATACAATCTCTCCAAAGGTGGTCGGCCATCATTAATACATATCTAATTGCAAATTAAAAACATTTCATTGTTGGTTGGCCTTGTTAATTGATGTCCATCCCATTGGGCAAGTCTGGAGCTTTAGTCGAGTCCGGAGCTCTGGGCGAGTCTGAAGCTATTGAGTGAGGCGAGTTTGAAGCTACTAAGCGAGTCCGTAGCTCTGGGCGAGTTTGGAGCTACTGAGCGAGTCTGGAGCTTTGAACGAGTTCGAAGCTCTGGGCGAGTCCAAAGCTACTAAGCTAGTCCGAAGCTATGGGCGATTTTGAAGCTACTGAGCTAGTCTGGAGTTGTGAGCGAGTCCGTAGCTTGCCCTTCAGTTTGCCTTTGACATCAACGGCAATATTCCAACACTGTTCCTATCTACCCCCTTACCAAAAAAAATATTTTACCCTATTTTTCCCTTTTGTCTTTTCATGCCTTTCCATCTTGTCTCAAACTTCCTAATTTTTACTTCCTTTTCTTGTTTAGTTTCCCCAGTCCCGCTCATTATACTTAACTATAATTCTCATTGGTCAAGCTACTAATCCACATATTTTCATGTTAGTGAGCGTCAACTTCACTTTAAAGGAGTGCCCTTGTGGGTTGTCACCATTCTACTTCACTAAGCTGCCATTTACCTTTTTTCAACTTGGCTGTCAATCTATTTTTTCCTCATTTATTTTTTCTGTTTCAAAATTCTTGACTTTTGTATATATCTTTTCCTTTAATATTTTTTCTGAAATTGTTGTCTTTTAATCTCTTTTCTCCCCTCAAAATTCTCAACTTTTTCATACATTTTTTCCATTTTTTAATTCTCACACACACACACACACACACATATTCTTTAATCTTTCTAAATGGTCAAATATGCTTCTAGCATGGTGCCATTAACGTACCTTGCCATAGGATTCTGGATATCATTTTGAGTTGAATGCCTCTAAGGATAGTATATACTCTTTAACAATTATCCTATCCATCGTATTCATAGTTTTCCCAGATGCTTATGTTGACTATCACATAGGAGCACCTTATCTCCTGGCAGAAACTCTTTATTCTTGTAATTTCTATCATGCCAGGCCTTCTGCCTTCTCTTCTCGTGTTTGATTGTATGCCTCCATGAATCTATTCTCATTTAATATCTCTAATTCTATCAACCTCTTTTTCAACGAGTTCTCTTCAATCATTCAGAATCTTACCACCAACCTTAAACTCAGGATGGTGTCTTCCATTGGTAGTGCCATTTCTAATCCATATACCAGCTGGGACAATACCTCGCTAACCTTTTATAAGGTTTGCAGTATGTCCATAGTACCATTGGAATCTTGGTGTCACAATCTGCCACTTTTATATTACAAATATTTGTTAGCACATTTTCCAAAATTTTATTGAATGCTCCGGTGGTGTCGTTGGCTTGTGGGTGGTATGGTGTACTTTTGTTATGATTTATAATGAAATGTTTCAGCAATTCTTTAATGGTATGACTGACAAAATGGTTACCTTGGCTGCTTGTTATTTTGGTAGGCCATCCAAACCTTGTTACGAGGTGCTATTGGTGGAGGTCCTCTATGAAACACAGCCCTTGCTCTGGTCATTTGGGATTGTTGAATGAACACAATGGCAAAATTTTCTGAGGGCTTGAGACTGACATTGAAAGGTTCCTGTTGAAGATGGAATTGGCTATCTCTGAAGTTGTGTCTGCCAAGCTGATGTCTGGCAAGAAGAAGCTCTGTTCTCTGGACAAAAACAACTCTCAAGAAATCACCCCCAATCTTTCTTACCCCTGTGAAACGGGTAACCTTGGAGAGGCCTAGTAGGGTGCTAGTGAGTTGGAAGCCTCTTGTTGGTAATATAGTAAAATTAAATTCTGAAAGTGACTCTAGAAGCAACCTGGGTGAAGCCAGGACAGGAATGTTGTTCAAAGATAACCAAGGACACTTCAGACGAGGATTTTCAGTTAATATAGCTCGAGGCACCAACATGGAAGCTTAGGCTATTGGCTTATTTTAAGGTTTAAAATTTGCTCATCAGGCCTCAAAAACCTTTTGGTTGAACGGGATTCCCAGCTAGTTTTTAGAGAATGCCAAAGGGCTCTGTCCCTAATTGGAAGCTTAACGGAATCCTTGCTGAGGCTTTGAACTTTATCTCTCACTTTTCCCCAACATATTTACAGCACTGTTTTAGAGAAGCAAACAGTCCTGCTGATTTTCGTACTGATGCGGGTGTGATGACAATATTACCAATTTTGAAACATTATCCTAGGATTCTTAACCATTACCCTTTTTTACTTACGTAATTTATCAATCAAGAACATTTTATATTCCATTATTCACTTTACACACTTCATACTATTCTATGATTCCATCATGACTAATCTTGGTGTATCTCATTTCTGTTAGGCTTCTGATTTCTGTATTTTTTTATAATCATACTATGTTTATCCAAATAGTCTTAACTTCTTGATTGGTCTCTCAAGACCAATGAGATCCTTCAAGATGGTCTCAAAAACTTACCCTGTTCTTGATCCTCACTGATGCCTTTATTCTCTTTTTCAAAGTCTGTCCTCTAGATATAGTTCTATTGTTTTACTAATGAACCAAATTCCCCTTTCTTTCTAGAATGAACTCAACCTCTACGTGGTTCTCTAGCTTCAAATAATACAAGAACTATACTCAAACCTTCTCTTTATGTTTTTCTACAGAATAGCACACAATCCTCTAAATCTGGAATGCGTCAGAGGTTATTTTATTGGTTTGGTTTGAATCTTATTTGATCTTTTATTGTGGACCCTCAGATACCATCAAGTAATGCCAAGAAGAGTCTGCTTTATTTGTTTATTAAGTGGAACTGCCTGGAAACCTGCAATTTTTAGATAGTCTGCAACTTTTGGACATTTAGCAACTTTAACCTTGTTATAACCTCCCAAGGCCTATTAGATATTCAAACAATGGTATTGAGCTTATTGAAATTGTTTTTCATAAGTCCATTACCAACAAACACCAACTAGGTCTTCAAATGACCACCAAACTGGTCTTAGTCTGCTATAGTACTGTACAGGCCTGTTTATCCTTGAAAAGATGTTATAGACCTAGATTTCATTCAATAACTTTTTGAAAGAACTCTTAAATTGCCTTAGATCATTTATCACAAAGAGAAACCAATCCTCATTCTATTTGTTTCTCAAAGGATTAACATTTTATTAACTCTGTCCCTTTTTGGCCTGTGTAGACCTAAATCTGTCTATTGATGGGATTATCTCTTCAAGGGTTGTATAGTTATCTCACAATGATGATAAACCTTATTTTTAAGTTGGGAATCACTAATTTTAAGCAAAACGGGCAAACTCTGCCCTTTTATGATCTCCTCAATAGCGATCTACAGACAGTATATTACAGTCGTTTGCATCTCGTTTAACAGGCCTCCTTTCAACTTGCTGATGCTTGGAATGGTTTCTAAACTCTTCTTAGCACCTTCCTCCACATTTTGAGGACATTCTACCGGTTAGAAATGAAATTATAGGTTTTTTTTGTCCCTAAAACCCTGTTCTAGGGTTTGACTGTATTTTAGAGAGCCCGAGAGCTTCAAATTGATGGTTCATGAAACCTAGGGACTTTATATCTGTTCTAACACCTTCATAAGCATCTTAAGAAGTTTCCCCAACCTTTCCAATCTTTAAACTAAGTTCATGCAATGATTTGTATGTGTGATCAGCTGACTGTGTTTGACTGTAATGCACAGAACAGGGAATTTAAAGGTTTCTGTTGCTTGGACTGAAAAACAAATGTGACTTCTCCTCAAACTATGTTAGATCCTCTTCTTCTATGCAAGAACTAGAGGAGTATAACAAAACAAACCACCAAAACTCTTTATTTTATAAGAAACTAAGTTTCCACATGTATAATGCTCTGTTTACACAGGCAGGCTGTCAACAAAATCCTTCTTTATGCCTTTCTCAGTCAAAATTCATCTTGAAACCATTTGAAACATATGCAATAAATATCAAAACATGTTAATATATGCTTCTTGTCTACAAAACATACCTTGAACATCAAAATGGCTTCCTTTATTGATCATCTATACAGTCTTATTTACAAAGTACAGGCCTAGAAGGCCTTCCTTACTCCTCCTCTGCCACTCTACATACTCATTCTTTCCTGATTCGACCTTATACAGGTTTATTCTCTTTGTAACAAATTGTCTTAATTGAGGTTTGGTTCTAACAACATGCTTTTCTTAGACTTTTCCTCCAAATGTTCCTTAAGGCTTATCAACTTGCTTATTTTGCTCCTCCTACGTTGGGATTTCTTCTAGAGGATGACGAGGTGGAGTTTTACATTTACATAGGTGAAAAATATGTTTACAATATAGTAAATGATCTCCTAGAACCTTTACATGATGTCACATCCCCTTACAATGTTCCCAAGCCATTCAAATTTTCAAATAAGACATTTTGGCGGGAAAATCCCAAACTATGCTTAGAATGACAAATCATAAGTCTTAACCATTTGAACACTCCCTAATGATGAGTATAAGACTCCTTATGCTACTTATACCCTCCTAAGGATTCTTCATTCAATCACAATAATACAAGTTTCATGATATTTACATATGAACAATGAATGCTGTTTTGATTCTCCTGCATCAAGGTGCATCTCAGGCAGGCCCAGAAACTAAACAAAGCAACAATGTGGACAGTTCGGAGGGACTTGGACCCTTTATTCTCAGGAAGTTCCTTGAAACCCAGAAGGATCTGGTTGTTGTTCGATGTACATGCTTGAGTTAGCAGCAACATGTTTAGTCCAGGTGTCTTTTCAGAACCATTTTACAAATATGGTGCAAGTTCCTGAGGTTGCTATAGGATAAGGTGAAAATAATTGTCAAAGTTGGCTGTTTGCTTTTGATAATGGATATGGTGGCCTTGGCAATGAGTTGGCTGTAGCTATGGCTGGTAATATTGGAAATAATGCTACTTTACCAGTTGTTTATCAGAGTAGGTAAGAGAGCAATTCTGAGCACAGAGGTAAATTTCTTTTATGTTGCAGCCTACCTAGCACACCTCATGGGCGTATGAGACCCCCTTGTGGGAACAAGGGAACTTTGCACTCTACCTTTTATATATTGTTCAAACTTGTACCTCCATAGGTTTCGACCCTTTGACCAAAATTGTGCTAAATAAAGCCTTACCAATCCGTCTAATAGCATCAGTATTGACTAGCCAGTGAACTAGCTGAGGATTCTGAAGTTCTGATAATCAACCAGTCAGTCCAAGGGCAGATCAGGATGCATCAGATGATCTTCAGAATGATGAAATGGGTGTCGGGCATATTAGTGGTTCAAGTCTGAGCCTAGGTGTGCAGGCAGATAGTTGTGCAGTTGAATTTTGGGTTTCTGGTTTTACCTCCACCATCTCTTTTGTTTCTCTTCCTTCAGGTATGTTCATTCTGTAGAACAGTTCTGATTAACAAGTTATTTCTCATTTTGGAGGTGGAGCCCTATCTCAGCAAGAAGAGGGAGCTTAGAGATCATAGTAGGGATAAATTTATCATTGTGCAATCGTTTTATTGGAGACCCGGGTGTGCATTTCCCTTTTATTGGTCCAATCATGGTGCCCTCTGGTAGTTCTATCTCTTTGGTGAATGTAAGTGTCTGGTAATAAGGATGGATAGTAAGAGTATTGGGGGAACTGATCAATCAAGATCTCAAGTCATTTGTCTTTCCTATGAGTAAATTCGTGGCACAAGTCGGTAAGGGGAAGAAACTCCTTGGAGCTGAAGCTGACTGCTTCTGCAAGTGGACACTCACAGATGTGGTGCTACATGCAGACATTGCGATGGGAAGTGCTGGTTTGGTGAATAATACCAAAGGAGCTTGAGAAAGCAAGGATAGTTCTTCATTTTTGGGAAAGTGGTTTCGACTAAAATAATTCATGCTGCATCAACCGTAGTAAGTGTACAAGATGCCATGAAAAACCTGCCTTGTTTAATTTTTGCTCCACCTGTGCTTGGAGGTATAACTGGTTGAGAGCTTTGTTCACGCTAGAATAAAAAAATTCCATAGTCGGCATTCACATATAATGACCTGGGACTGTACATATTGAACCATCACGGTCATGACTCATAACAATTGTGAATTGTTATGGACAGCTGGTCATTTGATGAGACAAGTCCATGCTCCCTTGCTCTTCCTTTGCTGGAATGTAGTGGTCCTTGTATCGGCCTTTGCTTCTTATTCTCTGGTTTTTTCTGTGCAATTTTTTCTCATGGTGCCAACAGTGAGTGGAGGCAGGGGAGGCTATGGGAGACGATGCTGAGGGGAGAACAGTGAGAAGAATTCAGAAATACTTAGATTTGCAGTTGGATTGGAAAATACTTTATTTGTCACTTGGATGTTACTGCCTTTGGCTATCCCTAGACGATGCGATATGGTTTGCAGCTGCAGCTGGACTCATGGGGTCTCCATGAATATTCAGTTTGAAAATGCTCTTTGGGATATATCCGATGATAATCTTCAGAATTATCATGTGTAGCAATGTATCCTAATGCCTCATTTTGCTAGAAGCGACAACAGTCTTTGAATGACTGTCTTTCGTTTGTCCCTGGTCTTTTCATGTACATGTCATGAGTCTTGCTTTGATTGAGGATCAAAGTGTTTTCATTGATAAAAGGCACGAGTTCAAATAGATCCCTATCTTTTTGCCAATGAAAAATCTTGGGGCCCTAAGTTTTTAGTTTAGATGGTTGTGAAGTTTCTTCTCTAGCTTTGAATTATCTTCCTATCAAACTTAAAGATAATCAGATTTTGTAGAATTCTAGTTGTTGAATAAAATGGTTGCACCTCAGAATCAGAAAGATGTAAATGGGCCTTTTCATATGAAATGCATAATTAAGATAAAATGCAGTGAGTACTAATAATTGTAGTACCAAGAATGACACACTGTCCATTTTAGGTGATTTTTGGCAGGGTTAACTTTCTACATGACCCGCTACCAATATTTCAATAAAAACTGGACTTTGGATGAACCTGCCAAACACTTGACCAAGAAATAGGGGACATGTTTTCACCAACTTCAGGCTGTTAAATTAAAACTATAATCTTGGCATGAAGTGAAGATGATAAGATCACATTACTTTTAATTGCCGAAGGGTCACCTGAAGAAAAGTGGGAATCAGGATTGCAAGATAGCTTTGAATTGGTTGTTCCAAAGGTCTTCTTGGAAAGGACTGGTTCAGAATGAGTCTGAATTGCCCCGCGCCATATTTTCAAAGGGATTCTTCTGTTGCGGTATACATGTTGCAGCATAGACCTTATGGTTGGCATCAACATTGGACAGAATATTCTAATTAGGCACACTCCTCACTAGCTATGCATCCTTGTCCCCTTCATTATGGGGCAGAGCCGCTGCCCCACCAGCCAGGGACAACTGATGTTTCTTGACATCACTCATTCATAATCAACAAAAGACAAAGCGTCACACATGGAAGAGAAATTGTTTTACTTTATGTAATGGTTCCTTCTTTCTTTACAACTTTTATGCATCTACACATATATTTCTCATGGCAAAGTAGAGCAAAGCGAAGAGAGGTTTATTCACAATCAGTTTGCCCACATCATATTGTAGATTCATTAGCCCTACAATCCCTTCGAGTAGAGATATCAATATACACCACTACGTTACATATGCAGCCCTCTCACATGTTTAGGGAGTTTAGGCATAAACCTTGTAGCACATCTCGACAATAGAGAACATGGATTCCACAATATCACATGGCACATGCATATTGAGCTGTCACATCATGTACTCTTCTCATGTACAGTGTTAATATAATAGAACAGTTTCCATATACATATTAGTCTCTATTCTTTTACAATATTTTGTTCTTCATTCATTTATAGTTTACTTCCACAATTTACTTCCGTTCACGACATATCTAAGTTCGAACAATTTAAGGTTGCCCCTTGGATGGTCCTGGAATGTGGATCATGCAGGGTGTAAACTGACTGTTCTTCCAAAAGATGAAGGGAATGTGAAAGCAAAGTCCATGGATGATGAGTAGATAAAAGCTTCAAGTTTTGTTTGTACTCCAGCCAGTAAAGAAATCTATTCTGACGCATTTTGAGAATCTTTACCTTCCACTTCCAGGGTGCAGCCAACGAGTATGAGGAGCAGGGGATAATATTATGGTGCATTGATGAGCATTGTACAGGTTTAAAACTGAGCATTGCACTCTTTTATGGTCTAATCCTAATCAACATACATATGCATTTTCTGCATTCATTTGTTACGCTTCAATGTTTTACATGTTATTTAAATTTATTTTATGAATTTACATATTTTAACTCTTAGAAAATTTGCTGAGTTTTGACAAGTCGCGACTCCGAGTCAAAATTTTGGACTGCTAGGTAATTGTTGAGTATGAGTTTTTGAACCATGATCTTGATGATGGGTTACAAAGTGTGGCCCAAAACATCAACAAAATTTCTTTTCTATGCAATTTTATCCCAAAGTTTGTTTTTAGACATAATGGATTGCGTTAAGTTTGAACCATGCAATTTTATCCCAAAGTTTGTTTTTAGACATAATGGATTGCGTTAAGTTTGAAGTGTCTAATTTGCTTCCTACACGAAAGAGATCTTTTCTACAAGTCAAGGCTTTTTGAGAAGCTTAGCATAAATTTGCATCTTGATGATGGGCCACAAGTGTGGCACAAGACGTTACTAAATTTCTTTTCTATAAATTTTTCTCCCAAAGTTTGTTCTACCAAATATAATGGATTGCAGGAGCTTGAAGTCTCTAATTTTCTTCCTACATAGAAAGGGCCATTTGTGAAAATCAAGGGTTTTTGAGAAGCTTAGGATAAATTATTTGTCCTGATGATGGATCACAAAGTGTGGCATGTCGTATTTGTTTTGGTACGCAATTTGCTCCCAAATATGTTTTTACTAAACATAATAAATTGCACATGTTTGAAATCTCTAATTTGCCCCCTACATGGAAGGGTCCTTTTCTAAAAATTGAAGCTTCTCGAGAAGCTTAGGATAAATCATTCATCTTAATGATGGGCCACAGAGCGTGGCCCAAAACATTGACTAAATTTCATTTCTACACACTTTTATCCCAAGGTTTGTTTTTATTAATCATAATGGGTTGCAGAACCTTGAAGTCTTTAATTTTTCCCTCCATAAGGAACGGACCTTTTCTATAAATCTGGGCTTCTTGAGAAGCATAGGATAAATCATTCATTATGATGATGGCCACAAAGTGTGGCAAAAAAAACATTGATTAAATTCCTTTCTACTCAATTTTCTCCTAAAGTTTATTTTATTAAAGATAATGGATTGTAGAGGCTTGAAGTTTGTATTTGGTGCCTGCACAATTGGACCTTTTCTATAAATTGAGGCTTCTTGAGAAGCTTTAGGATAAATCATTCGTCTTGAGGATGGGCCACAAAGTGTGGCCCTAAATAATACATTTTTTTTTCTAAACAATTTTATCCTAGAGTTTGTTTTATTGAACATAATTAGAAGTTTCAAGTCTCTAATTTGCTCCTTGCATGGGACATTTTTTTTTTACAAAATCTACGCTTTTTGAGAAGCTTAGGATAAATTGTTCATTATAATGATGAGCCACAAAAGTGTGGCTTGAAACGTCAATTTCTTTTGTACAAAATTGTGTCCCAAAGTTTGTTTTATTAAAACATAATGGACTACAGAAGCTTGAAGTCTCTTGTTTGCTCCCTACAAGGAAATGTCCTTTTCTACAAATTGAAACTTCTTGAGAAGGTTAGGATAAACGACTTGTCGTAATAATGAGCCACAAAATTGGCCCGGAATGTCAATCAAATTTTGTTTCTACATAGTTGTCTCCCGAAGTTTGTTTTATTAAACATAATGGATTGTGGAAGCGTGAAGTCTCTAATTTGCTCCATACATAGATGGGACCTTTTCTACAAACCAAGGCTTCTTAAGAAGCTTAGGGTAAATCATTCATCCTTATGATGGGCCTTAAAGTGTGGCCCACAATGTCACAATATTTCTTTTCTACGCAATTTTATCCCAGAGTTTATATTTTTGAACATTATGGATTGTAGAAGCTTGGAGTCTCTAATTTGCTCCTCGCATGGAAGGGACCTTTTTTACAAATTGAGGCTTCTTGAGAAGCTTTGTGTACCTCGAAACATCGACTATTTTTTTTTTTCTATGCAATTTCATCCCAAAGTTTGTTTTAGTAAACATAATGCATTGCAAAAGTTTGAAGTCTCAAATTTACTTCTTGGATGGAATCTTTTTGATAAATCAAGGTTCCTTGAGAAGATCCACAAAGTGTGGCCCGATCTGCACATTTTTCTTCCGAAGTTTATTTTATTAAACATTAATGGATTGTGGAAACTTGAACTATCTAATTTGCTTCCTACATGGTAGGTACCTTTTCTACACATCAAGGCTTCTTAAGATTCTTAGGATAAATCATTCACCTTGATGATGGGCTGTAAAGTGTGGCCATAATGTTACAATTTATTTTCCACGCAACTTTATGCTAGAGTTTTTTTTTTGAACATAATGGATTGTAGAAGCTTAAAGCCTTTAATTTGCTCCTTGCATGGAAGGGACTTCTTTTTCTTACAAATTGAGGTTTCTTGTGAAGCTTTCTGTACCCCAAAACATCGATTTTTATTTTTTTCCTTTGCAATTTATTCCAAAGTTTGTTTTACTAGATGCGATGTATTGCAGGTGTTTGAAGTCTCTAATTTGCTTCCTACATGGAAGGGACCTTTTCGATTTATCAAGGCTTTGCGAGAAGCATATGATAAATCATTCACCTTGATGATGGCCCCCAAAGTATGGCCCAAAAAGCTGACTAAATTTATTTTCTGCACAATTTTCTGCAAAAAATTGTTTTATTAACCATAATGGATTGTAGAAACCTGAAGTCTTTATTGTTGTCCCTACATGGAAGGGTATTTTCTACAAATCGAGGCTTCTTGAGAAGCTTAGGATAAATCATCCCTTTTGATGATAGGACACAAAGTGTGGCAACAAAATTTCAATTAAATATATATTCTACGCAGTTTTATCCCAAAGTTTGTTTTATTAAAAATAATGGATTACCGAATTTTAAGTTTTTAATTTGCTCCTTACAGGAAAGGTACAATTTCTACAAATTGAGGATTCTCAAAAGACTTGGGGTCAATCATTCATTCCAATGATGGGCCGCAAAGTGTGGCCCGAAATTTTGATTAAACTTATTATCTATGCAATTTTATCCCACATTTTTTTAATGAAACACAATGGATTGCAAATGCTTGAAGTTGCTAATTTCGTCCCTATATGGAAGGGAGGTGGCCACAACGTTTATTAATTTTCTTTTCTTTGCAATTGTCTCTCGAAGTTTAATTTATTAAACATAATGATTGTAAAAACTTGAAATGTTTAATGTGCTCCCTACATTGAAGGGACATCTTTTACAAATTGAGGCTTCTTGAGAATCTTATAATAAATCATTCATTCTAATGATGGGCATAAATTGTGCCCTGAAACATTGACTAAATCTATTTTCTATGCTATTTTCTTCCAAAGTTTGTTCTATTAAAGAAAACAAGATGTTTAGATCTCGAGATGCTTGTCTAAATAGTTAAAAAATGGACTCCTTGTGGGTGATTCACTAGCCAACACCTATAAAGCTATATTCCAAACATAATCGAAATTAGCTAGGATTCCCAATAGGTTAACCAATTACACAAAATATAACTAATATGTGAAATTCAATAGAGATGTCAATGCTCACAATGGTATCTTGCATTGGTCAAAGTGGTAGTCAAACTAAATTTAGTAGACATACCTAAAACATTTTAATTTTTGTTGACATGATGTGTTGATTGTAGTAGTTAGACTTGGTTGAGCCATTTTAGAATTGAACTAGAACTTAACTTTGTAGAAAAATTTCGAGCAAGCTCCTTAAATGAAAAATGCAAAATTTACATTTATTTTCAAATATTGAAAAGGTGTTTACAAAACAATATGTCCTTAGATGATGTTAGGAACATGGTGTCCTACCCTTGTATTATTCTTTTTTGCATTGTAATAGTCTTAGTTAATTAGCTCAGGCGCCTCTTTCATGTAAAGCTGAACCTTGAGTAATAAGAATGGTTAGTAATTAACTCAGATGCCTATGAAAAGTTGACCCTTGAGTATAAGGGTTAGGGTTGTAATGCCTATATATTGATATTGTAAAGAAGGAAAAGAATTCATCTGTATTTTGTAAAATGAGCTCTGCTTTCAAGTAGGTTGCCCCCTTGAAAAGGCTTGCGATATCTGAACATAAACAATGTTTACAAATATTTCCAAACTCATTGAGTAATCTGTTCCATTTTCTTATATTATCTTCTTGCATGATTTATTTCTTCGAGGAGGTTTATAACAAGTGGTATAAAAGCACTTTCCAGGGTCGTGTTTTGCAACAATGATATTAATTTAGGGCTTTGTATAATTGTGCAATGTATGCTTTCACTTTGCCTAATTGGAATCTTGGTGATTAGAAAGTGATAATAGAAGTGACAACACTAAGCTTTTTGCCCCAAATCTATATATATATATTTTGCAAATATATATATATATATATATATATATATATATATATATATATATATATATATATATATATATATAAAATTAAAATTAGAAATTATGTTGCGACAATTTTAAAACTCATATAAAGATGTCATTATTGGCTAAACCAACTCATTATTATTAGTGAAGTGACAGGGGTCCCCTCAATACCCAAACTTTAGATAACAATGTATATGGATTTTAGCTTCCACCTACCTTTTGGGTATATTGAAAGCACTTGGACTTTTTATTTTGCTATAGGAAGCCTTCCACTGTTTGTATTTTGTGATGCACGAGGAAGTGGTTAGCCTCGAGAAGTTACTTCCATTTTACCTTGGAGACATGATAGTGGGCTATGTGACAGTTCAATCATATGTAGTTAAAGCTTTGAATTATTGGGCCAACATTATTTACAAATGAGATCAATATATTTGTGAGCTCATAGACCAAACAAACCTTATAGTAACTTTCCCTATGATATCCCTGACATTCTTCGAGTCATAGATCCAAAGCAATTTTTTTTGGAAACACATTACCAACAAAAGTTAGAAAACGTTCATAATATTTTGACATCATGTAGAAACATAATAACAACATAATCCAAAAGAGTAAGAATATTCTCGAACATTTATTTGGACACGGTGCAGTAGCCACTCAAGAGAAGAGCCTACAAAAAAAAATGTTTGGGATTCTTTCTTCTCTTATTAGTCCAAATTGATATTGGCTTTGTGTTAATGTTTTTGTATAATTCCCTAGAACATGCAAAAAAAAAAAAAGAGTGGCCACACTGATGGGTCGACGCTCTCAAGGTCTTTCCTTGGAGAAGTTAAATGAGGACATTAGGGCCATGGAAACAACATAGTCTCCAACAATTGTCCAAACTGGACAAGCTAGATCTCATTGATGATTTGAACAACACACTAACCAGAGTGGATTCTAACTATAATACCATAAGCCAAAACAATGGGCAACACTCACAATAACCCACTAGATTTTGGGTTACATCATCGTACACCATGGTTGCATTTTTAAAAATTTGTCAGAGATGACCCTACAAGTTGGGTGTATAACACAAATCAATATTTTTCTCTCCATCAAACTCCCACAAATCAAAAACTTTCAATAACTTCATTCAACTTAGAAGATGAAGCTATTCAATGGTACCAATAGCTAGAAAAGACATGTAACTCTCACATGGGATGAGTTCGGTAAACACCTACTAACTTGATTTGGCCCCATTACATATGAGGACTTGATTGAAGCATTGACTAAATTATGACAAATTCACTTGGTACATAATTAACAAACTTAGTTTGAAAAATTGGGCAATCGAACAAAAGGCCTAAATGAGGAGTTTTAAAAAAGTGAGTTCATCAATGGATTGAAAGACGACATTCGTGCAAAGGTCAAGATGTTCAAACCTGCTACTTTGATGGAAGAAGTCGGTTTTTATCTAAATTAGCCAAGGACAAACATGTAGCTCAACATCGTCCCTATAAGCCATCAACAAGAAGAAACCCTCAACTGTTTTGACCCATGCCAAATCGTGGGACTTGAACACCTCAAATCAAGCCCTTGATGCATGAGGAGATGGTCGCTCGTCGAGCAAAAATATTATGCTATAAATGTGATGACAGATATGGCCTAGGTCATAAATGTATCAAACAAAAAATCTCTCAGATGTCAAGGCACCTTCTATACTTGACATATCAGATGATTTTAAAGATGACTTAAATGAGGAACAACCAAAAGAGAACGGTCCAAGTGAGGACTCTTCCCTCAAAATTTTAGTGCACACTTTAGTAGGGATCATCGCCCCTCAAACTATGAAGGTATTGGCGTACTTCAAGGGGTATCACTGAACAATCCTCATTGACTTTGGAAGCACTCATAACTTCATTTACCCTTGTGTGGCCAAGCTAGTGGAGGGACATTGGCTTTGCAAAGGAAAATGTCGAAATGTCAAAGTAATTTCACATGTTTGCCTTGTCATTAGGAGGTTTTGACATCATCTTGGGAGTTGTGGTTTTGCTTAGTAGGACCCATCTTATGGAACTTCTCTGAATTATGGATGCAATTCACAATTAGAGGGCAAGAATACATTCTACAAGATATGATAATAGGGCACACTCAACTTATTAGTTCTCACTACCTGACTAAAGTGGTAAAGAGGGGTTCTTCAGTTGTGGTGGCTCAAATTTGTGCAGTCCACATGACAGAGATCGGGACATCTACAAAATCAACATACTTGCAGTTGATTCTTCATAAGCACTCTCAAGTGTTTGTAGAACCTCAAAGCTTACCTCCACAATGCTCACATGATCATGCAACACCACTCATACTAGGTAGTCAATTGCCAAACATTTGGCCATATTGATACCCCTACATGCATAAAATGGAAATTGAGAAGATAGCCCAAGAGTTGCTTCAAGCGAGGGTCATTTGGCCAAGTGTCAATCTATGTTTCTCCCCAATGCTCCTTGTGCAGAGGAAAGATGGGCCTTGGAGGTTGTGTGTGGATTTTAGGGAGCTAAACAAACTCACAATCAAGGACAAATTTCCCATACCCGTGGTTAGTGAATTACTAGATGGATTGCACATGTCCTATTTTTTCTCCAAGTTAGAGTTGCAGTTTGGGTACCATCAAAATCGATTATAGGAAGAAGATATCCTTAAAACATTATTACAAACTCATGACAACAACTATGAGTTCTTGGTGATGTCATTTGGCCTCATGAATGCTCCATCAACATTCCAAACCCTGATAAACCAAATTTTTTGGCCCTAGCTTTGCAAATTTATTTGTGTTTTTGACGACATTTTGGTATACAACAAAACATGCGAAGACCATATACTATACTTGGACTAGACCCTATAGCCCTTGACTGACAATCAATTATATGCAAAATGCTCTAAATGTTAATTTGGTACTACAAAGGTGGAATACCTTGGGCATATTATTTTAGTGGATGGGGTTAAAATGAATCCCAAGGAAATCGAGGATATACAAATTTGGTTAAAAACTAAAACCCTTAAAAGTCTTTAGGGATTTTTAGGTTTCACTAGATATTATCAGAAGTTCGTCAAAGGTTGATACAATTGTCACTCTTTTGACTGCCATGTTACAGAAGAATGTTTTTGCTTGGTTTGAACCAACATAAAGTGTGTTTGCTGGCCTAAAATAGGCCATGTGCACCACACTTGTGTTAGCCATGCTCAATTTCTCCAAACCATCCATCATTGAAAATGACACTTCAGGGATCAAAATTGGTGCAATATTGATGTAAGAAAGATGACCTTTGGCCTTTACTAACAAAGTTTTGGTAGGTAAAAACCTAGCCTAATCCACATATGAGAAGGAAATGTTAGCCATTTTCCATGTCATAACTCATTGGCGACCATGTCTCTTGGGGAGACATTTTTGTATAAAGATAGATTGTCACATCTGTAGTACTTCTTGGAACAACACACATTATTGCCAAAACAACAAAAATGGGTCACTAGACTCTTGGGATATTATTAGGATATTTTACACAGGAGAAAGGAGAATGTGGTGTCTGATGCCCTATCTTGCAAATTTGAAGACGAAGGGGCCTTATGTGCCTTGTTCTTACCTACCCAAGGTGGTTGTAGTGAGTCCAACAGGGGTGACAATAAGATGCGTAGGTTTAACAACTCATCCATCAACTCACCATAGACCCCATAGGTAAACTAGGGTAATCTTGGGATACTTTTTGCTTGCGTTATCAGAGGTGGATTGTGCTTTCTACAAAGTTGGTTCTTCGGGATAAGTTGTGAGAACTACATGTTTCATCATTGACATGACATTTTGGCTTCTTAAAGACATGCAAGAGTCAAAAGAACCTTCTTTTGGAATGGGATGAAACATGTTATCAAAAAGTTTGTTGCTGAATGTGATACGTGTCAACATCACAAGGGAGTGACTACACATACCTATGACACATTACAATAGTTGCCAATCCCTACTATAATATGGATTGATATCTCCATGGATATGATTGACAAGTTACCCAAGTCAGGCAGGCAACAGATAGGTGATCTTTGTGGTGGTTGATCGTCTCTCCAACTATGCCTATTTTTGTTCAATGGCCCACCCTTACAAAACATCAACCATGGCACAAGTCTTCATGGACCATATCTTCTGCCTCCATGGTATGACTATTATGTTTGATTGCAATCCCACCTTCGATAGTAACATCTAGAAAAAATTGTTTAAATTGAAAGAAACACTACTAAAGATGAACTCGTCATATCACCCGTAGATTGATGACTAGTTTTTTTTTTCAATAAGTGTTTGGCGACTGGTTTGCGTTGTTTTGCTTTAGAGAAACAAACCTATTGGAAAAAATGGCTACTTCTTGCTCAATGGTGGTACACCACTTCTTACCAGACTTCCATCAAGATGACACCATATGAAGTTGTGTTTGCCTAAACACCACCATCTCTCACATCCTACCTTCTAGGAAGCTCCAAAGTTCAGGTAGTCAACTCAACTCTAAGCCAATGAGAGACTCTACTTTGGACTTTCAATTTCAACTTGGTATAGACTCAAAACTATATGAAGCGACAAGTAGATCAACACCACTTAGAGTGCTCATTTGCCATAGGGGACATGTTTTTTTTGTCTTTAGACATATAAGGGACATGTTTTTTTTAATCTTTAGACTTACTTGAAGGTCAAAGGCAATTTGAAGTTACCACCTAAATTCTATGAACCAAAATTAGTGTTACAACCAATTAGGAATGATGCATACAAATTGGACCTACCTCCATCTTCTAAGATTAACCCCATTTTCCTTGTGTCATGTTTGAAGGTCCTTGGAAAATGTGTTCATGTTTAGACAATCTTTCTTGAAATGGATTAAGAGAGCTCCATCATCCTTGAACCAAAGACTATTTTGAACAAACGTACATGCTCACTTTGCAACCGAACCATCACTAATGTTCTGGTCCAATGGCGGGGCATGCAACCAGAAGATGCCACTTGGTTATCTCTACAACTTTAACAACAATGCCCATAGCAAAATATTTAAGGACAAAGCTTTCCAAGAGGACCACAATGTTTTAACCTTATGTTATTCTTTTTTCATTATAATAATCTTAGTTAATTAGCTTGACTGCCCCTTTCCATGTAAGGTCTACCCTTGAGCAATAAAAGTAGTTAGTAATTAAATTGGGTGCCTATGCAAGGCCGACCCTTGAGTATTAGGGTTAGGGTTGTAATGCCTATATATTGACATTGTAAGGAAGGGAAATGATTCATCTGTATATTGTAATATAAGCTTTACTCTCAAGGAGGTTGCTTCTTTGAAGAGACTTGCAATATTCAAATATAAACAATGTCTGTAATTATTTTTGAGTTCATTGAGTAATCTATTCCATTTTCATATATTGTCATTCTATTTGGTTTATTTTTACAAGGAGGCTCATAATAGAGAAGCCTATCAAGGTAGTAACATAATATCTAAAACTAGTAAAGTTGACAAAAACGCTGCTTAATGAGGAACCAATGGGAGTTTAAGATCACAGTCGAGAATACAAAAGACAAAAGCAACTAGGCCTTATGGATCTCATCGGACTTCATCCTATGTCTTTGTCATCTTCTATAGGTCTCTTATCATCCTTTCTAGGTCCCTTATCATCCTTTTCAGGGCCCTAGTCGACTCATTAGAATAGTTATTGGTCTTCATACTTTTACAAGATTGTTTGCACCTTGTTAGTTAATTTGGATACGATCTTCAATAAGTTTTACAACTCACAGGGCAAGACCACACCATATCCTTTTTATCAGATTTCATAAAAATATTTTTTTATACATTATACATCTAAATAACATTAATGACATATAATATTAACTAAGTTAATACATACATAATATCAATGGAAATTTTTAAGTAATAATGTAATTACACATCGAGCAAAGAAGGTTCCTCTGTAGGTGACAATGTAAATCCTAGTACAAGAGTACAACATTCATGGATTTTGATATCGATGGCATTATAAGCAAGAGCATAATGATTCATGATAAACTAGGTGCAATAGCATCCTATGGCCCCACCACGACTTGAGCCAAAACCACTTGGCCCAACCCTCTTGCACTTTTGGCAGGGCCTTGAAGTTACAAAAGCAAACTTCCTTTGTAACTTCGTAGTTGTCTTTGGTCTCTCTTCTCCTATCCTTAGAGCTATTACCTTTGTCTCTTAATTTGATTGGTTGAGCCAAGCCATTCCTTTGCCTCAAGGATAATTTGTTTGTGTTAGAGGTCAAGGTTGTAGTGAACAAAAACAATATCATTCATCCTCTCAACATCATTTGTTGTGCTTTTTGGAGTGTATCTAATTGGAATACTTTAATTGCTCTCACACCCAATAGTGTCGATTCGCTGGCTCAAAATTTTCATGGCAAACTTTTGAAGAATATAAAAGTCAAAATTCGCACCAAAACCCTCCCTTAATAAGTATAGAAGTAGCTTCTTTCTACTTTGGTGAGAAATAAATATTCACATCTTTTAGAATGAGTGAAAAGTGTTGATAGAGTTGCCTTGAAAATCATAGATGCCATCACTGAGAATTTCTCAGCTATCAAAAATAAGAAGCAGGGCAAAATGATAGATTTTGAATGCAAAATAGCTAGAAATTGGAACCTTATAAAGTAAGAAAACATAGAGATAGATCAAAGGAAGATAGATAAAAAACTTGTCAAATGGTCATGTCCATCCCCAGGATGGTTTAAATTGAACTTTGATGGAGCTTCAAAAGGTAATCCAAGGTTGGCAGGAGGAGGAGGAATAATTATAAACAATACGAGAAACTTATTGGTTGCCTATGCCAAAAATCTGGGAGATTAAACCAATCATTTGGCTGAAGAAAAAGCTACCTTATGAGCTATACAAGCAAAAAAATAGATAAAAACAACTCATTTAATGATTGAAGGAGATTCTCTTAATATTATCAATTGCCTAGCAAAGAAAAGCCCTCTGAGTTAGACTATAAAAAAATTTAATTTTAGATGTTATAAGTGTTATTCAATCCTTTAAAGTGGTTTCAATAACCCATGTGTATAGTGAAGGCAATAAAGTGGTTGATTGGTTCACCAACCAAGGGGTTCTCAATGCTAGCTTTAAGAAATGGAAAGGAATTCAGAAGCTAACTTACGAGGTTATTCGACTATTGTAAGAGGATAAACCCAAGTGATCTTCTTCATAGCGTGAAGATTGAGACATCATTTATTGGGGATGATTCTCACAAAAACAATTTTTGATATGTTAATTATCAATAAGTTTAAAACCTTTAATCAAAATACTAATTTGAAGGAGTATCACGATAAAATTATCTCCACCCCTTACTTAACATAATGAATATATTGATAAAAGGTTTTCATTATGAGATTTATTGGTATAAATAAAGTTTGAGAAGGAAGGTCCTCAAGAATAGCCCCAAGCATGCCAAATTTGTTTCAAAATGAATAATCATTTGAGAGTGAGCCACGACACATGTATCATTCATTGTTTTATGTGTGAGCTCAAGTAGCCTTACTGATGTTGTAAGGAGTGAAGGAAAGTTGCAAGTTAGGTCTTTTTATTTTGCTAAAACATGGGTAAACAGGAGTATGAATGTTAGTAAGAGTGTTGGAAGATTGTGAATTTCTCAAATCACGTGAGAAGATAGATGTCGAGAACTCCTGGCACCTAAAACAAGAAGAAAACATACCATAATTTAGAGGCCTCTCAAATAGGGGGTTTAACAAACTTCATAGATAAGATCATGGGTTATGACCCACATGTTTCAATGGAATATTTAAAGTCATGGAACATCCACAAGGCCACAATTAGAGGTGTATCCTTTGAGGTGTTTGAGGAGAGCATTGCTTAAGTCATTAGGTTGAGCATGGAAGACATCAAATTCTAGAAGCAAAAAATGGAGAAAAAAGAAAAAGTTTTGGCTTTTCTGTCTGGCAATGAGAAATTGATTCAATTCCAAGGGGATATCTTAGAGATTCTATCCCAAAGCCATGGAATGAGGTCCTTCACCAAGTAATGACGTATGCCACTTTGGAAGGAAGATACAAAGTTGCTTTATCTTACTATTTTACCTTCTTGAATCACTTCATATACAAAAAACTGTTAAGCATTCCAATTTATATCATTATGTGTATTTATAACTTTGTTTTGGATGTTATATGTGAAATATGTCTGCTACCTTTACATGAGGGGTTTTTATCTATCTTCTATTCCACCATGCAAAATCCTAGGCATCTGGTCATCTTCCCAAGCCAAAAAATCAATCTCATCGAGAACAACTCTCTAGAACCTTCTGTTACACATGTTGTGGGTGTTGTTAGAAACCCTCATATTAAGTCTAAATCTCTGAAATCTAACTCCATTGTAATCTCTCCTGCAAACACTATTGGTTTAATAAGGACTTCAAAAGGAAAACTCTCCAAAAGCGTTTCCCAGGGCTTGACTAAGGAAACTTTAACTTTGGATGCCCAGTTGGGTGTTTCTCCTAGCAAAGATCTTTGTCTTCTTTCATCTAGCAATGAATTGCTTACAAGGGACAAGTTTGAGAATTCTGTGGGGAACTTTGAACAAGACCGAATTTCAGATCCTGTTAAGAGAAAATGTAAAAGGAAGACCACTAAGAACAATACAACCTTAGATAAAATTAGTTCTTTGGAAAGGAAGGTTAACATCCATAATAAAGCCTTGAAATTTGTGTTGAAGGAAAATGAGGACCTTAGAACAAAAATCAATCAAATAAATATCTAAGTTTATGGGAATGATAATCATGAGAATTTGACTTTGAATAAGGAAACACAGGTCTTAATTGAAATAATTGTAGATTTAAAAAGCAAAATGATTCAGATGAAGAATAAAATGGATAGCGAGAGGAAGAAGCTCCAAGAAGATATAGACAAGCTACTCCAAATGAGCATGACTATAATAAAAGAATGTGCAACAAGTATCACTATTATGTGTGATAGTCTCAAGTAGAAAAATAAAAAAATTGTGGGACTCAGAGCCAACGAGAGAATTATGATGAAAGAAAATGGACATAGAATCGAGACCAAGAGGTGGATTCTGACACTATGTTGATGTGGGTTTTATGCACACTAGGGAACCTTATGAGGTAGCCTCTAATGTTTTCGGATTAATGAAGAGAGATTCATTCCAAGGCATGAGTTACGGGGTGTTGGGTTTTGTAAACAACTTGTTGGTGGAATAATGGAGAGTGAAACAATTATTTATTTTGGATGGTTCAGATGTGATATGAATTTAGATCTATTTAAAATGGGTGGATTGATGATGGGTCTAACCGAAGATGGGCTTAATCAAAAGATACTCAAAAAAAGGGAAGGTAGGGCAGAAAAGATATGTGGATCAAACAAGATGAAACATTTCTAAGCTGGTTCTTGAACTAAGTGCTTGATAAACAATCAAGAACCAATATTTAATGCAACCTACTATAAGTATACCAACAATTAAACCCAATTAAGAGTCTAAGAGAACAAGAATACAATAAACTTTAGCATATATAATCAAAGATTGTTGTGATTGTAAGATTGCAATTACACATCTACAAAGGGAGATTATGATTATTATACAAAAGATATTTAAATTAACAATAACATAATATGAATAATTGTATTTAAAATAATAATCATACACAATCAAAAACCTAATATACCAATTTGATGATTCTTTCAAGATTCATAGGTTTTGGAAAAGAACAAGATTTACATATTAAGACCAATTGCAGAACAATCCATAGAGTTTTTTTATTAATTTTAATAGTCAAAATTCTTCTCATTTTAGGATTGGGAGAATACAAATATATATAAGCCTGGGGAGGGGGTGCCTCATCCTCTAAGCGAAGTCTAAATTTACATTTCTAATAATAGAGTTGTGTCAAAATCATTTAGAATATGTGTGTACAAAAATGTTTACATAAATAATATCCCTTGACTTACATAAAGAATAGATGGAGATGGATCTTGTTGAGGTGCTTGAGAAGATGGAGGAGTGGATGGGAGAGATGAGAAAGAAGTTTGCATAAATTTTGGGAGACTTACTTATGTAGGTATTGTAAGTGGAGGGTGAGGTGCCAAAGAGAATGTGCTCTTTTGTCGGTCCTGAGGAGATGCAGTCCTCTCAACTATAATGACTTTGTCCATGATAGTAGTAATTGAACAGGTGTATGGCAGATGAGGGGTAGGAAGACCTATAATAATCTCTTTTCTAATATGGAGGTTTTCCTCCCTCTAACCACTAGACTCTCCCTTTTGTAGTCTAGTCTCTCCTTTTTTAGGAGAGGGAGGCTGGTCCTATTGCTGTGTTGGAGGCCATTAGTGACTCTAGGCTTACTCTGCCTACCTTAGCACCTCATTTGTTTGATCTTTAGTAATGTTTGGGTCATACTGAATGTCCTGGGCAATAATCATTAACATTTGATTGTTCCTCATATGGGTTCACACTTATGAATCATCCAATGCATTCATAAAGATAATATCATGTTCGTACTCTTGGTGACCATATGTAATGGTCACCCCCTTCTTATATTTGAGGAGTTGGAGATAGTTTTTGATTTTTCTTTTGGGATCCCATTCCCTAAATTGGGCTACCTTTAAATTGTAATAGGATTTGATCTTCTCTGCCTGATTGAGTTGTGCTCTCACTATAAATTAGAGCTGCCCAATGCTTAGAGGGGTCTTATAGTGAGAATCTTGATGTTTAAGTCCAAGTTATTCATCTATACCATTGTATAATTGATGGGCCACCTCTTGTTCTGCAAGTTTATCTAGAACATGATGTGGTACAAACAAAGTGGGTGTCCTTATTCCTTCAATTCTAATTATGATACAATCTAGATAGTGTCAATAATTCTCTATTTTGAATATGCTTATTTTTAAATTTTTAAATATTTTGGGCATTTGAGTGCCATAAATGACTTGGTAAATTTGAGGAAAAATTTCTTCATAGATCCTTGTAATCTCATTTTTATATCTGTAGACAAACACAAAAGAACAATCCTCACAGAATCTATGTCTACATACTCTATAAATGACTGTCATAGTTCTTCATGGACTCTGTGGATTGTCTCAAGGACTGTGTCTAATAAATTTTACATCATGTAAAAGTTACTGTCAGTGGGCTTTTTTTCATGTTTGAATATTTTTGCCTTCAATCTAACACTAATAATCTCATATGGCAATAATTTTATCAGAAGTTAGAAGGATGTCTAGAAATAGTAATACTAGCAAAACCATTAATCTGTTTAAAATAACCATGGATATTCTGATATTGTTGGAGGAAAGGCTTCCCTTGAGGTTCAATCTCTGACCTTTCACTAGCCACTATTTCAATTTACCCTCTATAATGTTGTGCTCGAGCCATACGTTGGCTGGGACTTGGTTATAGGCAACCTTAGGCATTGGGAGCCTAAAGTATTTCTCAAATACTCTTCTAAAAACATATGCAATATTATTTTCCCCTTTTTTGAAATGTAGACAGTCCCCATAACAAGTACCATTGAAAAATAAATCATGAATCAAATCGATAAAGGGCATTACCTCTAGTTTCACTATCGTTTGATGGATCTCCATGGTCTTGATTGGAAGCAGTTCATCAATGTATTGCTTATCATCCTGGGATAGTCGATCTTGTGAAGATTATGGTGCTATATATTTAACTGCATTCTAGAGAGTTGAGTAATAAAGAAACTCAAAATCTAGGCCACTCTTATCAAATACAATATCTCTGTATTCAATATTTCTAGCAATGGAGTCGGTAAAAGGAGTCGAGACACGTGGTGGTCTTGGAGATACCATTTCAATGATTTGGAGCTATTTAATTCCTTTGTAAATTTTTTGAACTCTCTCCACAAATTCACTAGAAAAATGCTAGGCTTTTGGTTGTTTGAGAGCTCAGGATGGAAATGTTCGATTAATGATGAAGTGACTTTTGTTTACTTGGATTTCACATTTATTGTTAAACCTTGCACCTTGAATGCATAGTTTGTGCGACATCAATCGGGATAATGAATTTTGATTTTTTTCTATTTGGATTTAAATTCACTAGTTAGCTTTGGCAGGTTCTTTTGTTTGCCAATTGTTAACTTTTTATCAATTTTATGTCTAGTCACTTCTTTGAGACAGGTTTCATTCTCTCGCTTATTGACTTCTTAAATATCGAACCTATTTATTCATACTTTATATATGTATCTCTTGGATTGTGACACTTTTTTGCCTCTCATTTACCCATGTTTTTAGATTTATAATCTTGCTTTATATGTTCTGTGGCTGCGACTTAACGAAATTGAGCCATGTGGAACTCAGAGACTCGAGGCTGTAGGAATTTGGATACTCAGGGCCATGCCTCTTTGAACTGTGTACATCCTCCAAGAAGGTTCTAGGTACCATAATGTTGATGGATGGCATATTCTCATTGATGCAAGACCTCAAAATATCAAGGCCATTAACTTGATGTTTTTCCTTTGAAGTTCCATATTGTCAAAGGAAAAACATGGAAATTGTGCTAATTGTCAAACACTCAGAGCTGTAGAAACTTGAAAACTTAGAGCCATTATATTAGTAACTTCACTTTGAACTTCCATGGTTCTAGTTCCACATAAATATGCCAACCGTCAAACCCTCAGAGCTCACAACCTCAATTAGACTATTATTTTTGATGTGACTTTCTATAGTCTTGGGTTCACAAGGTTACATCGTGTGACATGTTCTTGAGGCTTCGAGAACTCAAAACAATCAAAACTTTTATAAAGCAAACTTTATCTCGTTTAAACATGGTGTTTCCATGTGGAAGACTTGTGGTGCTCTGATTGCCAATAAGGTACGAACCTTTTGTTAACTATGGTAAGTTTCGAGTAATGTAAAGTGCCATCTATCAAGATCTCAAAGCTCAAACACTTTGGAATACTTAGGATTTTTGTGAAGGCCAAAGGACTTTGGTTGACATGATTCTACCACTTATCTTGATCTTGGAGCTTAGAAATTTTGAAGACATAATGAAAGTAGGACCCGAATGTGGATAATATGTAAATCTTTGTCAATAGTCCTGCAAATATGTAAAAATCATAGAAACACTAGGACGTGATACGTTAGTTTGATTACTCAAAAATATAATATAGTCAATTTTCATGAAGAATAACAAAAACCCAAGATTTAAAATAAATCAAAGTCAATATCCAAGATTTGATTTTCATAATTTGAAATTTTATAAATTTAGATATTGGGGGCAACCTTAGACTTATACATATCAATATCAATATCATGGATGTTTAAGGCTTATAGGACCTTGAATAAGGATATTCAAACAATAAAGGATACCTATTTAAATTTAAAAATATGGTGTGTTTGTGTGTGTTAGGGTACATCAAATGATGATTTAGTGGAGAAATACTTTTGAATATTTAAGAACCTAAAATATTAGTAATACATCATAATATAATTTTAGTCCTAACAAGGATAGAATAAGTAAACCAATCCCTAAAAAATGCCTCCTTTCCCATGCAACATATTAACCCTTTTCACTCAGATCTACGTGTGATTTTATACAATTAATTTTCTCCTTGTTATGAGATTTTTAACAAAGTCCTAGATAAACACTATAAGTTTCATTTTGACTTCAACATTGCTCTTTATCAGCTAGGCATCCATAGATCCAACAAAGATATCTCTGATTCCACTCTAAACTGTGCTCTATTGCTAATTAGATGTATATAGCCCTAGTAGAGATTACTTGAATCACTCATCTTCTATAAGTTTACATGATTTTTTTTTGAATACAAATAGAAGAAGGGTTGTGAATCACTATTGGCTAGGTGCATGTATAAAAAAACTTATTTTACTCAATACGTCCCTGCCAGTGTGCATCCATTTCTATATCTATTATCTCCCATCCAAGATTTAACATGCATTAATACAATTGATCTTTGAAAATAAAAAATATTTCTAAACTTTGCATGAGTATGTCAGAGTAAATCTCAAAGGTCTAGCAAACTCACTAAGTCCAAGTAGAACCTAATTTAGTCTTAACACATACCTCAATTTTATCAACTCAAGCATTGACATAAAAAATCCTTGTGAATACAATTATGTTTCCTTTTATATTGCCCCCTTGTTTTTGGCAAGTCTTTTGTAATTACAACATATGAAATCAATTGGTTTGTTTTGTAATTTTTCAAAAATTAATTTAGAAAGCATAACAACTAATATACCTAAATCAAAATGTAGGAAGAAACAAACACTAATCTAGAAAAATAGGGAAGATTAATCTAAAAAGCAAAAAATCTATTCTATAAAGTAGAAAATATTAACATAGAAAACATAAAAGATTAACCTAGAAAGTAAGAAATCTATTCTACTCTTATGTCTACATCTTTACTTACATTCATTCAAAAGCATCTCCACTTGAAGCAGATATGACCTAATATTATTATTTGATTGGAAAAGTGAGCTCATTACCTTAGAGGTCCTTCAAACTGAAGGCATTGTTACCTAGTATCTTATATATTTGATATGTCCCAATCCATAAAAGAGTGAACTTATCATGTTGTCATTTATTCTCATGTGCTTTATCCTATAAAAGTCCTAAGTCTAAAAACCTGAAGGGCTTGATCTTAGATCGTTTGTCAAACCATATTTTGACAATATCTTGGTGTTTGTTGAAGCTATGCAGTGCTTCAATTCATGCATCTTCCATTTAGAATATATCAAGTAGTCTAGATTGTATTCATCTTTCTCCATGTATTTTTACATGAATTAGTGTGTTGAGTTTTTAAGAGTGATGGGAAAAAATCATTGATTTTCATATACCAACAGAAGTGTGAAGCCTTGAGAGCTTGCTTGTTCTTTATTCTGTCTATCCATAGTACATGTTTTAATTGCAAATGCCACTCTCTTAGTTTGTCTTATGATGACTTCTTGATAGCATCAATCAGATTCTTATTTTTAGATTTAACTACCTCATTCTCTTATGGATAGTAATTTGAAAAGAATTTGATGATGGATTTTATTTGATGAGAATTTGATGGTGATTTGGTTGTTATAGGCTCACTTAGTGAACTCAGTGGATTGGAAATTTGGACTATTATAAAAAACTAATGAAATTGAAGTGCTAAAATTGGTCAATATATTCTCTTCTACAAATTTGATAACATCTAGTGTTATGTAATTCTTAGTGGTGCAATAGTTAGTAGTTGTTAGGACAGACTTATGTCCTACTGAATAATTTAGGTTTATCACCCCAATGAAGTCAATAACCCATTGAGAGAAAGGATATCTTTCAATGACTAGTTGTAGAAGCATGACAACATTCATTTTAGTTTTTCTAAACACATGGCATTCATGGTAGGTCTTGACATGGTTATGTGCATCTTTAAAATTCATCAGCCAATAGTATCCTATCCTTAACATTTTCTAGGCTATTATGTTGCTTGAGGGATGTCTACTACCTATCTTCTGATGTAGATTGTTTAATATGTTTGTAACTTTTTCTTTTCAAACACACCTCAAGTAAATGCTTTCATAGTTCTTCTAGTATAAGACTCCTTTTTTTTATCATATAATACGCTAATTTGAGCCTAGGGGCTCATCTCTTCTCTTTGTTTAGTTCAAGGGAGACATGCTCCTGTGAGTAAATAGAGAATGATTTGAGCATACCATTCACCACCAACCACCTGAGTCTTATTGATTTGTTTGATATAAATATGTGGATCAATCTTAGTTATAAACTGGATGATTCTTTGGCCTCTCACTATCTTGGTTGGTCTGATTTCAAGATCAAAATCTTATAATTTTGTCATTCATTTATTTCTTCTTTCACCCAATTCATTCTAGTTGAATGTGAACTTGAAAACTGGGTCATGTATGATAATGTACATCTTGCTGCTTAGAATATAATGCTTAAACTTTTTTATAGCTTTGATCAATGCATATATTTGTTTATCTATCATAAAATATTTCAAATTTGCATCTTTTAGGTGGGTGATCAATAAAGTAATTGGATGTTAATTTTCATCTATTTTTTGTGTGAGTACAACTGCTATAATGTGTTATGAGGTGAATGAATAAAGGTAGAAATATTTGGTGAAATCTAGGCTAATCAAAATTGGAACTGTTATCACTCAAAAGTGCACCCTTGCAAGAACGTGTACATGTTATCACTCCTGTTCATACAATGAAAACTATCCAAGTGTGGATGACCTTATATTGAAGAGAATATTTAGATAAACAACTAATTTTCTTTGGTACACTCACCCACTTCTTTTTAAACTCTCTCAGATAGTACTTTCTTGACTAGAAAAAAGGTAGAAGGAGCAATACTAAAGTTGAAAATAAAAATGATAACTAAAAATTTGGGTCATGCACCCATGTTAAGGTCAATTATGCCTATACTTGACACACTTTATAAAATAAAGAACCTACACACATTCACTTCATATTCATACATTGATTCTTGCATCAATATTTCACACAAACACTCACACTAGCTTGGAAAGAATAAACAATGATTGAATTTACTTCTAAATTATGTAGAAATCAGACTTAAAAACTTTATATGATCTGCAATAATTCTTATTTATTATATAAATATAAGACATACATAAACATAGAAAAATTAGTTATTCACTAAATTACATCAATGAACATTAAGAACACACTTCATGATCAACTTGAAGATGGAGAAAAAAATAGCTCTATATTGCTTCAAAGGTGAGGTAGTATAAATTTTGGTAGAGTTTCTATAAGTCAAAGGGATAATCTCCTCAATCATTCAAAAATGAATGTACATATAGAAAGAAAGAGAGAGAGAGAAGACAATACAACTCCAAAATTAGAGATGAGTCCACATGCTAGTCATAGTTCACTCTTCATCAACTGAAACATTAACTCAAACATTAACTCCACCTTTAATTACACTAAATTCCAATGTAACATATTGGAGTATAAACTTTATTTTCCTTGGAATATGGCATGGAAGTGAGAGAGAGAGAAGTTTGAATGTTGTTGAAAAGTCAAAGGTCCTTTACATGCTTTTAAAGTATTCAATCTTGTAGAGATCTTGATCTTCACTCCACTTAACTCTTTGTGAACAGTTTGAACTCTTTTTAATATTTAGTCAACTCTTTTTGATCTTGCATGCATCTTGAAGTTTGACTTCAGCTACTTTTATTATATTTTTAACTTTGATTTGACTTATTTTGACTTGTAATTTGGAGTTTGATTTAACTTATCCTGACTTGTAACTTGAAGTTTGACTTCAGTTGCCTTATTTGCATCTTGTATGCATGTTTGATTTCTTAAATTTTTTAAATTTAGCCCAAGGGGGGCATAATATGAGAGAGATTGTGTGTTTCATATCAAAGGATCATCTTGCATGAAAATAGGGCCTTAAATCTTAACTAAGACTTTAACTCCACTTATCTATTCTTGCATGTTTCAAACTCCATCTTTTTAGGGCTAATTGAAGGCTTGCTCTGTTTGACTTGATCTTGTCTAAAATTAGCCCAAATGGGGGGTGAAGTAGAGAGAGAAATAAGTATGTTGATGTTATTTAATTATTCATAAAATATCTCTACTAAGAGTGCACTTGATCATGATAATAATAGCTCTTCATACCGATTCTTTTGGATATGTCTATCTGTGATTTTGACAAGCTTCTTGAATGCACTATGAGGACCTAGAAATTGATGAATTTAAATTATTTGATCAAGAAATAAGTATAAATATGATTGAAACATCATCACCATGGGGGTACAAACCTTCAAATAAATTTTTAGCTCTAAATTCTACTTACAACTTCTAAAAATGTAATTTTGTGCTCTCTTTTGCTCTTTTATTTTCAATAAATCTTGATTTGGATTAGGGGATATAAAATGAGTTTTATGAATCACCAGACACATGTATTATTCTCATTAGATAGGTTTAAATAAGACAACCTTGAATTATTTTAAAAAATCTCCAAAAATATTCACTAAACTCTCAAACAAAAATTCACAAAAAGTGCTTACTTGCTGGTTTGTAAGGTCACCTAGATATATTTTTAATGAGATAAACCTATTTTGAATTGGTTTTCATTACATGATCATTTATTCATATCTTTACATGAATCATACACTCTTAAATTATTTTTTTCCATTAGGACCTAAAACACTTATTTCTAACTCTATTTATGAGTAGATTAGTGTGAAAACTCTAGTTTTCTTCATGAATAAACCTAAATTTTTGTATTTTATATCTTATTAAATAAAGTAAAAATATTAAACTACTTATAAATCTTAAAATACATAAAAATAAACTTTCATGTCAAATTTCAAGATATTTCATTTAATAAAACTCAAAATATGCACTTTTTGATATTTTTAGCTTGTTCTTTCTCATTTTTGAATGCCTATAGGTCTGAGTTTTGATATTTATTAATTTTTATGAGGTTTAAATACCTTATTAATTTTTAAGTATGATTAATAATTACCTTTATTATCATTACAACTATTTGATATGCTCAAACAATCTCTTAAACCTCTCAAAAAGTGTTTTTTCTGACAGTCTCTCTTACTTACTTAAAACCCCGATACCTGTACCTTTGTATTTATCAAATTTTTGCCTTTAAATTTTGATTAAATAAGGTTTAATAAGGTCATTTATTCTTCATAATATTTGACACAACTTTTTTTTTACAATAAAAAACTTAAACTTGCAAACATATTGCCTAAAATTGAGCCATTGGAGTTTAAGAAGGGTTTTAAAGCACCTTTCTTTAACGATAGTTAATAAATTTAAGTCATTGTGGCCTAAAAAAAATTCATGGAATATTTAGGGAATAGGTTCCCCAAAATTCATATAATAATGTTTGAATAAAATCTTCTTTATCTTCATATACCGAGCATTTGAAATTGCCTTCACTAGCTTGCAACTAACTAGTTAGAGGAATAGAAGAAACCTCTATCAAAATTTGGATTTGTGAGTTATTTTTTAAGATGATTTTGGCCTGATAAATATTATATGATGATATGAATACTTTTTTGAGTCTTCACTCTATGAATGAACTCTTCTATAAAACTTGCACATAAGTAACTTTGACAAATGGTGGCAAAATTGTCAATAAGAGCTTGAACAATGATAGCTTTGATGTCTTGGAAAAATTTATTGACTTTTATTGTCCATTTTATTTGAGTATCTTGATTAAACATGACATTAAATATATTGAAAATATATGTAAATCTATAAATGAATGTCCTTATAGATTTTATCTTACTAAAGAAAGACTTAACTCTTTCTTATTGTTAAGAGGTGTCAGCTTGAAAATGGCCTATATTCATTCCAGGTCAATGGAGATTTCATATTTAATAATGATATGTCCTAATAGTTTCTCTTTAGTGACCTCAAATATGCTATTTTTTAGACTAAGTGATACTCCATATATTCTACATCTATCAAATACTCTCTACAGATGGCCTGCATGACCAACTATATCCTTTGACAACACTATTAAGTCATCCATATAAATGATGATGTACTTGACAATGATTCCCTGAAAGATAAAGTCCATAGCTCGTTAGAAGGTTGCTCCTACATTGTTAGCCCAAAAGACATCCTTTCGTATGTAAAAGTTCTCACTTGGTGGTGAAAGTAGTTTTCATTCTGTCTTGTGCTTTTACTAACACTTAATTATAGCCTAAAAATAATCTAAAAAGGACATCTTCTTAGATACACTAACCATTTTAATTACCTCTTCCAGGGAAGACAAAGGATAGTCATCATTTTATGATGTTCGGTTTAGATTTTTAAAGTCAATGTGGAGCCTGATTTCTCCATTCTTCTTTTCGATTGGAACTAGGTTGGTTACCCATGTAGAATGTATGATTGGAAAGAAAATCCTAGCATCCAATAGATTTTGTAATTTTTTTTCAATGATATGTTCTAGAATTGGATTTACTGGCCTTTTTCTCCATTTGAAGGGTTATATTCTAACTTCAGTGAGATGGTATATGTAATGACTCTAGCGTCAAAGACCTTTATATATTCATATGTCTAGGTGATCACATCTTTATATTTTGTTAGTAGATCCATCCATTGTTGTTTCTTATTTTCAGTGCAACTTAGATAAATGATCACATATTGGGGATGTTGGTTAGTGCCCAAATTTTTCTTGATAAAATTAGATTTAGTTGCTTTAAGATACTTTTATGTTTGAGCTTATGGATCCACATCAAAATCTCACTTTGGGGAAATCATTCCTATGATAATGTAGTTCTCTTTCAAGTATAAGACACCATATTCTCCAAGATCTTCTATGCTCATAGGTTCAATATCCTTTTCATCTATTACCTAGAATTCAAAGGATCCATAACTATTCATAAATTATACAATCTGCTAGTCATCCTCGAATACCTAGAGGTTATCCACATTGTATGGAACAAAGGGATAAAAAACTAATGCCACAAACAATTTATACATTTTAAATTTTTGGAGTTATGTTAGATTGGCTACTTAAGCTGTTAGTGAATCCAGTGTCTAGTTTGCTTCGGGATGGCCCTGATGTTGAATGCTTCAAAATATTTGATCAAGTCCCATGTTCAGTGCTTACTTCTATAAGTGAATTTGCATTGATATTTCTTTATGATCTAGTTAACAACCAGTTCTAAATCACCAAATATCTATAACTATTTGAATTTTTGCTTTAGTAAAAATTGTAGACCTAAGATTAGGGCTTCATACTCAACTTGGTTATTGGTGTAAGGGAATTCTAGCATATATCTAGCTAGATATTGCTTTCTATCTAGATCAATCAAAGCTATACCAACACCTGGACCTTATTTTGATTATGTTCCATCAAAATGGAGAGTCCATAACTAAGAATGATCTTCAAATTCTTATTCATGAGGTTTTTGCTTGGTGGTGAAAGTGTACACACATGCATGTGAGGCTACAAGTTCAACCTTTTCATTCTTAACATAGTACTCTATGATTAGGTACTTCATCTTTGGTTCTCTATCTACTCAAATATGTTTAACTACCCCTTTCTAAGGTAGCCACATGTGTGATAAATTAGTGGTCATATACTCATTCAGTGTCTTTGACCAATCACAACTCAACAATAAGCCATAGGATTCTAGAATGTCAACGACCAGAATATCTATGTACTATTGTACACATGGCTCTGATGTAATTTGAATGTGCACATTTGTCATCTATTTAATACATAGGACAAAAAACTTATCCAGTTATAGGACCACTCTTTTTAATTTATCTAAGATCAAACCCAATTTTTTGCATACAATTGTATGCATCATATTGGCTGAGGCCCCTGAGTCAACCAAACAATTATGTACATTCTTTCTGAACATTTTGATAGTTAACATAAAAGGTAGTATTTCAAGTTTGTCCTTATAAATAACCATGTTTGCATGCACAACATTTGATTTGTTAGTATATGACTTTCTAATCAAAGTTCTGATTAGTAACTCTCTCTATTCAATGATTTGGGCTAGCTCATGAAGACTGATATTAGCTTTGATCTTCTTCATGTCTTTAATAATATTGAACCTCCTCTACTCTATGAATTTTTATTTTACAATAGATCATTTATTTTTATAAGGGAAATATTTTTGTTGGCCTTAGGATCTAGGGGAGTGGTAACACTATTGTTTAGGGGCTTGAAAGTAGTACCAAGCTGTTTGTTCCTCAAATTGTGATTATTCTTATAGAACTACTGGAAATCATGGATCTCGTCTGTATTATCCTTAGGTTCATTCTTATCCTCCATTGGGAATGAGAATTCATATGTCTCAAAGACTATGGATGTGCTAGGAGGACTTGAAACAATAGAAGATGATGGTTCTAGTTGATTTGTAAAACCTTCATGCTTATCTATTTCCTTTTGAATGATCTCAAATGTAGTACACAAATTTAAGTAGTCTAGCTCACCATGTCATCCTGTGTCCTGAACTCAACACCAATTAGGAAGTGTTGCTTCCATGATATTTATTTCTGGCATCTTGTTAGGTGGTTGATACTCTATATTATTTCTAGGTCTGTTGTATCTTTAAAATGTAAATTTTTTATTAGAATTATGTCCCATGGTGTTTCCCATTCACTTCTACATGATCATGAATTCATTTCTCAATTTATATACCATTTGCTAGATGACATCCAATTTTAATTTTATATAATCAATAATAATACCCTGTATAGTAGTAGTATTGACTGGTATCAAAGATTAGTTCATATTTTGCTAGTTGGCTGTAGACACATGATTGTTTAGGAAGCTAAGGTGCTCGTTAAGGTGCAACATGGGTTAAAATTAATTGAGTGTACACTTGTTTCTAGGTCTCATCCATAACATTATGATTAGTATTTGGAATTGGGTTGAAGGCCACAAAAATAGGACCAATATTTAGTGGGGCAAGGGCTTTTGATTAAGGGTTCAATTGTTTAAGAATGTTGATAGCTTCAATGTAAGTTGAAGGTAATGTATCAACATTAAATGCTCTATAGAGAGACAATAGTCATAGGGTCCAAGATGTTCTTATACATTTCAAGAGCTAATGTCTCAATGGGTTTATATATAAATTCAAGTTGACTACATATTTTTTAGAATATAACATTAAAATCTTGAATTAGTTCATTCAGTTCTCTCCTCATGCTTGCAAAGTGTTGGTATACAACACTTACATGACTTATCCAAATTATGCCAAAAACTATTTTGACATTGATCCCAAGACATAATTGAACCTCTTGGGACATTAAAGAACCAGTCATAGGCAACATATTTCAATGTAAAGGGAAAGATTATATATGCCACATCTTCATGGAATACATTTAGTATCCCTAAAGTAGTCTTAAAAGCCTTTGTGTTCTTAAATAGTCCTACCTCCCAAGGGAGAAAAGGAAGGAATATATTTTTTAGGGTTTTTAGGTAAATCAAGTACACCTTCAAGGATGTTGATAATAGAAGTTAGCCTAGTTTTGGATATTAGGCATAAAGGAAGATGATGTTGTCTATTTAGAGAGTATGATGGAGCCTGGGGTCTTCTCAAGACACCTTTATCTAATCTAAGTTTTCTATGGATTTCTAAAGTTGTTTATAGCAAGTTAATATATGAGATAGACCTTTTTAATGTTTTAGGTATATCTAGTATAACTCAAGTGATCTCTATAAAGAAAATAAAAATGGCCCCTCCTTTTAACGTCAAATAAATTTATATTGATATGGGCTTTATGCACAATAGGAAACCTTATGAGACAACCTCTAATGTTTTAGGATCAGTGAATGGAGATTCACTCTAAAGCATGAGCTACAGGGTATTAAGTTTTTTAAACAACCTATTGGTAGAATAATAAAGAGAAAAGTAGTTGTTTACCTCGAATGGTTTAGATATGGTATAAATATAGATCTACTTGATATGATTGGATTGATGATGGGTCTAACCTAAGGTAGGCCTAATCAAAAGAAACTCAAAAAGAGGGAAATATAAGGAATAATATAATGTATGTGGATCAAATAAGATGAAACCTTTTTAAGTTGGCTCTTGACCTAAGGGATAGACAAACACTTAGGAAATAATATTTGCTACAAGCTACTATAAACATACCAATAATCAAACACAATTAAGAGTCTAAGAGAATAATAATATAGTAAACTTTAGCATATATAATCAAATATTGCTATGATTGTGAGATTATAATTTCACATCTAAAAAGAAGGATTATTATTATTATTATTACACTAAAGACATTAAAATTAGTAATAACACAATATGAATAACTATATTTAAAATAATATTTATGCACAATCAAAATATTAGTATACCAGTTTGATGAAATTTCTTGTAAGATTCTTAGCTTTTAGAGAAGAACAAGATTTGCACATCAAGATCAATTGAAAAACAATCTATAGAGTTTCTTATTAATCTTAACAACTAAAAATATACTCCCTTTGAGATTGGGAGGAAATATATATAGACCTAGGGATGGGGTGCCTCATCCTTAAGGTGAAGTCTATATTTATATCTGTAATAATATAATTATGTGTCAAAATCATGTAGAGCATGTATGCACAAAAATGTTTACATAAATAGAATTTGTTGACTAAAATACATTAGATATATGCCAACTATATTTAAAACCATTAGTCTTAACTTAATTTAAACATGCAAATATATATACATATTTAGGGTGGTGCTAACGTGGCACTACTTGAAGAAGTAAATAATTAAATGATAGCCATGTAGACAAAAGTAGTCACCATATCCCCTTAAAGGATAAAAAATGGTCCTATTAGAGTATATACTACTACATATCTCAAAAATTATGGACCTTATGATGATGTGACAACATATGTAATTGATTGCATGCTCAGTATTGACTTCAATGTTCCCTTTGTGGCTCTAATTTTTTCAAAGAATGCATAGGCTATCTCAAACTCTTTATTAATAATATCAAAATTGAGTAGGGTAGGCTTAAATATTTTGATGGATTCAATGATCAACCTTGTGTGATTTAGTTATGAGATCTTAAACTCTCCTCCATGGGATTCAACCTTTGTCACTCTATTTTTAGCAAAATTGATCAGCTATAGGATCTCATCATTAGTCTTGTATATAGTTCCATCTAATTTATTTGTGAAGTTATCTACAACTATTTTAAGGAGTGTCTCAAAATTAGTCATGTTTACTAATTCTCTAGTAGAGGTTATCACATCTGTGACCCTCATATCTCTCAGAATTTCTAAGGCTTCATTCTCATGGTTGGTAAAATATCCTATCAAGCCTTCATTTGCGTATGCCAGTTAAGGGATCCATCCATTTTTGTAATTACATAACTCAAGCCCATACAACATATAGGTTGGATATTTGATTCAAGTGATTAGATGCATGACTTTTTGAACATTGAAGCAAAAAGGTAAGTTTTTTTCTCAAACTCTTTTAATTGGTGCTAGAGTTTAAGCACCTTCAGCCTTTCAGGTTGAGTTTCTTCCCTAGAAGCACAAATATTATTCAAAATTTTGTATAGTCTTGTGGTTTCACTTTATACACTTTATAATTTCTTGAGGGGCATGGATAATCTATGTTTTCAGTAGCTTCTACTATGCCTCCTCATTACTCTTATACATTTATTCGTTGCTTCTCTAGTTGAATCCATAAAATAACATAAATTATTTTTATATTTGGTTGGATCAGTTGGATTATTTTTGGCCTTTTTAGCCAAGGGAAATATTTTTCCTTTTGTCCAAACTCTATTTTCCCCTTATATTTATGTTCACTAACTTTGTCTTCTTTTTTCCTCTAAATTGCACCACTTGATTTATCAAAATGAGTAGACTGTAGGTAGTTCAGTGATGACCAAATTTTGTCTCTCATTTATTCAACATTGTAGCTCTTTAACCTATTGGAGAATAATAAGTTACCCTTTTTCTTCTGGTTTACTTGGGTCTTCAAAGGTAGAAGGTGGAGTGATCATTAGAGGGAGATTTATTTTTGAAGGTGTTAATGAAGCACTTATTTAACTAGAGAAATAGAGGGGTGGATGGATAATTATTTACCATCCTAAGGTTTCCCTCTAAGGGGTGACTTTAGCTACATACCTAGGCAAGCCTAAAGTTTTCATAATTGTTATTACAGATGACTGTACGTGTGTATATTGTGGTAACTATAGCTTTGATCAAGTTAAAGACATTGGAGGGATTGGTTTCCCTTGTCGATAAAAAATAAAAATTAAAAACAAATTTTGAAAATAGCCTCTTCTTTAGAGTCATTATCTGGGCTGATATCAAAAGAATGGAAGAATCAACTGAACTAAAAAATGACGGCCTTGGAATAGTAGGTGGTGAATCTACAGCTTGAGTATCTACAAAAGTAATGTAAGTAGTAAGGGAAGAAACTATCTTATTTATACTCTTTGTTTCCTCTTTAGTGAGGATATATTCACTTAATACTCTAGCTAGAGATTCTTCTTCGTGCAAACTTCTTAGGTTCATTGTTTTGACCTTTTATAATTTTGCCTCCTCTTCTGTTTCATCTTGGGACTTCTCCTTAATTAACCTTGGTTTTTTTCCCATCATTACTTCTGCATCTCCTTCTTCCTCATCCATATGATAATCCATTAGTGATATCACATTTCCCTACTCTTCTTCCTCTATTTATTTATTAAGGGATCCCCCTAGAGTAATAATACCTAATAATGGTCTTTCTTCCAGTTAGACTTTGAAGGAGGCAAGGAAGACTCTAGATTTAATTTAGTAGGTGATTTTTGAGGGAATTGAAGGTGAGGGAGAAGGTGAAATAAGAGAAGGAACCATAATAATAGGGACTACCACTATCGATGGTGGTAAAGGGATGGAAGGTGGAACAATAGTGGTGGAGGGAAGAATAGATAGAGATGAAACTTGTTGAAGTGATTGAGGGGATGGAGTGGATGGGAGAGATGAGAAGGAAGCTAGCTTAAAATTTGGGAGACTTATTTGTATAGGTGTTGTAAGTGGAAGGAGAGGTACCAAAGAAAATGTGCTCTTTTATGTCCTAAGGAGGTGAAACTCTCTCAAATGTAGTGGTTGTGCCCATGATAGTAGTAGTTGAATGGGTAGAGGGAATATAAGGGATAGGAATACCTCTAAGAATTTCCTTTCTAATATGGAGTTTTTACTTCTTCTGACCACTGGACTCTCCCTCTTATAAACTAGTGTCTCCTTCAGTAGGAGAGGGAAGTTGGTCCTGTTACTATGTTAGAGGCCATTGGTGACTTTAGACTTAATCTGCCTACCTTATCATCTCATTTTATTTATATTTAGTAATATATGGGTCATAGTGAATGGCAAGGGCAACAATCATTATCATTTGATTGTCCTTCATATGGGTCCACACTTCTGAATCATCTAATGCATTCATAAAGATAGTGTCATGTTTGTACTCTTGGTGATCATATGTAATGGCCACCTCCTTATTCTCTTTGAGGAGTTAGAGATAGTTTTTGATTTTTCCATTGGGTTCCTATTCTTTGAATTAGGCCACCTTTAAATTGTAATGGGATTTGATCTTGTTTGTCTGATTGAAGTGTGCCCTCACTATAAACTAGAGCTGCCCAATGCTTAGAGGGGTCTTATAGTAATAGGTTTGATGTTTAAGGCCAAGTTATTCATTTGTATTATTCTATAATTTATGGTCCACCTCTTGTTATATAAAATTGTCTAAAATGTGAAGTGGTAAAAATAAAGGGGTACCCTTGTTCCTTCAATTCTAATTACGATACAATATGGATAGTACCAATAATCCCCTATTTTGGTTATGCTTCTTAAGTTCTCAGATATTCTATACATTTGAGTTCCATGAATGTCTTGGTGAACTTGAGGATAAATTTCTTCATATATCCTTGTAATCTCATTTTTTTATTTGTACACAAACAAAAAAGAATAATCCTCATAGACTTTATTATCTATATACTCTGTAGATAGTTGCCATAATTTTTTATGAGCCTGTGGACTGTCTCAAGGACTACATGCAATAGATATAACATCATATAAAATCTTCCATCAACGAGCCTTTATTCATGTTCAAACATTTGTGCCTTCAATCTAATACTATTAATCTCTCATAGGGTAGCAATTTTATCAGAAGTTAGGAGCATATCTAGCAATGAGATCCATTCCACATGTACATAAGTAATACTATCAAAACCATATAATATGTTTAAAAGAACCATGACTATTTTTATATTAGACCTCAATTTGATGATAATGTTGGAGGAAAGACCTCCCATGGGGTTCAATTTTTAGCCATATGTTGGTTGAGACTTGGTTATAGGAAACCTCAAGCATTGGGAGACTAAGGTATTTATTAAATGCCCTTATAGAAACATATTCAATTGTATTTATATATTTTTTGAGATGTAGATAGTCCCTATAACAAGTACCATTGAAAAATAAATCACAAAATAAATTGATACATGACATTACCTTTGGTTTCACAACTATTTGATGGAGCCCTATGGTTTTCATTAGTAACAGGTCATCAATATATTTATTATCATTTTTGGATAGTTGATCTTATGATGATTATGGTGTATACATCTAATTATAACCACTATCATGCCAAAATTACAAGTCTGAATGACTTCCTATAATATCATACAAACTGGACCAAATGTTATTAAAAGACTGATTCATTTGCACACATCATGTGTAATTTTTGATTTGTGTCAATATATTCTTAATTGAGGTATTAACTTGTACGTAATCATGATCTTCCTCAAATTCATCTCCAACTAATTTTTGACATAACAAATTAGTATTTTGACCAATAATACAAGACAACTTATTAAATTTCAAAAATTGCAAAATAGTTAATCATAATCACTTAGCTAAGCAAATTAAATTAAATGTTTAGGTTAAAAATCCATGAAAAATTGATGAATGTCTAATTTTAAAAATTTATAAATTCAAAAAAATATCTGAAAGTGAGATCAATATGACATCATCGATCATAAAAGTCATGAATCTAAAATATTAACATAAATATAACACATATCTAAATTTAGAAAGCTATTCCTATTGATTGCAATATTAATTCCAAAATTTAATGCCTTTGGTCCACTAATTTTGACTCATCTTGGACTATTTATTCTCATCTTAAGATGGATGGTCTTTATTACTTTGCCAAACCTCTAAATACAAAGGCCACTATAAACCAATAACAAGATTTTCAGTGTAAAGATATAATACAAAATTTCTTCTAAAGCTTAAATCATTTCATATATTTTCATTAACAAACCAATCTAAATGATGTATGAAAAGATGTTGGAGGCACTTGCCCAGGCACACTGATAAAAATATTGAGCTCCATATCTGCACACAATCACATTTATGGACCATCCTTGAAGAGAAGTCACATAGGGAAGATATAATTGTCTTGTTATGATTCTTGTTAGTTTCTTCATTTCATCGATATTTCTCAACTAGAGAGTAAACTTAATATGCTAGTTTTATAAATTTATTTATATTTTGATACTAATATAGAGACTAATCTATTTCATAATCTTATTTCACATTTGACACACTTGGTGGGACCGTGCACCCCATAAAACTCATTGGAAACTTCATAGTCTTCTAATTATCAAATTTGATCACTATTTAGTACTCATTTCTCTTTTTTTATTCTCATTTTCCTATATTCCATGTTATCAGTTATCGATGGGATCACCTTTTAGAATGATGAGATCGATCATGTAAATGATAGACTCATCCTGTGGATCAACAAAATTAATTTTTACGACACTATCTTTTACGTGTCTTAACAGATTGATGAACTCACCCTATTAAATGATGAACTTGACTTGCATATTGGTGAGTTTGACAGACAAATGACAAAGTCACTACTCTATATTTTCTTGTATTATTTATGAAAACAACAAACTTGACCTACAAATTAATGAAATTGACCTACAATTGATGAGGTCGATAGATAAATGACAAAATTACTAAAAAGGTAAACTGTTATTCATTGAAAGAAGTGAACTCATCTTGTAAAATGATGAGATCATCTTGCTAATCAGTGAATTCATCAAAGCTATATTTTTGACTATCTATAGATTTGACAAACTTATCCTTCTAAATGATGAAATCATCCCGCTTAAGGAGCCTAGGTGACTAAAAATACATAAGTTTACTTTCTTATTTGTCTACCCAAAAAACTATTTCAAATTATGCTCTTATCTTACCCATCTATGGGGTGTTGAGAATCCCTTTTTATTTTTTGACTTCATGGGGTGGAGTTCATCATCTTCCCATTAGTCTTTAGGGGTGCGTTGACCTAAAAAGTGACATCCTAACATCATACCAACCCCATTATTTGATAGGTTATAAAAATTAGGATTACACTAATGTTTTCTTAATTGAATTTTTTTTAGAACTTGATTGTATCGATAACACTTCATTTAGACCCTTATGGTTGAAGTGGTCGCAAAGGGACTAGACCCTTTAGAAAATGGCCCACAAAATATGGCATCTAATTGATAGATTATCTTAAAGCATTGACATATGCAAGGTATATAGAGACCATTAAAAATCCAATAAAAACTTATGATAGAAATCACATTTACCATGACATTCTCATTGATGCAAAGGTGTAAATGTATCTGCTCTCAAAGACTACCTTTTAGTACAAAATTTTGAGAGAAGGGGACCTAAAAACCATACCAATAATTTTAATAATTTATTTAATGAACCCTTAATTTTTTCTCTCAAAGACAAGTATATCAAAAAGACTCACTAAAATGCCATAAACCTGTGTCAGTTTCTAAGTTATGTTCATGATTGCTTGAGTGCTTTGTTGAAAACAAAGTTATATTCACAATCACTTTCAAAACAAATACACCAAATCATTCAAAATACATTCTTGCACATTTACACACTAAGGTGTTATGCTTCTCAACTATTCCAAACCATCCTTAGTCATTTTATGGTGTTATGAGTTTCAAATTGAAATAAAATCCTTATCTCATTTAGTACCGTTATGTTGCCTATTCCATTCTTGGTGTCAAACTAATATTCCTTTGTGTCACAATTCAAAATCTAAGGTCCAATTTCAAGTTCTAAATTTAGGTCCAAAACCTATTGATCTCATTCCAAATTTCAAACAAATCATGTCAAAAACATACCAAGGTCCAAACCATTCTCTATTTCAAAATCCAATTGAGACATGCCTAGGTACACAAGTAGTGGGGCTTCTTACAACCCTAGCTTTGAGAAATAATTCTACGATCCCTCAAGATACCTTCAAAATTTTGAATAAAGTGAAGATAGTGAGGACCACCCTATAGTGTTGGAGGGCCTCCCTTCCATTGTTGGAACTAATAAAGGAGAATTCAAACAACAAACCATGGAAGATAAGGATGAACAAATTCTAAGACTATTAGAATCTGAAGCCAATCTCCCATCTATCTTCCCCATAGACCAATTACACACACTTAATCACATAGAAATGTTACCTCAATAAGTTGCTGTTACCCAAAGTCAGCTCCTTATTCAAAGTATAAAACTAGACATTGCATCATCCAATAAAGTGAAGGGACAACTTGTTGACCCATCCCAACATGGGTAAATCATTACTTTTTCAAATAATAATTTAGCCAATGATATGCCAAGTAGGTGATAGCTGATTTGACTACTTCTTTAGTGACAACTTCATTCAACAATACATGTTTCATAGAGCAAAACCAATTGCTCGAGTAACCACAATAACCCATAAATAATGCTACATCCAATGTAGACCCATTGGCTCCATCTGAGTATGCCATTCCAAAAAATACTATGCAAAAAACTACACTTGACATGTAACATACATTTTTTAACCACTAAAAGGTCATTTCCAATGCACAAAAAATGGCAAACAATGTGAAAAAAGTGCCAAATAAGACACAATAAGTGCCAAACAATACACAAGTGCCCAAAAATTCATAAAAATAAGTTACCAATAATCCACCATCACAACAAGCATTGGTAAGTTCCCAACACATATTGCCTACTTCTAATTTGCAACAATGCCTTCTTGTGAACCAACAACAAGTTCCTTAAAATAAACAACTAATTCCTTTGAACCAATAATAGATCCCCTAAAATTTTCAATAATAGATCGATTATAATTTGTAACAATAGTGTCCACTAAACTAATAACACATTACCTATTTCAATCTAAATATGAACCAACAACAAATCCCTTGCCAAACCCAGAATGTAGTGTATATGGTGAATATTCCTAATAAAACCATGCAAAGAGGAGCCAATCCCACTTATGCTACTGCCAATCAAGGACATCAAACATAGCAAAATACCTTCCCTTCATCACAAAATGCTCCCAAAATCCAAGAGTGGAATGTCATGAAGCAAATTATCTCTGGACTTCAAGCAAGCAACCAAACGCCCAACAAGTATAAATTTTATGAAATTTGACCTTATCCTTTTGATCTTAGATTTATCCAAGTAACTTTCTCCCTCATTTTGAACTACCAAAGTTTGATAAGTAGAAAGGGAAAGGTGACCCAAGAAAACATTTTTAGGCATTCTTCGTTTCATGCCAAGAAGTAGTTTACAACAATATATATTTACTTCACTTGTTTCCACACATTTTGGGTGGACAAGTTTTGGAGTGGCTTCTCAAATTGCCAAAAGGGTTGGTAAACACTTCTGATGATTTATCTAAAAAATTTATCAACCACTTCTCCCACAACATATAACATGAGCTAAAAGTAGTAGATTTGTGTAAAACCAAGCAACAAGGAGGAGAAAGCTTCTAAACATATTTACAAAGGTGGAGAGCCCTAGTTAGTAATTTTTTGCATGATTTTATAGATAAATAGTTAGTAGGTATTTTTGCATTAAAACTTAAATACTAAATTTGTACATAATTTGAGACTTCATTGTACATAAACATTTTAATATATAATTGACAAAGGAGTGCAAATTGAAAAAACACCAATAGACAAAGGTATTGTAAATATATACTCTTAATCCCAAGTTCCAAACCAAAACCAAGTGCCAAGCCAAAATCAAGCACCAATTCAATCCAACACAATTGAAAAGCTGAAGACCTTTGTTAAAAATAAAAAACATGGTTGACAATGGGGCCACAAAGGTGAGACATGTACAAATAATACAATGACCACCTACCCAAAATACCCCATGTAACTCTCAAATCACATTGCAAAGAGCTCCCTTGCAATGAGGACACTACCAAGATATATTTTTTAGTAACATTAGGGATCCCATTGAGGTTGTGTTTCAAAATTTAGTAGTGGATAAAATGATTGTTTGGCCTATTGAAAAACTCTTTCTAAAATGTCAAACCAAGATGACATGGTATTGAGATAATGAGTATCATGATTACCATCATGTGTTTGGCTATTCCATTTATAGATACATGCAATTGAGACATCTAATTGAATATTTGATTGAAAATGGGGAAATCAAGTTTGAAAAAGAGCACCCAACACTAACCAAGAGATGAGAATCTATAAGAGGCCCTTTTCCAAGCACAAAAATAAAAAATAAAGAAACAATTAGAATCAAGGGAAAGGCCAGAATTATGACTAAGGACATGGTCATAACTAGTAGCAAAGACAAGGCCAAAATCAGAACCAAGCCAATTGTAATTAAGATCATGACACCCAAACTAGCCAAGTTGGCTATCAAAGTGTACCATATGATTATGATGATGTCATATAGTGTGTTAAAAATAATTACATCATTACTATCAAAGTCATTCCTTGTACACTATCTAACACTCAATAGAGTGTTATCCCTTATATCTTAGGACCACCCCTTTTGATTATAGGTAATTATAACATAGTTTAGAGAAATTCAATTACACCTTGACCATCGATAATTATTATTCATAGGTTGGTGCCTAGGATATGTAATTCAGGTAACTCTTTCCTGAGTCAAAATTGTGTAGTCACAACTAGATGTCTAAGAATCACCCTTTAAGGTGCTTTGCCACCTTCTAATGCCAATATCAATTCCAATCAGGACACTACACTATCAAAAGCTAAACCATATGACCATTCTACTGAGAGAGCATATAATATTCTTGAATAACTAAGTAAAATGCCTACACATATTTCTATCCTAGATCTCTTGTATATGTCTAAAGTTTATAAAAAAATATTAATTAGCTTTCTGCAATAATCCAAATTACCTAATGACATTGATCCAACCCAATTCCAAGCACTTGTGGGTCATTTATCCCTAGGTTTGATCAAAATGATATGTTATCCCTTGGTCCCATCAATAATAATCCATTGTACATCAAAGCCATCATTGTTCACCGCAAATTTAATGGGTTTTCATAGATAATGGTTTAGGGTTAAACATAGATTCATTGAAGTTGGTCCAAAATTTGGGATACACCACAACAAACATGCAGTCAGATACTATTATAATCAAATCTTATGACAATATAGAGATAGAATCTTTGAGCACCATTTATTTGCCAATCATTTTTGGGCATGTCACCCACAACACCCTTTTCTATGTCATTGACATAGAGTTACCCTATAATTTGCTTCTTGGTCATACTTAGATCCATGAAGCATGAGAAATCCTTTCCACCTTACACCAATGCATTAAATTCCCCCATTTAGGTAGGGGTCACTATTCCTAGTGATTTATAGCCATACTTGTTTTGTAAAAACCTAGAGGTTGAATATGGGAACTATAATTATTATCCTAACACTGAGTATGTAGGCAAGATGAATAAAGGCAAAGTTCCTAAATCTCTAAAGTATAATTACATTAAACCTAGTGACTTCATGTCCATATTCTCTAATCCACCTACTAAATCAATTTCTGATCACTTTACCATTGAAGAGGTCACCATTTCCACATATCGTATTCAAGATGATTTTCACATCGGTAAATTGTCCAAATATCCTAAAACCTATTGAAATCCCAAACCTATCCCTGACAGGCCTGACATGATCTATAAAAATGTCCATGTCCACTCTACAATACCACTCATGTTTGTAAAAGACACATCACCAAATCAAGATCAACCCACCATTTCTAAAGGAGTTTGGTTGTATGGTGATGGATTTGCTACTTGATATCAAAACACTAGAACCCCATTCCCAATAGAATTATGGATAATTAGGACTAAATGGGAAAAGGTTTGGGGGCAAAAGCAAAAATAATTCTTAAACTTGTACCCATGGTAACGCATGTAGGAAATCGAGGTCTAAGATTCACACTACTTGGGGGTGAACACATAGATTTCAAGAGTGGTACTATCCTGACGATTGATGAAAAGACTCTTGGAAGTGACACAACATCCCATTATAACACCTATGATGAGCTATCTAACACTAATTTGTTCAATACCAACACCATTCTTACCATTATAACTCATTACCTTCTTTCCCTACACCATCCTAGCTTAATCAATTGGGACCAAAAAGATTCGATTATACCATTGGATGAATTCTAGAATGTAGAGTCCATCACTGAATTCATGGGACTAAGATACAGATTGCCAGTTGATGATGATAAGCAAGGTTTTGACTTCACATTGGACCCTCCTACCTATTTTGGAGAGCAAACAAACTTCCTTGGTTATAAACAAAGTAAAACATCGAGATCCTCTGGTGAAAACCTCTTTAATAAACATTTGAATTAGGGAAAAAGTAAAGAAAAAGACATGTCCATAGGTGAAAACATGTTTCAAGTGCCTTTAGAGGGGAAGTTCGCTCATCTCCTTAGGAAACTCAGTGTCCTCAAAGTCTAAGCATTTCAATTGGGTCTGATATCAATGAAGAAGAGCATAGAATATTTGCACAATTGGTGCATGAATTTTAAGAGAAATTCATCAATTAGCCATTTCCAAACATGGTTGAGTCTGATTATTCTTACATGGGTGATCCCTATGGCTCACAATCAAATGAAGAAGAATTGTTTTCATCATTGCCTACTATTCTTGAAGATGGTTCTACACTCCTTGTGTAAGATACCATGGAAGTGAAAAATGATACCTATGATGACCCCAAAATAATTTGCTTAAGCACTTCCCTCATTATTGAGGAACATGAGTTTATTATTGTTATCATAAAGGACTTCATCAACATCTTCACTTGGTCCTATTTAGGCATGCTAAGTTCAAACCCATATTTAGTGGTACATCAAATTTTTGTACATTCAAATGCTAATCCAATTAAATAGAAGATATGGACAATGAATCCATACATTTCTATCTTAGTTAAAAAATATATTGAGAAATTATTGGGATTAGGCTTCATCTGATCATTTGATGACTCAGAATGAATTTCAAACATTATTTTAGTTAGAAAAAAGCCTTATGGAATTGACTTGTGTAATGAGTTTAGAGATATTAACAAGGCATGCCCTAAGGATGATTTCCCTTTGCTAAACATTGACATGATATTCAACTCAACAATAGTCTATGAGATGTTGTCTCTCATTGACAACTTCTCAAGATATAATCAGATGAATATTGTACATGAAGAATGACACAAGATAATGTTCACCACTCTATGGAGGACATTTTGTTATCAAGTCATGTCATTTGGCTTGAAGAATGCTAGGGAAATTTATTAGTGTGCCATGACTATCATCTTTCATGACATGATGCAAAACATTATTGAATAATACATGGACAACATCCTCACCAAGTCCAGGACATTTGTAGGGCATCCTAAAGTTTTACTAATATTCTTTGAGAGACTTTCTGATTATATGGTACGCCTCAATCCTAAGAAGTTCATCTTTGGTGTCACTTCAAAAAAAATAATAAGATTTATTATTTCACATCAAGGCATTGAAGTTGATCCTACTAAGGTCAAGGCCATTATGGAAATGCCTCCTCCTTTGAAACAACTCTGTAGCCTCCAAGGTAAAGTATAGTCCATCCATCGATTCATTTCATAATTAGAAGATAGATGCCATCCTTTTACTCACTTTTGAAGAAAGTTGTTGAATTTTAATGGGATACTAATTGCCATTATGTCTTTAAATAATTAAATATTTATTTAGCCAACCTTCATGTATTGATGCCACCTTCAATAGGAAGACCATTGCTACTTTACATATCTACAATAGAGCATTCCCTGGGGGCACTTTTGACTCAACATGATGAGCATGGTAAATAACATGTAGTCTATTATTTTAATAGGAAATTTGTAACATATGTGAACAACTACACACCAATTGAAAATGCTTGTTTAGAAATGGTGTTGCTTTTTAGAAGTTACATCAGTACATGCTAAATAACAAGACCATTGTTATTTCCAAGATTGATCTGCTCAAATTTTTATTATCTAAGCCAATTTTGACAAGTCATATTTCCAAATGGATTATGTTGTTGAGTGAGTTTGATGTTGAATATCATAGCCAAAAATCCATTAAGGGGCAAGTTCTTGTAGATAAGCTTGCCAAATCCCATATATTATATACACAACCACTTAGCTTTGATTTCCAAGATGAGTTAATTTTATTTCTAGAAGTAACAACTATTGAGTCCAAATAGTGGACAATATAATTTGATGGCTCCTTCACATCTAGTGGATCTAAGGTTGGTATATTATTTGTCACACCACATGGGGATATAATTTTGAAGGCATTCCATATTATCTTCCATTTCACTAACAACATATTCAAGTATGAAACACTCATTATAGGACTCTGTATTGTAATACAATGGAATATTCAGTAGTTTTTGGTATATTGGGATTCCCATTTGATCATTAATTAGGCTATAGAATAGTACCAAACTAGAGATGAGAATATTGTATCTTATAAGAGTATGGTTGACAAACTCAAGCCTCATTTTGATACTATTCAATTAGAAAAAATACCCATAGTCAATAATAGATCAAAAGATGCTATAATGACCATTAGGTCTATGTTAGCAATTGATAGCAATGTTAGAGAGTACCAATTTCTTATTGAAAACCTTCTTCAAACAATTCATGTACACCTATATTTGGAGATGGTATGAAATATTATTGGTCTTGATCTCCCTTGGTACCAATACCTATACACCTAGATCCATGACCACATTTTTCCTATAGACCTATCATGATCTCAACATAAATCCTTCATTCATAAAGATACCCAATATACCTTACTCAGAAATATGCTCTATCATAGGGGCTATGATGAAACACTACTTCACTGTTTAACTTTGAGAGAATTTAAATTAGTGTTGAAGGGCGTACATGAAGGAAATTATGGTGCCAACACCAGTGTCTTGGTCCTTAGTAAGAAACTTTGAATTGGGTATTATTGACCAATAATAGAGATAGATGCTTCTCAACATGCTAAGAAGTGTGATGCTTGTCAACAACATAATGATTTGACACATGCTCCTTCTTTACTGCTCCAACCACTCACCACACCATGGCCATTTTCTACTTGGGGACTCAGTCTCATAGGATAATCAACCCCACTTACTTTGATAACAAGAAACATATCCTAGCTAATACATTGTATTTCACTAAGTGGATAGAGGCCATGCCCATCACTTACATAACCAATAAGTAGATCTCCAAGTTCAGTTACTAGCACCTCATATGTTGGTATGGAATTCCATCTACCATTATATCTAATAATGGTGGCCCATTCAATTTTTTTTTAAAAATCCATCTGTACCAAATTATAAATAAATCATAAAAGAGCCACAATGTTTTATTTGTAAGGTAATGGCCAAGCTGAGGCATAAAAAAAAACCATTATTAAGATTCTAAAAAATATTGTCAATGATGTTGGTTGTGATTGGCATTTACAATTATTCCCAACCTTATGGGATTATTGTATGAGTACCCACATGCCTAAAAGAGCCACACTTTACTCTTTGGTCTTTGGCTTTGAGGCCATTATCCCTATTGAGATCAAGTTTCCCTCTCTACATATTTCTATATATAATATCATTGATGATGAGGAATATAGACTGACTAGATTTCAAGAGCTATATATCTTGAATGATAAATGATAATTAGTATTGAACCATTTGTGAGACTTTCAAAATCAATTATGTCATAGTTACAACAAACGTATTCTCCCTAGAGTATTTAAAATTGGTGATTTGGTGCTCAAAGAAAACCAAAAGAACACTAACATTGAGCGTAAGAAGAAAGTAAAATTTGAGGCCACTTGGCTTGGTCCCTTTGTTGTTACTATAAATTATGCTTTCAGGGCATAAAATATGGTTACCCCAGATGGAGAAGAGCTCAAAGAACCTTTGAATATCATGCATTTCAAATGTTACTATGCTTAACTAATTTAAACCATTATCTATGAGAGCCCTCAATTGGGGGCACCTGTTTCGCTTTTGTCCTTTTATCGTATCATTCCCTAGACCATTTTTATTTAGCTCTCATATTTTCCTATTACCTTTATGATATTGATTATGACTAATAGGTGTTACATCTAGATTCAGTGACTATTATTACAAAGGCACTCCAAAGTGATCAACATTAGTAGCTTCTTTATAGACAAGTGTTTTAGGGTATATCAACAAAGGTATTACCAGCTTGATATTTCCTTATAACTTCCTCTAATTTATTTTCCTCATATTATTTCTCCATCATGTGTCATTTCTATTCCCATCTTATTGTTGCATGGTATCCCCTAGTGTCTTAGGTCTTGATGTTGGTTTGTGGTAGTTATCATTGTAACCAATTAAACTATTATTTGAACCTCTACCTAAGGGTAATTTACCTTTGATATATGTTTTATTTTAAATTTAAACATATTACCTTGTTTTTACTTATTCTAATAAACCCAAAAACATTGAAAAGACCTAGAAAAAACCCTAAAAATCACAAAATCATTAAAATTGGTTTATAATTTCTATGAGATATAAATCCCCAAAATTGTCTAGGAAGGAACCTATTATCTAGACTAATTCATTTTAGCTCCTCATTAACCCACCATTAATTATCTTTCCATTTTAAAGATAACTACATCAGCTTGAGGTCCATACAGACTATGTAGGCAACACTTGGATGCATGGAGAATTTTGGGTTAGCTCGGCCACTCATACTTCTCCACTTTTCATTTATGCTTTCATATTTTATATTCCACTATTGGTCTTATGCTCTCATAATTTTATGAGCAACCATTGCCTAACACTCTCATCATCTTATGAACAACATTTACTAATGCTCTCACCATCTTATGAGCAACTATTACCTAACACTCTCATCATTTTATGAGTAACCATTGGTCTTATGCTCTTGCAATTTTATGAGATACCATTGCCTAACACTCACTATTTTATGAGTAACCATGTTATAGAAATGCTATTTCCATTTTGTGAGTTTGCCTTTTCCATTTCTCCTCTATAATCACATACTTACTTGTCATCACTTTTCTTCTATCCCATATCCTAGGAGAAATACATTTATCCTGAAGTCTATGGGACCATGTAGGTAACATCTACTTACATTGGGGAATTTGGAGTAAGCTCAACCACCCCTTATTCTTCTATTACCCCTATTACCATAATCAAAACCATTCTCCCCTTAGCCTAGGGGAATATTATCCAAGTGTAACACCTTACTCATTACACATACATAATTGTAGGTAACTTAATTGAGTTTTCATTTTATTGCATTGTGTTTTTGGTTTGTGCCATTTATTTGTTTGTACACTTATTTGTCTGAGTGTTGTTTATTTTTCTTGTTTGATGTTTATTCTTGTTTAGTACATTTTATTTCTGGTTAAGTCTGGATGTTTCGTATCTTGATTTTACATTGTTTACATTTTATATCTACTCTATTTTATTATTTGCTTATGTTTGATATATTTTGTTTACACTTAAGTCTTGATATTTTAATATTGTATTTAAGTTGTCCACATCTTGTATTTTAACTATTTTGTTTTTTGTTTTGTGTTCAAATGTGTTATGCTTTCAACTTAGGTTTTGATGTTATATCATTATCTTGAGTTATAAATATTTTCATTTGAATCATTCCATGTGTAATTCACATACAATTTTATCATAGGTTATCTATAATTATGATGCATATTATCATTTGCAAAATTAAAAACCAAATGCTCAAATCTTACATGGCAATGTGAAGTTGAGTGACATCTCTGAAAGTACTATCAACCTATCCAATAAATGCTCACAATGACATTTCATTTTCCATAAATACATAACATAGCACCATTTGAAATTGACAAGTCTATCTCTATGCTAACTAAGGACATGCATCTCCTAAAGTAAACATATACCATCTAGTAATATTTCATGTACATCCATGAGATAAACATAAGTGCAAAATGGGCTAGCTAAGAACATAATAAAATTATGGAAAATAAAGATACATCAATATCCATATTTTGATCAAATAATCTACATCTAACATCCTAGTAGTATAAAAAATAAAGAGCATCATAACAATATAATATCAAGAGTCTATCTATATATCAATGAGTAGAAATAAATGTCATATATATCTCAAAATCAAACTTTTATACATTAAGAGAATATATGCATCTCATATACAATAAAAATGCAGAGATACAAGCACAATCTCAAATTTGGGTTACTCTATCCCTAGGGAAATTCTGATCAAAACTTTGGAATGTGCCCAGAGGTGGTGATGGTGGTGGTGGACCTATCATTTCTTGCTGTTGTGTTGGTCGTGCCACTAATCACTTTGATGCTATAGTGTGTTGTGATCTATAAATTTGATTGGTCCTATGAATCCATGTGTACTCCCTATAGGAAATATCCCTACCTTTTAATGAAATCGTTGACTCATCTAAAATATGTTAATAAGCCATCTTAACCTTCACACAAAGGTTGTTATCTTTAGCATTAAGGGCATCATCCTTGGCTTGGATCATATTAGTTAGTGATCTGGTCAAGCCCTAAGCTATCACAATCTACTAAGCCTCAAATAACTCCTAATGTAGCCTTTGAACATCACACTCTACCTTTTCATAGTCTGCACAAGCCCTATCTCGCTTGTTAACAATTGTAACTAGTTTAACATCTAAGAATGTAAGCTACCCTTGGATAGATATCATCTAGGAAAACTACCTCGTCAATGCTATAATCTCTATATCCCAGGTGATGATGATGCCCTATAGTCTACTGGTCTCTCCTTGAGCTATCACCAACTCAACCTATAGCCTAACTACATCTTGCTCTAAGCCAACTATCTTAGTGTAATGTCCCCATTTTTGATTCACAAGTAAATAGGTATTGAAGACCTTTAGTCTACTTTTCCCCATAGACTAAAGAATAAATATTGGGAATTTTATTTTATTAATTGATTAAGATTGCTTCAATAGTGATTTTAATCATTTGACCATATAAGGTAATTTTAGTTAGTTAATAGAATATTATCAAATAGTGGTTTTTACCACTAAATCATTTTATAAAAGTGGGTTTAATCACTATTGCACTTAAAAGTTCAAATAATATTGGGAGAAGGTATTTTAATTAATTGTTTGCCCAAAAGTGATTTAATCACTCTTGTAAATTAGGTGAATTAATTAATGATTTATTAAATTATTACCTTAAATAAATTTTAATTAGTAAGTCTATTTTGATAATTAATTTAATATTATAAGTGGGAAAAAGAGTAAATGTCGACTAGGAAGAAAAATAAAAGAAGAAAAGATATTTTGAAAAGTGGTTATTGATTTTAAAAAGGTATTTTGCCTCCAAAAATTGGTCGCCCCACTTTGAAGACTATATATGGACATGAGGGCTACTATTTTAGATATGCTGATTTTATATATTAAAATTTCATGCTTGAAAAAGGATTGGGATGTGAATGCCTAAGGTTATTGTTGCTGATTGAAGAGTGATTTCACATGAAAAACACATAGAAGACATTTTGCTATTTTTTGGTTGCTGATTTGGTCAAGTATTTTCCAATTTTTTGTATTTTAGGTCATTATTTCTAGGTAAGATTAAGCAAATATCAAGTCTGAAGGGTTTTAATCAGTTTGAGGCACTTTCAAATCATCTCCAAGTGTGGTGAACCTCCCTAGGGTGTGACATCACACCCCCAAAGAGTGACATCACCCTTATTGGATGACTTCTACATTTTTTGAGGGTTTATCTTAAAAAAATATGAAATTTATGTAATTTGATATGTCATATTTTTATGATCATTTTGAGTATTTATTTGGCTCAATACATTCCATTTTGAAGGAGTTATGACTTTTTTAAGTTTTTATATAATCTGGTAAAAGTTAATTATTTTCAAGTTAAAAAATAAGTACTTTGGCACATTCATATTTGGGAGAATAGTTGCAATTTTATAAATTTTATTTGGAAATTTTATAATTATTTTTGAGTGACAAAGTATTGATTTTAGTCCCCAAACCCTAGTGTCAAGGTCATGTGGGATGATTTGTTCGAAGGGTTGCAAATTTGATTTTTTGGCATATTTTTTGTGGATTTTTAGTTTAGAACTAATTGGGATATTGGAGATTTTTGTTCATGCACATTTATCCCTAAGAGGGAACATTACAATGGTATCAAAGAACTAATTTGGTGCACCTATGAGATCTTATGTGTGTATATTTGGATGCAAGCAAATAAAAATATTTTGTGTTATCAAAGAAGAGGAAAAACCATGGGTGATCAACAATTTACTTTAGAACAAGTAAATTTTTTGTAGGGTTTGATCAAGGAGAGCCAAAGTGATCTTCAACATACGTTGAGTACATAATTTACATCCATGTTGAAGGCTACTCTATATCCAAGAAAGAGCCATCACCCCAAGGGAGAATATAAATAAAGTAAAAATGAGAGAGTTTCTACCAACCCCCCTCAAAAATTCTTCAAGGGAACATTTTTTAGAAAGAATCAGTTGTTGAGGATGAGCCACCAATGTGTGATCCTCTTGATACATGTTAACAAGAGTATTCATAACTAAGCTTTGACATGCAATCACTCTTGTTATTTCATGATTATTATGAGATGAATGATATATCAAAACCAAGATGACCAAGCATGCAACCTAGTAGAGACTTGAAACAAAGATTGGGTAAGTTTTCTCTTTCTATTTTTGATGGTACTGATAAAATTCTAGTGAGATCATGGTTAAAAAAAGTGGAGACCTATTTATCACTCAACCCCATGTTTGAGGATGAGGCTCTCAAGTTTGTCATACTACACTTGGAGGGTATTATTCATTAGGGGTGATTTCATGGAAGAATCACATGAGGCCATGGATCTATTACTACCTTGGAAGAATTCAACAAGAGGATAATGGAAAGATTTGATAGAATAAATCTAGAGATCTACTTCTATGAGTTGGCACAACTCAAATAAAATCATGATGTTGAGAGGTATGTTGCTTATTTAAAAAAAAATTAGTTATGGTACCGGATATGAGTGAAATAAGGTTGGTTGTTCTATTTATTGAGGGTTTGATGAAACCTTTGAGAGGTTTGGTAAAAGCTTTTAAATTACTTTCCTTACAAGATTCCATTACTAAAGCATTGGATCTAGAGTGTTCAACTTACATGGGCAATATGTGGCCAAAAGGATAGCAAGGGGTAGCCACTCATTCATTTATAAAATTGGGAAATACTAGGAAACCAAGGTCTAATTTTAGTGGGTAGCTAAAAGAACCAAGTGGCAAGCCTAGGATAACACCTAATGAGCTACCAAATAAGCCTTTTTAGCCTTATGTTCCACCACATAAAGAATTTACTTATAGCATAAACATGAAGGATTCAAGAGATGAGTTGAGGAGTAGTGGTTTGTGCTACACTTTCAAACATCCATGGGATAGAGGCCATCATTACATTGGCAAAGGACAAGTCCATTACATTTAGATAATTGATGATAATTCAGATTTTGATATTGTTGATACTAATATTGAGCAAAATGAAATTGTTGATGATGAAAATGTGCATGAGGATGACACAAAAGAAGTGGGAAACACACTTGCTTCTCTTTGGGGAGCTCGTGAGTATCATGAATGTAGGGTAAAAGGCACTTTGAGAGGAGAAAAAGTGATTAATTTGGTTGATAGTGGAACCACTCATAACGTCATTAATGAGGACTTGGTTAAGTAGATGGCATTGGAAACCATATATTGAAAGGGTTTCAATGTGACTATGGAGGATGGTTTCACCATTCCACATTCCAAAAATATTCAACAACTTCAGCTCACTCTCGGGAAGCACAAGGTAATTCATGATTTTTATGTTGTTGGCATTGGTGAGATTGATATTGTGTTGGGTGTTTAATGGTTTTATTCATTAGGTGAATTCACTCAAAATTATAAGACTATGGAGCTAAAATTCTTCAAATAAGGCAAAGAAGTGGTCCTTAAGGGTCTAGCTAATGGTGTTCCATAAGAAGTGTCCATGAAGAGGATGGAAAGAGATTTTAGAAGAGGTCATATTGCATGGGAAGTAAGCTACCTTATCACAGTAAAATTAGAAAAATAGAACAACCCCCTCATGGTAAGTTACAAGCTATTTAAGACAAGCCTATTTATGTTTTTAATAATTTACCTTATGAGATACCACTAGATAGAGGTTTTGATCATAACATTGAGCTAGAGTTGGTTGCCAAACTAGTTATTTTCACTGCATGCCGTCATCCAAGAGCATTAAAAAAGGAATTGAATGACCGACAACAAAGGTGGGTAAGTAAAGTGCAAGATTATGATTTTGACATTAAACATGTAAAAGTTAAAAATAATATGGTAATGGATGCACTATCAAGGAAGCCAAATGATTATGTGAAAGATAAGTATCAACCATGTTTGGAATTGCTTGAGGGAAAACAAATTTGGGAATGAAGGACTGTAATGTCCCCATTTTTGGTTCACACGTAAAAAGGTATTGAACACCTTTAGTCTATTTTTCCCCATAGACTAAAGGATAATTTTTAGGGATTTTATTTTATTAATTGATTAATATTACCTAAATAGTGATTTTAATCATTTGACCATATAGGGTATTTTTAATTAGTTAATAGAATATTATTAAATAGTGGTTTTTACCACTAAGCATTTTATAAAAGTGGTTTAACCACTATTGCACTTAAGAGTTTAAATAATATTGGGAGAAGGTATTTTAATTAATTATTTGACCAAAAGTGATTTAATCACTCTTGTAAATTAGGTAAATTAATTAATTATTTATTATATTATTGCCTTAAATTAATTTTAATTACTAAATCTATTTTGGAAATTAATTTAATATTATAAGTGGGAAAAAGAGTAAATGTCAGCTAAGAGGAAAAATAAAAGAAAAAAAGATATTTTGAAAAGTGGTTAAGTGATTTTAAAAAGGTATTTTGCCTCCAAGAGTGGGTCACTCCACTTTGAAGACTATATATGGACACAAGGGCTTCTATTTTAGACATGCTAAACTTATTTATTGAATCTTCATGCTTGAAGAAGGATTAGGATGTGAATTCCCAAGGTTGATGTTGTTGATTGAAGAGTGATTTCACCTAGAAATCACATTGAAGACATTTTGTTGTTTGTTGGTTCCTAATTTGGTCAAGTATTTTCTCATTTTATACATTTTAGGTCATTATTTTTGGGCAAGATTGAGAAAATATCAGATCTGAAGAGTTTTTATCAGTTCAAGGCACTTTTAGATCATCTCCAAGTGTGGCAAACCTCTCTAGGGTGTGATGTCACACTTACAAAGCGTGACATCACTCTTCTTGGGTGACTTATGCATTTTTTGAGGGTTTATCTTGATAAAAAAAAATATGAAATTTATGTAATATGATATATCATATTTTTATGATCATTTTGTGTATTGATTTGTCTCAATACATTTAGTTTTGATGGAGTTATACAATTTTTTAGTTTTTAAAAAATCTAGTAAAACTTAATTATTTTTGAGTTGAAAAATAAGAACTTTTACACATTTAGATTTGGGAGAATAACTAAAATTTTATGAATTTTATTTGGGATTTTTTAAAGTATTTTTGAGTGAAAAAGTATTGATTTTAGTCCCCAAACCCTATCACCGAGGCCAAGTGGGATGATTTGTTCCTAGGGCTGCAAATTTAGATTTTTGGCATATTTTTTTATGGATTTTTAGTTTAGAACTAATTAGGATTTTGGAGATTTTTGTTCATGCATATTTAGCACTAAAAGGGATCATTACATAGCTAATATCTATGTAATTCACATTGTAGTTTTTCAATCAAAGCCTAATCATCTGCCGACCTTGTAATGCTTGAGGTCTAGCCTCCCCTATTCTTGAGTTTGTCCTATCAAGAGGACCCTACCTCTCTTGTACCTATGCCTATACCCTACTTTGATTCATCACCAGTGGCCTCAACCATATTTTAATCTATTGGAGGAGGCTATCCCCCATCTCCATCTCTGTCTTCATCTCCATCTCCATCATGCATAATTGGGAGATATAGAGCTTGTTGTGCTACATGTTGCATAAGAATCTATACAACTGGTTATGAAAACTACTATACTGGTACTTAAACAATTTAAAATGGGATAGCATATGTTATCACTTACTGCATGGGAACCTATACCTATACCTATTCCTATCCTTGGCCCTGCCCCTATGCTAGGCCCTACCTTTACCTCACCCTCTTCTAATGTTATCTTGGTTATCGAGGCTAGGGTCTTATCAATCGAATAGGGCTGAAGCCTACCCACCATAATACATAGGAGTCTATCATGCCAACATATACCACACCACCTATATAGGGCCAAACTATAGGTCACACTTTCTCAAAGTTAGTAATTTCCTGGGCTCTTGATACTAGTAGCCCCCACTATCTAATCTCTCGAGTCATATGTACAAAGAAGTAAGGACCCTTAGGCACATCTTACTAGAAGCCAAACTATCACTATATTCAATAAAGGATATATCTATCCATAATGAAGTCATGCCACCTTGTGATAAACATGGTGTCAACATATACCTAGTGACATGCCCATCTCTACCTAGATAAATTAAATAGCCATATATGACTGCAAGATAAACGTGCCATCTAACATCTCATCTATGGCCCTATGATAGAAATACAAGTATCCCCTATGGCCTTATAGACATGCTCCCATCTAGAACCAACCAAATGCCTCTAGGTTTTGGGCTCACCTTTGAAACCTTTGACCAACTGGCTGCTCTATAACAATGTGCTCTCAAGCCCAAACCTAAAGTAAGGTATTGTGCTCAATTATATGACCCCTCTAATATAATATCATGTGTAATTCATGGTAAAATTGGGTCAGTATCATAGGTACCCATGTAAAGTATGGTGGAATCGAGCATGTCCCAACTCATCCTTATGAGGTCAATATGAAAGAACCACCCCTTACTAGGCAATAAGAGGTCATTAACAAAAGCCATTAGAATAACTACCTCCCTTGGTACTATTGCTTATGTTGGTGGTGGCACCACTATCACCTATCCCATTGCTACTACTCTAGGAATAACATCTAGGGCCACACTAGGTCCTTTAAGATGTTAATATCAATAGACCCCTCTACAACTACAATATCCATCACCCTAATTAGGCTCTAAAGTATAACTTATCTACCCTACAACATCCAATAAATCCTTAGACCCTAAATAAGCACCTATAAGATCTACCATATATCCTCTAGCATCATCATGACCTCACCTATTAGTAGGTGGAAGGTTAACATATTAGAATGTTAGTGCTTTGTTAGCACTGATAAATAATCTTAGTTTGTTCATATAACGGGCATCTAGACTATGTGACATAAGTCTATTACCTTCATATGTCCTACAACCTCATTAGTAATGATACCTAGATGGCATAATACTCATGATATTTGCATGCACACTGTTACAACACCTACTCGCTATTGCATATCACAAAACAAAATGAAACCAAGTAAATCGCTTATTTATTTTCCTCTATTTGATCATTTTACCACTTTTTTTAAATTTTGGACTTTACATTATATTTTTCTAGCCTTTTTTGTCATTTATTCTATTCTAATTACCATTTGTGTTGATCTCACCATTTTCTCAATGTACTCACCATTTTATAAGGTATTTTCACCATTCTATAGGGCATTCTCACCATTTTCCTCACTAGTCTGTGATCTCACCATTTCGTAGGTCATTCCCACTGATTGGTAGTATGACTTAGTTATTCCTAGTGAGTTTACCATTTATGGACATTTTCATCATTTGATTGATAATTTTATTGATTGACTAGTGTTTTTACCATTTTCTCAGTGATACCACCATTTACATTATTTACAAGCAAAAAGGTGATATCACCATTTTGGTGATTTTCATAGATTATGGTGATATCACCATTTTTATCACAAGTTTATCATTAGATCATCCATCTCTCCATTTTCATAGGTGACTTCACCATTTTTAGCTTTTTGAAAATGAAAAACTCACTAATTCATGGTTTTTTAACTCCTACTAAATGCCATAAATGCAAAATCTGAACAAAATAAAAGGTACATACTAATGCCCCCCTCCCTGGTGGTCATTGGTACTCTCAAATGCTTGCCTAGGTGCCTGTGATGTGGGATATTTGCCATTTTATCTTCTTTTCTTTCATGTAAAAATTAGAGGTCTAGATTTTAATAGAGGGTGAAAATTGTTAAGCACAAAATATACTGAGAGGGGGGAGGTGAATCAATTTATTATATATCTTATTTCCTAATAAAAGTCCTTTTATTTAACCACTTAACCACACATTCAAGATATGCAATAAAATTTAATCAATAATATGCACCACACAAGAGAGAGAGAGACACAAGATTTTTACGTGGAAACCCAAAGTGGGAAAATCACAAAGAACAATCTCAAGTATATGAATGAGCACTAACTTAAATTACAAAGTTTGAAAGCACCAACTTGTAGGAGCACCAAACCCTTTAATGATCACCAACACATCAACTATTTATGAGCACCAACCCATAAGAGCACCAACCCCTTACAAATATTTGTGAGCACCAACCCATAGGAGCACCAACCCCTCTTGTGTATAAAACACAACTATCTCTCAATGTTGCTTACTCAACAAATGATAGAACTCTACAATATCTCTTGCTTTTGTCTCTTCTAAAATAAATACAAACCATGCACTCTCTTGCATATTACAAATGGTTTCTCAAGCCTTTATTTATATTTTTCCAAATGACCTTTGGCATTCACCTTTTGTGACACTTCAATCCTCATGGAAAATGGCACCAAACTTACATGACCCTTTGTATCCTTGCATTTGAAAAGTCATATGATGACCTTTCATAAGAAAAAGAGTCCTTTCCTATTTTATCTTTATCTTGGTGACTTTTCATATTCATCAAAGTTTCCCTTCATGGAAAAATGTGCCATACTCTCTTTTGTCTTCACATGGTGACTCTTGAAATTCTTCAAAATGACTCTTCTTGAGAAAATGTGTCCCATTCCTCTTTCGTCTTTACCCCTTGACTCTTTGACTTCTCCATGAGCCCTCTTTTGACTTATATGCAACCAAAAATATATTCATTAATATTAAATAAATATTAACACACATTAGCCAAGATATAAATATTAAAAAAACCATTAAATGCAATAGGACTTTTAATACAAATAATGCTGGACCTTTGACATCATTGAAAATATTTCCAATAATCTCCCTTTTTATCATTGATGGCAACCTCAAACTAAAATTTTCACATCCTAAAACTTGCACATACTACAATCTAAAAAATATATAGTAACTCCCCCTTACTATAGCAACATGTACCTATTCTCTATACCTATTTCTACACTTGTGCCTATACCTGTACCTATTATTCTCTCCTTTTGACATCAATGGAAAAAGGGCCTACCTAGAGTTTAACACTTAGCTCCACCTCAACTATTGCTGAACTTCAATGACAAGAATCAAAAGAAATTACTCCCAAGTTTTCTCATAGATACTCAAATGTGTCTTTTGGTAGTGCTTTTATGAAAATATCTACAATCTACTCTATAGTATTGATATACTATGTCTTAACCTGTTCATTTGCAACCTGATCTCTCAAGAAGTGATATCTAATAGAAATATGTTTTTATCTTAAATGCATCACTAGAATTTTTGAAATATTAATAACACTTATGTTGTCATAAAAAATAGAAATAGATTTATCATATTTTACCTTGATATCTTCTAAAGTTTGCTTCATCCAAAGCACTTGAGTACAATATAATACCGCTGCAATATATTATATTTCAACTATAGCAAATGACACTAAATTCTGCTTCTTGCTTAGCCATCATACTAAGCTATCACTAAGGAATAAAAATCCTCCACTTATACTATTTTTGTCATCCAATTACCCTACCCGATTTGAATTTGTATAAGCAACCAAAGTGAAATATCTATCTATGGGATACCACAATCCATAATCTAATGTCTCCTTGATATATCTGAATATTCTCTTCACTAAGTGAACATGAATATCTTTTGGAGATGACTGATATCTTGTAACCATACCTACTACATGCATGCTATCTAGCCTCGATGCTGTCAAATATAAAAGACTACCAATCATATATCTATACAAAGATTGATTTGCAATAAGTGAATCTTCATACTTACCTTATTTCCTATACACATTGGTGTGCTAATTGGTGCAAAATCCTCAAAACCAAATTTCTTCAACATTTCCTTGGCATATTTACTTTGAGATATGAAAATTCATTTATCTAATTTAAATATTTAAAATCCTAATAAAAATGATAATTTTCCAAGCATAGACATATCAAATTATTTTTGTATATTATTAGAAAATTCTTTTGTCATCTTTTCAATGTTTCTTTCAAAAATGATGTCATCAACATATACCATAATAATCAATTGATTCTCACCTTTTATTTTGATGTAGAGATTTACTGTCAGCAAATCCTCTCTTGAAACCTTGATCCTATAAGTACTTATCAAGTCTTGCATACCAAGCTCTGTGAGCTTGTTTCAATCCATACAATGCTTTATTCAATCTGCATACATGGCTACTAATATTTGAGAGAATAAATCCCTCCAGTTGTTTAATGTAGACCTCTTCTTCTAGATTCCTATTTAGAAAGATAGATTTGACATCCATATGAAATACTTTGAAAATTTTAAACATTGCATATGCAAGAAACATTCTAATAGCCTCTAACCTTGATACTGGTGCAAAAGTTTATTCAAAATCTATTCCCTCAATTTGAGCTTATCCTTTACATACTGATCTTGCTTTTTCCTGATCACTTATCTATTTTCATTCAACTTATTTCTATAAACCCATTTTGTTCTTATCATATTATAGTCTAGGCACTAATTCTCAAGTATCATTCTTTTCTATCTAATTTAATTCTTCATCCATAGCCTTAACCTAATGCTTATCATGTCTAGCTTTTAAAAAAGTTCTAGGTTGAATTTTGGATAATAAAAATAAATTAATTGCTCAGAATCACTTATCATCATTATTTTGATGTGAATTCCTTTATTTATATCCCTGATGATGTTACTTTTATTATGATTTATTCAAACATATTTGGATGGAGTTTTGGTATCTTTTTTCTCCTTCTTCTCATCTTCTTCTGATTCTTCAAAATCTTCCTCTTCAATAATTTCAGAAATGTCTACTAGATCACTGATTCTTTATGTTCCATCTTTTTCTATCCTGACACTTGCACTTTCAAAAATTTTCTTGGTTATTTTCTTATAACATTTATAAGCTTTATTTTTTCAAGAATAACCAAAAAATATACCGTCATTTGCTCTGGATTTAAACTTCTCAAGTTTTTCATTGATTATTTTTATGAAGCATCTTCTATCAAAAACTCTAAAATAATCAACTATTGCTAGTTTGTCTTTCTATAGCTCATGAGGAGTCTTATCACTATTGAATCTCAATAATGTTTTATTTTAAATATGCACTATTGTAGCAACTACCTCTCTCTAATATTTATCTAGTATCTTGGATTCATTTAGCATTGTCCTCACCATCTCTTAAACTATTTTTTTCTCCGCTCAACTACTCCATTTTACTATGGAGTTCTGGCTACTGAATAATGTCTCTTTATTCCATGGTCTTCACAAAACTCAATAAATTAATCTAACGTGAATTCTCCTCCTTGATTTGATCTTACACTTAATATTCAAATTGGTTTCATTCTCAACTAATGCTTTGAATGCTTTGAAATGTCTGAAAGCTTCTAATTTTTTATTTAAAAACATTACCCCAAATCAAACATGAAAAATCATCAATAAGTAACATGAAATATTTCTCACCTTGAGTAATTTGAGTTCTCATAGGTCCACACAGATTAGTGTGAACAAGCTCTAACATCTGAGTGGTTGAGTATTTTTTTATTTTGAACCACCTTCTGGCCTGCTTCCCATGCTGATAAGGTTCACAAAGCATGTCGGATGGCTTTGTAATATTTAAATTTTTTTTGATTACTTGATTTTTATTGATGTTGACAAGATTATAAAAATTTATATGACCCATTCTCTTGTGCCATAGCCAAATTTATTCAATCTGACTCAAACAATATCTTTGACCTTTGATATCTGATAACATATACAAATTATTTCCTGTTCTCTGAGTATCTGCAATCAACATATCTGAATCTTTTCTCCTAATTTTATAACCTTCTGTATAAAACTTTAGTGTGTTCCTCTGATCACACATTTGACTAACACTCAAAATATTATGCTTAAGACCTTCTACATACAAAACATTTTCAATTTTAGTTATACCATTATCTAAACTTAGTGTACCTTTTTTGACAATTTTGGTAGTAATATTATCTTCAAATTTCATTATGCCACCATTTATCTTTTTTAAGGTTATGAAATTAATTTTGTATCTTTTCATGTGCCTCGAACATCTACTATCAATGAACCATGGCTTTTATTTATTTCTTGCATACAAATCTATTTGTATTAACATAGATTTTTTAAGTTGTTTCCTCTACCATGAACCTATCTAAACTTTCTTCTTGATGAATGGAGCCTTGAAACTCTGGTCCTTTTTGACTGACTCAAACACACTTCTACAGTACTAGGCTATGTGTCCAAATTTTTTGCACTTGTAACATATTATGGCCTCTTCATTAAACCTGATAGAAAAGAAAAAGAGTTGTGGCTTCTGCTTGACTCTACATGCATTTCCTTCTCCTTATTTCTAAAATTGTTATCTTTTTTTTGACATTATATTTTATTATGACCATATCTATTACAATAAAAATAGTAACCATAAAAATAAGACATATTTGTATATCTCTAACTTGATTGCCTTTTATATCTCTATTCCCTCCAGCCTTCTTTGTTTGAGATATCTTCTATATTTTTAACTTCTTCCTTTATAAGAGCTTCAGCATAACTCTTTCTTTTTTCCTTATCTATGAAAGTAGTGGCCTCTCCTTTCTCTTTTTCAAATCCAATACCTATCTTATCTGACATTAATCTTTAATTTTCTAATATCTTATCAACATATTAGTGATATTCTCAAATTTTGAATCATTGGATGCTCTATCATTGATTGCTTTATTTGTTTTCTCAAGATCTACTTTAGAAGAAGAAATTTCAATAATATACCTTTTTCTTTACTTACTATTTTTAACTATCGTTAGATCTTCTTCATTCTTCTTGGCTTCTTTAAAGTGTGCTTTTAGATCTTCAATTATTTCCTTTAACTCCTTTTTATTTTTTTCGATCTAGAGCTTTAATATTTGATTCTTCTTTTCAAAAGCTTTTAAATATTCTAAGGCACAAACGAGTTCTCCTTCTAGATTCACTTCAGCTTCATCTTATTCTTCTTCTTGATCATCTATATTTTTACTTGTGGAGGCATATTTATGTATGGCCATGGATAAAATCTCTTCTTCTTCTGAATCACTAACTCCATTATCTTTGACTGAGCTAGGATCTTTAGAATACAAACTCTTCTTCTTGAATCCCTTCTTGAATTTTCTTTTGAAATTATTCTTGTATGTAGACTTTCCTTCTTCATTATCACCATTACCCTTATCTGGGACCTTAGCTGTAAAATATCTAATCTTTCTATAATTAAAACATTTGAAAGGTAATTTTCCTTGATATTTACCTATGCCTTTTTTTGGCTTGCGAATGAATAGAGCTCTGTTGTCATCTTCATCATCACTAGAATTGTCACTTGATTCTTAAATCTTAGCCTTCTCTTTCTTTGATGTCTTGAAAGCATCTTCTCTTTTTTAGGGTTTCTATTATTTGATCTGCATCTCATATGCCATAAGAATACCATGTAGCTTATCCATCTTTAGCTTGGCTAAATTCTTTATCTCTTTAATTGCTGAAACTTTTACATCATATCTCAATGGTAGAGATCTCAAATTTTTTTGAACTATAATTGATTATTCTAATTTTTCTCTAAGACCTTGAATCTGATTAAATATTTGATCAACTCACAAAAAGATAACTTGCTATATTTTCTTCCTTTTCCATCTTCAAACTCTCAAACTATATTCTAAAAGTCTAAAGCTTGGCTTGCTGAACCTTTCCATCACCTTTGTAAATATTTTCAAGTTTTACCAAGTTTCATGCATAGATTTACATTACATAACTTTAACAAATTTTGATTCACATAAACCACATAAAATATCATTTAAAGCTTTAGCATTATTTTCACTTGCTTTTTATTCTATTAGAGTAGTTACAAGTGTCTGTGGCTCTTCATATTCCTCTACCATTGCTTGCCATATGTGGAATCCAAGGGCCATCAAATAAGTTTTCATCCTTATTCTCTAAAAAATTTAATTCATCCCATCAAATAAAGGTGCCTTATTTTTAGAAAAACCTTCATGTAATCCAACCATCAAGCTTTCCCGATCTACCTTCAAGCTGTAAAACTTTTTCAAAGGAACCTACTCTGATACCAATTATTAAGTATGAAATATACTGAGAGGGGGGGTGAATAAGTATATTATATATCTTATTTCTTAATCAAATTATTTTTCTTTATCCACTTAACCACACATTCAAGATATGTAATAAAAATCAAACAATAATATGTACCACATGAGAGAGAGAGAGAGAGAGAGAGAGAGAGAGAGAGAGAGAGAGAGAGAGAGAGAGAGAGAGAGAGAGAGAGAGAGAGAGAGAGAGAGAGAGAGAGAGAGAGAGAGAGAGAGAGAATATTTTTACATGGAAACCCAAAGTGAGAAAAACCATAAAGAATAATCTCAAGTATATGAATGCACACTAACTCAAATTATAAAGTTCACAAGCACCAACTTGTAGGAGCACCAAACCCTTTACTGAGTACCAACACAATAACTATTTATGAGCACTAATCTATACGAGCACCAACCTCTTGCAAAGATTTGTGAGCACTAACCCACATGAGCACCAACCCCTCTTGTGTATAAAATAAAAGTATCTCTCAATGTTTCTTATTTAAAAAATGATAGAACTCTACAATATCTCTTGCTTTTCTCTTTGAAAACAAATAAAAACCATGCACTCTTTTACATATTACAAATGGCTTTTCAAGTCTTTATTTATAGCTTTCCAAATGACTTTTGGCATTCACCCTTTATGACCTTTCAATCCTCATGAAAAATGGCACAAAACTTACATGACCCTTCATATCCTTGCATTTGGAAAGTCATATGGTGACCTTTCATAAGCAAGATCATCTTTTCCTCTTTTGTCTTTATCTTGGTGACTTTTCGTATTCCTTAGTGTCCCTTCATAGAAAAATGTGTTATATCCTCTTTTGTCTTCACATGGTGACTCTTGGAATTCCTCAATATGACTCTTCATGAGAAAATACGTCCCATTTCTCTTTTATATTTTACCCCATGACTCTTTGACTTCTTCATGGGCTCTCTTTTGACTTATATGCAACCAAAAATATATTCATTAATATTAAATAAATATTAACACATATTAGCTAAGATATGAATATTAAAAATACCATTAAATGCAATGGAGCCTTTATCATCAATAATGCTAGACCTTTGACATAAATGACAATATTTCCAATAAAAATGAATAATTTTCACCCCTAAGGGTAAATTTATAGCATAATTTTAAAAATTTCCCTCCTAGCCTTATCTATGATCTATTTTTCTTCCTAAGAGGCTCATTTTTTCCTTGTTTATCTATTTTTCTTATAATTATTCTATTTTTATTCATTTCTACTAAAACATGTGCCACTTTCTTCTATTTGAGGGCTTATCCATCACTATTAATTTTTCTACCCTACCCTTGAGGGGGCATCATGGGCATTCCAAATAATGTTTAGGGCATTTTCATGAATCCATTTTTACATAAACCCATTAAAATCAATGAAAATGGAAACAAAATTATTTATTCTAATTATGATCATTTCAAATGACCTTTTGATTATTTGAAAATCTATTATTTTATCCAAAAGTCTTTCCATACCTTTTCAAACAAAGGGAAAATGTAGACATCTAATTCTCACCACTACTATATTAGAATTGCAAGTTTGAATGACTTTTCATAATACTATACAAACTGGACTAAATGCTATTATAATGCTCTGATTCATCTACACATGTCACGTGCAATTTCTAATTCATGTCAATATATCCCTAATTGGGGTATTACCTTGTACATAATCATATTTATTCAATTCATCTCCAATCAAGTTACGACCTAACAAATTGACATTTTTGACCAATAGTGTAAGAAAAATTATTAAATTTAAAAAATTCAAAAATAGTTAATCAAAAGCACTTAATAAAGCAAATCCAATCAAATGCTTAAGTAAAAAATTCATGACAAATTAATGAATATATAATTTTGAAAATTCATAAATTTAATAAAATATCTAAAATTAATATCAACATGACATCATCAGTCATAAAAGTCGTGAATCTAAAATATTAACATAAATGATGTTTTGCTAAAATTTGTCTATTACAAGTCTAAAAAAAATAGAGAAGAATGATAGGGATAAGTGATTAGATTGAACCTGGATTGGTTTACATGTCGTATCTAGACATTGTGAGCACTCCTCTTTAGATGGGAAGGACTACCTACAAGTAATAAAGCATTACCATAAAATATTTATTAGTAGATAAATGAGTGGACTGCCAAGCTACATGCTTATTCTAGGAAGCGTGAAACTTTCTTAGAGATGGTAGTCTACTTTTGAGAGATAAAAAAGTAATAAATAACTAAAGGAGAGGTAAAGAGAGAGTGAAATAGAAATAATATTATTTTTATTCACAATCTAAGTACAGTAGAGAGTAACAAAGTGCATGTGGTATATTCTATTTATATTTTAAAAGTTGTTTGGGTAGTTTTTGGAAAGGTTAGGGAATCCATAGTCGCTGATGTCAGTGGAGAAGTGATTGATATCAATTATGCTAGCGAGGTTAGTGGGTGAAGGTGACTAATGTCAGTTAGGTTGCTGAAGTTGGTAGGGGCAATAATTGCCTAAGAGCTTGTAGAAGGATTTTCAGAGTCTAGGAAATGGTTTTGATTAGGTCTAGGAGGTTGGGGAGAGTTATAAGAGAGAGTATGATTTGAATAAATTTGGTCAGAGGTTTGGTGTGTCAAGTCAAGGGGAAATAATCAAGGAAGCTTTATAACTCCTTCATGGGGGTTCGGTCAGGAATGTGTAAAGCAATGAATAGTAGATATAAAGTGATAGCAAAGTAAATACTTAAAAAACCTATAGAATAAGTGATATACTTAGCTATAGTGGTGACTAAATAATAAGTGCCAGATTAATGGCTCTTAATAGGTATTCTAAATTGATGCCCTAAATAAAGAGAATAAATAGGTGTTACTAGTCCTCAAGAGCTTGGTTCCTAATCGTGATTGACTTACATAATATAATAATAAGCTAGGATGTCAAAATTTGAATGATGAGAGATTAAATGAAAGTAAGAATGAATTTTATTTATTTCTATTGACCTAAACATCAGGTTTGAGTTTGGATTATATAATTGATGTTGATGATCCGATCGACATCAGCCATGGGTTGAATGACATTGACAACCTTAAAATAGGTAAAACTACTATTTTTAACCAATTTTCTATTGCTCCTCATGCCAAATGTGGCACCGTAAAAATAGGAGGCTAAGAAGGATGTAGTTGATTAGGAATTTAGTTTTAAAGTGAGAATAAGTATTGGATAGTTAGGATAAGGGGACTAAGTCTTAAGGTGACTCATCAGGTAAGAATCAGTCTTAGGATGAGGTGGCTAGGTAATGTGGCATAAGGGGTTTTTAATTAAATTAATTAAGTATTTTAAATTAATTAAATGTGTGAGGGGTAAAATCATGGGTTAGGGAGGTTAATTATTATTATTGAAATGGGGCTCAAGGAGGTTTTTGACACAGGTAATTATGCACGTGTGTGCGACATAATTTTGGTGTCTATATTTACCTCTTTTTGTCTTGTAATTTTCACTGTCAAGTTGTAAGACAAAAATAGGAGTTAGATGCTCCAAGTATTGGATGAGATATCCCCCCTAAAAATGGAAAATGATAGAGAAGAACTAGAATCAGGTACCGGTTTGATAAGAAGTGAATTGGGTAAGTAGAGGAAAACATGGTATTATTACTAGTGCATATAATACTATGAGCTATAGTTGATAAAGTCAAGAATAGGTAAGGTTGAACAGGACTCAAATAGAAATAACCAAAGCGTTGCTTGTATGTGATAGATGAGAAGGTCAAAACAATCAAATTTGTAGCTCTAATGGTCTATGTGTGTTAGGTGTTCAAGGTAAGAAGTGCCCTTGGAAAACAAAAAAGGGTTACATGTGATAGGATGAGCTTGGTTTCCATCTAAAACACCTAATATACATGCATGTCTATAATATCCAACTATAACAAAGTAACATAAGCAGTCAAGACAAATAATGCAAGGTTGGTGTAAAAGGGTCAATGAGTGAGGATATATTTGTGATGTCTAAGCAAAGTCATTATGGGTGGAGATTTAAGTGATCTCCAAGGGAGTTTGTTATGGTTTGGGAGATATATGTGATATCTAGGTTGGTGGTCATAGTCAGGGAGATATACTTGATCTCTAAATTACCCCAGAGTATGGGTAAAGTCTAAAAAGTTATGGTTACTTGTTGGGAAAAACATTAATTCAATGGTGTCAACATCAGTGACATTATCGATATCAATAATAATTAATGCTGACATCAACAAAGTTGTCAATTATGATGGCTTAGGCAAATGTTGCCGATGTCAATTGGTTTAAGTACCAATGTTGGTGGATTAGGATAAATATGCTAACATCGACGGCTGACCAAACCTGACAAAAGGGGGTTTGGTGGCCAACCAAACTCATTTACAACTTTTTATTGGAGAGAAAAAGCTCTGTGAGAGTGAATGGGATGGCAGAGCAAGGAGGGGACCCAACAAGAGGTGTGCCACTACAAGAGCTAGCTATGCCAGCTCAGAGGAGATAGAGAGATGAGGTAAGAGTCTCTGCAAGTTGTTTTGAAACTTAATTTGGTTATTTTGAGTTTTTAGGCTAATTTAGAGGTGGGGAGATAGATAATATTAGTATAGGGGTAGGAAATGGGGTAGGTTAGTTTTAGGATAAGTTAGAGGGAATTTAGGGTAGTTTTTAAGGTTAAAATTATAGTTTTAGGGATGAGTTATTTGGCCTTAGGGTCGAACCAGTCATCGACGTCAGCAGGTCCATCGATGTCAAACAACATGGCACTGAGGTATATGTATATTGATCGTATATATATATATATATATATATATATATTATGATTTTAAGATGCATTTATTATGATTGTGATCATGTTGATGTTGATAATTTTATGTTATGTTAATTTTGATGTTAATGTTGATCATGTTAGTTGAGTTAAACTAGCCTTTCCCATATATGTGATGGTATATGCATAGTTGGTTTGTTAGTTTCATCTTAACATTTTTACATATTTTGTGATGGTGTATGCTTAAAATGAATATGTTGGTTATGTTAGTTTATTTCAGCATTTTTTCACATTTATGATGGTGTATGCATAAAATAAATTGAGTAGGCTAGATAGTGTTAGTATGATATTTTCATCTCAATATAGGGATTGTTAGGCAATTTGAGTGGAAAAACAATGGGTAGAATGATCATGTATTGGCAATGACCATAATCATAGCTTAGGAATATGAGCCTTGTTCATGCCTTACAACATTGGACCATTTTGTTAGTTAGAGAAGCGTCGTGTTCACTTTATGTTAAGTGAGTTTAAATTCCCTTGAAAGAGTATGAGGGAACAAAGGGTAAATGAGTGAAAGTGTTTGAGGTAGCATAACCTTTGCATTAGGAATGATATGCCCCTACTATGGGTGACCTTAGAGCTACTATAGGCAAGTCCATGACTTAAATCTTTTTTTTTGTGTAAGCTGATCAATGTAAGAAGCCTAAAAATTGATTGGGTATGTGTAGAGGTTGTATAAAGCTGATCAATATGAGAAGATTTTCATTTGTATCCCTCTTAGAGAACAAATATTGGCCTAGCAATCCTTCAATGGAGTGGTCTAAGCATTTCTTTTTGTTTTTTAAGTAGCTGTCCTTCAAGGGGATAATATATTGATATTAATAAAGAGAAGTTACATAACTATCCTTTAAGGGAGTAGTCAACATTGAGAAACAAGACTTTAGAGATTAGAAATTGTCACATATCCCATTTTTTTTTTTTTTTGCTTTTATTCATGGACAAGACTATAAAGGCTTATGATTTTTACACTTTGAGGGTAAAACCATAACACTTTTTAAGTTAACTAAGTGTGTGGGAGTAATGATGAAGGGAAAGGGAGATGGCGTAAGTGTGCTCAAGGGATGAGCATAAGTTAAACATGTGGTGAAGTGATGCTTATCTAACAAAAGAATGGTCATAGGTGTAAGGCATTTAGAAGTTTAGGTTCTGGCCTTCCCTCAAGAAAAGATAAGTAATATGTTCTTGAGCCATACTTGTGAGTTATGATATAGGGTCCAAGCCAATTAGGAGTAAATTTACCCCATTTTATTTTCTCCATGTTCATCACATGTTGATTTTATTTTAAGACGTGATTTTAATATTGAAATCTCACTCTTTGAGGTTTTTGTTTTAAGTTCATTTGATACGCTCTTGGTAGATTTGGAGGTGGTTGGGCAATATGAGACAATGCTCATCAAGCAATTCAAGTTGAGCCAAATGTTCTTGGCAAAAGTCATCATTAGTAAGTATTTTTTTTAGAGAAATGAGAAGAGAAAGAATTTAGACTTCAATAGATAAAATAGCCTCCATCCCATACACCAAAGAAAAAGGTGTTGCACCTATAGGGGTTTGAATGCTAGTGTGGTAAACCCATAAAGCAAAAAGAATATGTGTGTGCCAATATTTTCCTATATCATTGACTACCTTCATGAGAATTTTGGTCAATTTTTTGTTAGAAGCTTCTATCTATCCATTCACTTATGGATAGTATGGTGATGAGAAGCTCAATTTGATTCTGAATGTATCACAAAGACTTTGGACAGTCTTGTTTTTGAAAGATTTACCGTTATCTATTATAATTTTATGAGGAACACCAAAATGATAGATGATGTGATGGTTTATAAAGTTTACAATTTTGTTAGCCTTAGTGGAGATGAAAGGAATGGCCTCGACCCACTTGGTGAAGTGTTCAGTGGTATAATGATAAAATAATGACAGAGGGGGGGAAAGAGGGTTAATCTCCTTGATTCGATCTAAGTCCCATTGGGAGAAGGACCAAAATTATTTGGTGACTTGTAATGTATGACTCAAAACATGAAGGAGGTTAACATGTTGTTGACACTTGATGTAATGCTGAATGTAATCAACACAGTCTTGATGGAATGTGGGCTAATAATAGCCAAGTCAAAAGATACGCTTGGTAATTGTGTGACCATTAAAATGTGCACCACAAATCCCATCATAGACTTCCTTAATAGAGAATAAAGTCTTAGTACTAGTGAGGAATCTAAGAATAAGACCATCAAAACCTCACTTGTAGAGAAGTCCCCCTAGCATAGTGTAATGAGTGACACATTTTATGAAGGAACATCTCCTATTATTAGAGAGATCAAAAGGGGTAATAGAGAAGAAAAGATAATCCATGAGTTTCTTGTACCATAAGTCATGTGGGTTAGATGTTACATTTTTGATAAAGAGGATGTTAGTTGATACATAGAAGGGTAGTGTCAAGTGATGCACAATGGCATATATTTTTGAGGAAGAGGATGAAGAGGGTATATGTGAGGCAAGTGAAGCTATTATGTTAGCAAACTTATTTGTAGATCAAGGAATAGTTTTTAAGAGATAAGAGTCAAATGATCCCAAGAGCATATCTACACTGTTTATATCACTATAAAATCTCATTTTTGCATAGGTAGGAACCATTAACCTAGTTAACTACTAGTTGAGAATCATCAAAAATGGTTATGGATTTGATACCCAAGAAGAGAGCTGTTTGAAGTCCTAGGATCAAAGCCTCATATTCAGCTATGTTTTTAGTATATTCAAAATTTAGTTTAAATGACAAAGACATAGGCTCACCATCTAGAGGAATAATAATTACTCTCACACCCCAATCATATTGACATTTAGATCCATCGAAGAACATAATAATTTGATAGGAGATGTCATCAGTGGAGAGCATTGTGATGGATTCATCAAGGAATTTAGGGTTTGAATGTTGGCTATTAGATAAAGGGGTGGTAGCTAATTGGTCAGTGATTATTTTCCCCTTAATAGACTTTTGTTGAATAAATTCTAAGTCAAATTTAGTAAGGAGCATGAGCCACCAAGCTACACATTAGTTATGATATGGCTTGGAATACATGTATTTAAGGGGATCAATATGGGTGACCACATAGGTTTTATGATTTAGGAGATAATGGTGAAGCTTGGAAGTGGAAAAGACCAACACAAGGAAAAGTTTTTTAGTATGGGTATATCGAGTCTTATAATCAATAAGTATGTGGCTTATGTAATAAATTACCTGCTTTCGATATTGGTCATCTTGATGTGCAATCATAACACCTAGAGAATGGTCTATTGTAGAAATACATAGGTAGAAAGACTAATTTCACTTAGGTGGAATAATAACTGGTGGGGAAAGGAGATATTATTTGAGTGCATCAAAAGCTTCCTAGAAATCTATGTTCCAATGAAAGGAAACATCTTTTTTAAGGAGATGGTGAAAAGGTTGGCAATGATTTGACAACTGAGAGATGAAGCAACTAATTGACTAAAGTTTTGCTTGTAGGCTATGGAGTTATTTAATATTAGTAGGTGGAGGCATCTCTAAGATTATTTTAACCCTAGTCAGGTTGACTTCAATACCATGAAGAGAAATGATAAAACCTAAAAGCTTACTGAAAATAACAAAAGACACATTTCTTTGGGTTTAGTCAAATGTTATATTAGAAGAGATGAGTAAATATGGTTTTGAGAATCAAGTGGTCTTGGCAAAGTTTAGACTTGTTGAATAAGTCATCCACGTAATGTTCCATAATCTTGTATAGTAGATCATGGAAGATGTAAGTCATATCCTATTGGTAGGTGGCACTAATGTTATTTAGGCCAAAAGACATGACCCGATAATAGAAAGTCCCCCATAGGGTAATGAAGGTTGTCTTATGTTGATCCTCAAGAGTGACTAGGATTTGATTATATCTAAAGAATCTATCCATAAGTGATAACATCTCATGGCTAACTATAAGATCAACAAGTTGGTTGATACCTGACAATGGGAAGTCATCTTTTGGATAAGGTTTAAGTCACGATAGTCAGTGCAAATGTTGATTCTCCCAGTCACTTTTGTGATAGGAAACTTTTTAGAAATTCATTGTCGATAGTCGATGGGTTAGATAAATTTAATAGAAATGAGGAACTATAGCTCTTTTTAAAAAGTCTTAGTTGAAAGATAATTCAATAAATATGAACAACACAATAATAATAATGTTATCTCTAAGAAGAGATGTTTTATTCACTAAATTTGTAGACCTAAACATATGCCTATCTCTGAGAAGAGATGTCTAATTTCCATTTCAAGCCACATCTTCATTTATACATGTTTTTAAGGTGGGAGGAGGATGTGGAAGGTCCCTAATCTTGAGGGAGAATAATTGGTTCAACTTTCATGATTTACAACAATACAAAATTCAAGGAATTACTATTTTTGGAAACTTACTATTTATAGATTGCGTTATTAAAATTGAAATTTGGGGCACTTCCATTGGGTTTTAAAGGGTCAAAATCCATTAATAAAATATCTATGCCATCTCACCACATTATCCTCATTCTTATATTTCTAATGGTTCAAACAACAAGTCAATTGGAGCTACGGTGCAAAAGTTATGGCTCTCAGAAGTTTCACCATCAATTGGGGTGGACCTGTCACTCGAATTGTCACCTAAATTATTGACCAAATCAATTCTCTCAGTCACTTTTGTGATAGGAATTTTTTTGTAAATCCATTATCGGTAGTCGATGGGTTATATAAAATTAATAGAAAGGAGGCATTGGGGCTCTTCTTTGACAAGGAGAACAATACAAGGATGCATCTTGCGAAGCTTCTGCTTAATAGGTCTAACATCTTGATTGGTGACAATGTTATGGGTGATGATAAAGGGGTCAATACCAGACATGCCATTATAAGACTTAGTGAAGTCTTTGCTATGGTTATTAATAAATGTAGCATAATTAGCTTGTTCAGAGGAATCCAAAGATTGGACAATCTTGAAGATTTGAGAGTTATCGTGAGAGGGTAGATTGATGTCAATGGTTGATTCATTTAACATAGCTTGTGTTTTACATGGGAGAAATCATTAGATATAGGAATCATCTGTAGCCATATATGTGAGAATTGCATCATCATCTTTACATTAAATAATGTTAATAGTGGGAGAGTATTCATCAATTATTTTAGAATGAATGAGAGGAAGTGACTTTGTTTCCTTATCCTAGTGATAGGTGAGAGGCCCCAAATGGATGGAATTTATTAGAAAAAAGTTTAGGAGGTATAGATACCTCTAGTTTGATAGGCAATGGTAGAGAAAAAGGTAGAGAAGGAGAGACTGGTTCTTCAATAATTGGTACATGGGAAGTTTTAGTGAGTTTATTTGGTTCATCATATCCCACTCCATGCCTCTTTTTGGCATTTTCAATGGTTTGGCTAGTGGGATATTCAATAGGCATATGGACACCTTATTTGTAATGAACCAAAATAAATAATTTATAGGCACACCTATAGAGATATGTGTGATTGAATCTAAGGTTTCTCAATAAAGAGAAGTCATAGGTAAATGGTTGTAGTGAAGAAGATGGATTGCTGACAACAATAGCCTAATCAATCCCCCCATATGTGAAATTAGTTTGAAGGTTAGAGGGCCCATAAGGGATTACCATCCCAATGTGGGGATCATAATTTAGGTGTATGTAAATCTTTCCATACTCTTGTAGAGTATAGAACATGTTGAGCATTAACAAATGATATTCATCGAGTGACAAATGTTGAAAAGTCTCCTCCATGGGATCCTTGTCAGGAATTTATGTTGCCAGTATTTGTGTAATCGAGGAAGTGGAGCTTGTGGAAGATTTAGAAGTATCATGTTGATAATATGATGTATTCAATATAATGAGAACATCATTGGGACTATAAGTCATGTTGTATGTTTTAAATAGAGGTGGGTCAATGGGTATAACATGCACTTGTCTATCATGCTCAAAATTGACACAACAGTAAAAAGTTGAGGGTACGCATGCCATAACATGTATCCAAGGTCATCCACGCAATATGTTATATTTGAAATCTCATTCTACAACATATAAGAGCTTAGGAATTGTGTGGGGAGCTACATGAATATGTAAGATAACAGTGCCCACTATAGTAGCTATGTATCGTTAAAGGAGTAGAGTATCGCATCAGTTTGAGACATGAAATTGTTAGGAAGAGATAACTATTTGTAGGCATGGGTGGAAATAATATTAATACTAGCCACCCCATCGATCATGACTCTCTTGACATGGGTTTGATCAATATATGTGGTAATAAAAAGGGTAGAATCTTGATCTTCAGGGTGTTGAAGTGGAATTTATAAATTACTAAAATAAATTAGGGAGATGGAATTAAGGGAGCTAACCAAAGCTACAAGAGGTTGGGGATCATCAATTTTTACCTCAATCACTTGCAAGGCACTAATCAAAGCTTGATGGTGTTGGGATGAGTTTTGGATTAACTCATATAAAGACATTTTTAAAGGAGTTTGGTGAAGCTATTTCACCATCAAGCTTTGAATAACATCTAAAGATGTTGGTTTAAGGACACCCAAGATGGAAATATTAAGATTGGGAGTGTCTTTGGTGAAGTGATGAGCCCAAGGAGTAGTGACCTTTTCCTTATCTTTATCCTTTTGGTTTTGTGACCGTGTGGCCACATTAACTATGTTAATCTGAAATGTAGGTAAAAGAGGTGGAAAAGGGGGTATGACCACATCTTTGGGTTTAAATTTAAGTGGAATAGTAGGAGGCATTGTAGATGTTAGAGGTGGAATAACATGAAGGTTAATGAGAGTATCAACAAAGAGAGTGTCGACATCAAAGTGTTACCAAATGACTATTGTGAAGGCTTTATAACTCTCAGTATTGTGTCTAGGTGAATGATGATATAAACGCACTTGTGTATCATTAAACCAAGATGTCTTTGTTCTAAGAGGACGATAAGGCTTAATGGGAGGAAGAGTTATTATGGAAGATTGTAATAACTGATGTAGGAAAAAGCTTTGAGAGCCTACAAGTGGACTCACACTTGGTGTGCTAATAGGAGTGGACACCTTATTTTGTTTAGGAGTCATGAGAGTAATTTTGTGTGGTGCCTTATTTGGTGGTGACAGAGTTACATGTTTTGTTGACACTTTCTTAGTGTTAGGTATCTTGGTGTTAGATGTGAAAGGACTACCAGGTGGCAAAGGTAGTAGTGGTTGTAACTTAACCTTTTATTTTGATTGGGTCAGTAATATTCCAACTAAAGTATAGGGGTGTGGTCCCAAAATAGATGGCAATGTTGAGGGTTGAAGAGGGGATCAATGAGATATAAGAAGATTAACATTTTTTTGTAATTTATGCCATAAAACACCAACTTGTGGTTGAGGAGTTAAATATAATTTCACTTCTGGATGAATTAAATTAGAAATGGGGCATATGCCTAAGGGCCTGATCTAATTTAATGTGGAAAATGCCTATGAGGGTGAGGGTTCTAACATAGATGGATGAAATTTTGGTGATTTTGTTGAAGAAGATCTGACTTTGTCAAATACCTTGGGGTAAAGGGTGGTGAGAGGGTTGGATATAAAGGTTTACTATCATTGTGTTGGATAAGGGGTTTTAAGCCAGTCTCAAAATACCACATGATCTAGCTTCATGGAGTCAAGAAATTCTAGACTTTTCACCAATTGTGAGAAGGGTTTAGATGAAGTTGATGTAGGCTTTATAATTGCATCTTTAGAAGGTTGAGGTGTTTGGGAAAGAGGGAAATTATTGGTTTCTACTACTTTGAGCCAAAGACAAGAAAGAACCGCAACGAGGTCTTCTTCGATAGAGATGGGAGAAGAGATATGGTCTTCCATAGGTGGAGGAGAGGTAGGTGAAGAGGGTTCCTTAAGGGGGTAAAGCATAGGTATTATTTTTCCCTCAATATGTGGGTAAGGAATAGGTAAAGTATGATATTTCATAGGTAAAATAAGGGGTAAGAGTGGTACAATTGGATTAGGCATAATAGGTCTCTCATCTATTGTGGTAGTAGATAATACTAACTCTTCTAAGTGCAAAGGTGGAGTGGATGGGGTACTACTTTCTATCGATAGAGGAGAGGTAGGCAAAGAAGGTTCCTTAAGGGGGTATAACATAGGAATGATGCTACCTTCAACATATGGTTACGGAATGGGTAAGGCATGGTTTTCAAGTGGTAAGAGGATAGGTAATATTGGTGCAAAGGGAAGTGGAAATACTGGCTCCTCTGGTGGTAAAAGAAGTGGTAAAGGAGGCTCTTCCTCATGTGAGAGTGGAATGGGTGAAATAGGCACTTCTACTTGGGGAAGAAGAATAGGAAAAATAAATGCCATTGACTGTGGTAGAGGAGTTGATAAAATAAATGTTTCTTGTTGAGGGTAAGATTGAACTAGAGGTAAAGGAAAAACCATATTAACCATATGGATACTATGATCACCTGAGTTAGTTTTGGTTTGAACAATATTTTAATTGGGTGAATGGTTAGGAAAAGGGTGTTTGAACACATCCAAACTTTGATTAGGGAGTGCATTAGGATTATCCAAGATGAGATCAATCCTATCAAGCATGTCTTGAACACTGTTCTTGAATATCTTACATTTATTAGAAGTGTGGCCTTTAACTTGATGGTAGCCACAAAACTCATCTTCCTTGTACCAAGTTGGAATAGGATGGGAGGAGTCAACATATATAGGAGGTTTGATTTGAGGAAGGGTTATGACACCTTGTTGTAATAGTTTCTCAAAAATGGATGTATATGACTCCCTAATAGGAGTGTATTGTCTTTGTTCATACCATTGTCAGAATTGCTTGGTCAGATTTTGGGAAGTTGAGAAATTCAATTGGTTTATAGTTGCAGAAGATGATGACTTAATGACCACTACATTGGTGGAGACTTTAACTTTTTAGTTAGAAGGAGAAGTTTTAGAAGAGGATTCATTTGATTTGGAATTAGGATTCTTACTACACAATTTGACTTTGCCTTCATCTATAGCATGAATCTTGAGTTTTTGTGCCATTGTAAAGACCTCATCAAATATGTAGAAAATTTGTACTCAGAGTGTGGACAAGATGTGCTTAACACATGCCCTTGAAAAGAGCTCAATAAGCTCAGGTTGGGGTAAGGAAAAGGAGAGTTGATTGATCAAGCCTCTCCAATGAGTGACAAAATCTATAATAGACTTGTCATCAAATTATCTGATAGAATAAAGGTCCATAATAGAAACCTTTTTAGAGATGTTAATAGAGAAATGGTCTAGGAATATTTGTGCAAGTTGGGTAAATAAAAAAATGGAGTGTTGAGGTATAGAGCTATACCAATCCAAGGTAGCACCTAAAAGAGACATAGAAAAAGTGTGAAGTAGTAACGCATCATCTTGCCCTATTAAATAACAAGCATGTCTAAATGCTCACAAATGCTATTATGGGTCCTCTTTACTTTAGAAATGAGTAAATTTAGGGAGTTCCCATTGGCTTGGATAAGGGTGAATAGGCACAAAAGGATGGATGGGTTCATTTCATATCTGATCATAAGATAACACATTCTTTGAACCAAAAATAGATGTCTCTAGATTAAACATCTTGTCCATTAGCATCTTAATGAGGTCTAGAGGGGGATTAGTCTGGGGGATACCTCCTAAGTTATAAGGAACCTAATAGGAAGCAGAGGGGGAGTATGACATAGCTTGCTGAGGTTGTGTTGGGGAAACATAAGGATAATGAGTCATAGGTTGAGAGGTAAAAAGAAAAGGGGCTTGTCCTATTGGGTTAGAGACTATGCTTTGATTAGATGTTATTATTACAGGTTGGGTTATTGACATGCTTAAATTAGATGAAGGGTGAGTCGCAACTTAGGTAATTATAGCTATGAGAGTAGATAGAATAGGTACCACTATATTTTGAAATGGGGTAAGACTTGATTGAAATAGTTGTGGTTGTGAAAGTAGGGAAGTCACACCAGAGTTTAGGTGGGATTGGGCTATTGGCGATGCTAAACTTTGGAAATTATTTATAGTTGGGGTACTTATCAAAGAAGTGGTTTGAGTAACCATGGGGAAAATAGTGGAGTCAATTGAAATTACAGTTGTCTCCATTAGAGAGGTTGGCATACCATAGATTGGGTCACTTGAAGAATTATGGGTTTAGCTCATAGCAAGGTAATGCTAAAGGGATACCACATTACAATCAAGAAATTTAGCAAAATATTGATCTCCCTTAGGCATAATGGGAATTTGGTTAGGGCTAAGAGTATGCTCTGTATCTGAATTATGCTCCATGATAGAATCAGAAGCAAGAGGAGAAGGTGGAAGTGGTTTTTGGCTTGCATAATCGATAAGAATTTTGGCTTGAGCTCGCATCAGTACCATGCAAGAGGAAGTATAAATAGTCTTATTACTCTGTATTAGTGATAGAATAAAGAAAAAGTAAGTTTGGTTGCAAGTAAGTGTGTTATTTTAGCTTGTTATTTTGAGCAAATGAAAATTACATAGTTACCAACATCAGTTGTGTTAACCGATGTTGGTAGTAAAAGTTTATCAATGTCGGTGGGATTAATTGATGTTGGTAACTAAAGTCTATTGATGTTAGTATAATTAACCAATGTCAGTCACTGTGATAACTAGGAGTATGCTCTGTATCTGAATTATGCTCCATGATAGAATCAGAAGCAAGAGGAGAAGGTGGAAGTGGTTTTTGGCTTGCATAACCGATAAGAATTTTGGCTTGAGATCGCATCAGTACCATGCAAGAGGAAGTATAAATAGTCTTATTACTCTGTATTAGTGATAGAATAAATAAAAAGTAAGTTTGGTTGTAGGTAAGTGTGTTATTTTAGCTTGTTATTTTGAGCAAATGAAAAATTAAATAGTTACCAACATCAGTTGTGTTAACTGATGTTGGTAGTAAAAGTTTATCGATGTTGGTGGGATTAATTGATGTTGGTAGCTAAAGTCTATTGATGTTAGTATAATTAACCAATGTCAGTCACTGTGATAACTTGATAGATGGAAAATCTAATGTTTTATAAATCCAAAAGTTGAAACTAGGTAAAATAGCAGATGCAAGAGGTCTGTATGAGAAGGAAAAACACTAGAAAAACTTGATATAATAGGTTATACAAACTGAGTATTAGAAATAATATTGATTTTTTGAATTTATAAGAAAATGTCTTTACTAGCTCCAAAATATAAAAGGCAATAGAAAAGTAGAAAAAGAATGTACAACTAGCAACTACTAAGTCCTAGAGATTAATTTTAATCTCATGTTGGTTTATGCCTTAATCAAAAAATGAAAAGAGAATTTGGTTATCAAAGGTACTAGAAAATAATCTAGAGCTAGTTTTAGGTTAGTTTTAGTGCTCAAGAGGAAATCTATGTTAGACTAGGTACATGGTTTGTTATAGGAGCTTGCTCTCTGCACTTCATAGACCTAGAGCCAAGCCAAACCACTTAGTCAAAATATACCTTCTACCTAGAGTTTATACTCCACTAGAGAACAGAGTGGGTTCTCCCCTTGGTGGTGAAATCTAAGTAGGATAGCCAGGTAGGGTAAGGTGGTCCACTAGGTGATGAAATCCTAATGGACCTTTTCTCAGGTGAGTTTAGATGTTTGTTTTTGTGAGTGTGATTTGGTTATGTAACATAGGTGCACTATAATTCATTCATAATGCTTTTAATTAACTAGGTGAGCTAATATACAACAAGTAGACAATGAAATGCAGTAAGTTTTAAACCCAAATCTGAAATGTTTAGATTCGAATAAAAATAAAGATGAAATAGGAGTAGAGAATGAAATTCACTATCCTAATGTGCATGCAAGAAGAAGTAAAGAAGAGATTCTTTTTAACTTGTAAAAAAATGATAAATTACTTTTAGAGGCAAAGAGAAAAGAAAGAAAATTTTAGTTTAATGTTTTTAAATAGAAAATAAAGTGTTGAATTTTTTGTTTTAAGAGGGAAGAGAAGAGAAAAGTGCAATAAATGAAATTTTCACTATAATGCACCTATATGCATGCTTAAAATAAGCATTGAACCCAAGGAAAAATCCAAGTTCCCACTGGGTGTGCTAGAAATGTTTTACTAAAATTTGTCTATTATAAGTCTAAAGAAAAATAGAGAAGAATGATATGGATAAGTGATTAGAATGAACCTAGATTGGTTTGTGCATCGTATCTAGACGTTGTGAGCACTCCTCTTTAGTTAGGAAAGACTACCTGCAAGTAAGAAAACACTACTACAAAATGTTTGTTAGTAGATAAATGAGTGGGGTACCAAGTTACGTGTTTGTTCTAGGAAGTGTGAAACTTCCTTAGAGATGAAAATCCAATTGTGAGAGATAAAAGAGTAATAAATAACTAAAAAAGAGGTAAAGAGAGAGTGAAATAGAAATAATGTTACCATTATTTGTAGCCTCAGTGCAATAGAGAGTAGGTGGTACATTTTTTTTGTGTTTTAGAAGTTGTTTGGGTAGGTTTTGGAAAGGTTAGGAAATCCACAACCATCGACATCGATGGGGAAGTGACTGATATCGAATCTGCTATCAAGGTCGATGGGTAAAGATGGCCGATGTTAGTTAGGCTACCAAGGTCGATAGGGGAAATAATTGATTAGGAGCTTGTAGAAGGTTTTTCTAGTTCTAAAAAATGGTTTTGATAAGGTCTAAGAGGTTAGGGAGAGTTATGAGAGAGAGAGAGAGAGAGTATGATTTGGATAGATCTAGTTAGAGGTTTGGTGTGTCAGGTCAAGGGAAAATAAGTAGGGAAGATTTGTAACTCCCTCACAGGGGTTCGGTCAGGAATGTGTAAAGAAATGAATAGTAGATATAAAGTGATAGCAAAGTAAAACTTAAAAGACCTAAAAAAAGTGCTGTAATTAGTTATAGTGGTGACTAAATGATAAGTGCCAGATTGATGGGTCATATCAAGTAGTCCAAATTGATGCCCTAAATAGAGAGAACAAGTAGGTGCTGCTAGTCCTCAAGAGCTTGGTTCTTGATCATGATTGACTTATGCAAGATAAAAGTAAACCATGATGTCAAAATTTGAATGCTAAGAGCTTGAATGTAAGTAAGAATGAATTTTCTTAATTTTTGCTAACCTGAACATCAAATTGGAGTTTGGCTTATATAAATGATGTTGGTGATCCCATCAATGCCAGTGGCCTAAGAATAGGTAAACCTACTATTTTTGGCTAGTTTTCTATTGTTCCTCATCCCAAATGTGGTACCTATTACAAAATGGTAAAAATAAGAGGCTAAGAAGGATGTAGTTGATTAAGAATTTAGTTTTGAGGTGAGAATAAGTCTTGGGTAGTTAGGATAAGGGGACTAAGTCTTGAGGTGACTCATCAGGTGAGACTCAATTTTATGACAAGATGGCTAGGTAAGGTGGCATAAGGTGATTTTAATTAACGTAATTAAGTATTTTAAATTAATTAAATGTGTTAGGAGTAAATCATGGGTTAGGGAGGCTAATTGCTATTATTGAAATGGGGCTCAAGGGGGGTTTTGACACAAGTAGTTACACACGTGTATGTGATGTAATTTTAGTGTCTACAAATACAAAAAATATCTAAATTTGGAAAGCCATACATATTAATTACAATATTAACTCCAAAAATGAATGTTTTTGGTCCACCAATTTTGCCTCACCTTGGGCCATTGATTTTCATCTTGAGGTGGATGGTCTTTATCACTTTGCCAAACCTATAAATACAAAGGTCACCATAGACCAATAACAAGATTTTTAGTGCAAATATATAATGTAGAATTGCTTCTAAAACTTCAACCATTTCATCTATTTTCATTCACAAATCAATTGAAATGGTGGATGAAGAAATGTTGGAGGCACTTGCTCAACCACATTCTAAATATCTCAAGATCCATATTTGACACAATCAAGTTTGTAGACCATCTTTGAAGAGAAGTCACATAGGGAGGGTATAATCATCTTGTTATGCTTCTTGTTAGTTTCTCCACTTCACTGACCTTGCCCAATTGAGGGAGTAAGCTTAATAGGTTAGTGAATTTATTTATATTTTAATACTAACAAAGTGACTAACCTATTTCTTAATCTTATTTCACATATAATGCTATAGAGATGAGTAGTCAGGAAACTTGAAATCTAAGGCACCCTTATCAAATATAGTGTCTATGTATTTGATGTTTCTAGCAAGAGAGTAGGCAAAAGGAGACTGGATATGTGGTGGTATTGGATATGCCATTTTAGTGATTTGAGGTTATGTAATTCTTTCATAAACTATTTAAACTCTCTCCGTAAATTTACTAAAAAAAGCTAGGGATTTTGATCTCTTGAGAGCTCATGATTGTAATATTCAATTAATGGTGAAGTGACTTTTGTTTGCTTGGATTTCACATATATTGTTAAATCCTGCACCTTGAATACATAATTCCTATGAAATCAATGCAAATAATGGATTTTGATTTTGTTTTTGTTTGGATTTAAATTTTTTAGTCAGCTTTGGTGGGTTCTTTATTTGTCAAATGACAAATTTTCATTAATTTTATATGTCCAGTCACTTCTTTGAGATGTGTTGTTCACTTGCTTACTAGATTATGCTTAGCTATTGAACCCATTTATTTTTACTTTGACACACATCTCCTAGATCATGACACTTGTCTTCTTCTCATTTACCTAGGTCTTTAGATTTATAATCATGCTTTATATGTTTTGGGGTTACAAATTTATGAAATTGAGCCACATGGAATAGTCTCAAGGATGTGAGAACTCAAAGACTCAAAGCCATGCTTATTTAAACTTTTGAATAGTGTAGTCCTCTAGAAAGGCTTTGGGTACTAGAATGATGACATGTGGCATGCTCTCAATGTTGTAGGACCTCAAAGACTCAAGACCTCATAACCTTGGGGCCATTAACTTGATGTTTCTATTTTGAAGCTCCAAGTTAATAGAGTTGTGATAATTATCAAATCCTTAGAACTATAGAGGCTCAAAAACTCAGATCCATTAGCTTATTAACTTTGCTTTAAACTTTCATGGTTCTGGGTTCAAAAAATTATGCTAATTGTCAAACCCTTATAACTCAAAACCTTGAGGAAATTACATTGTTAATATTGCTATGAATTTCCATGGTCATGGGTTCATGAGGTTACATCACAAAACATGTTCTCAAGGCTTTGGGAACTCATAACATTTAGAACTTTTGTAAAATAAACTTTGTCCCATTTGAATTTAGTTTTTCCATGTGGAAGACATGTGGTGGCCTAGTTGATAAATTACATATATTTTTTTAACTATGGTAAGTCATGAGTAATGTAATAGTGCCATCTATCAAGATATCGAAGCTCAAACACTTTGGAACACTTAGGATTTTTGTGAAGGATGAAGGACTCCAATTGACATGATTTTGCCACTTATCCCAGTCTTGGAGCTTAAAAAATTTAAGGACATAATGAAGGTAGGGCCCAAATGTGGATAATATATAAGTCTTTTTCAATAGTCATAAAAACATGTGAAAATCATAGAAATACTAGAACATGACTCATTATATTCATTAGTTAAAAAATCATAAAGTCAATTTTCATGAAGAATTATAAAAACCCAAGATTTAAAATAAACCAAAGTCAATATCCAAGCTTTGATTTTCATAATTCAAATTTGTGTAAATTTAGATGTTGAGGACAACCTTAGACTTTTTCATATTAATATTAATATCATGGATGTCTAAGGCTCATTGGATCTTGAATAAGGATATTTAAACAATAGTGGGTCCCTATTTGAATTTTAAAATGGGGTGTGTGTGTGTTAGATCACAAAAAACTATTGAGGACTACCTCAACTTCATGACTAAGGAATGAGGGGTGGCCAAAGATCTTAGTGACTTCAGATCATCTTAATCTTTTCTACATTGTTTTTTTGTTGTCTATTTATTGTATTCAATTAGTTCTAGTTTATTTATTTCAATTGTTTGTGGGATTTTAGTTAGCCATGTTTTATAATGTTTTTTTTATGATACATTCATGCTTATCCTTGCTTGTTGACTTATTAAGGTTTGGGGCCCTTTCAAAACCCTTTTTGGTCTCACTTTTTGGTTATTTGGGGACATTATATTATCACATTTACCTCACTAAAAATATAGGTTTAGATGTCTAGAGACTAATAAAACTAACATGTTTGAGCTTTTATATTTGAAGTTGACATGTTTTTCTTTAAAACTTTGAGTCAATTATTTTTAGAAATATATTTAAAACTAATTTTTCTAAGAAGTGGGATGCACGATAATGATTTGAACTAGTTTTGGCATATGAATGGCAACATCTTTCCTGGAATAGTTCAAAGAAGTCCACCCATGACACACGTACTATAATGTCCCCATATTTACCTCTTAAATAAATATGTATGAAGACCTTTAGTCTATTTTTGCATAGATGAAAGAAACCCTTTTTGGGGGAATACTATTTTATTGGTTATTTATTAATTATTGAAATAGTAATTTTTATCATAAAGAAATGATTAATTAATTAATAAAATATTTTAAAAGTGGGTTTTACCATTAAAGTGCTTAATTGAATTAAATATTAATCTATTTGCCTTAAATTTGTTTCAGTTAAGGCTAATAATTAATATATTATTCAAAAAAGAGATTTTGGCATGGGAGCTAAAGTGAAGATAAAGAAAGGTGTTTTATCTTCCCAAAGTAGTTCAACCCCTTGGAAAAGTTATAAATACATGGCAAAAGATACAGTGGAGGATATGTTGAAATTCATATTCTTTTTCTTTCTGCGTGAAGAAGACTATTGAGATGCATGCCCAATAGAGATTCTCTTCTTTGGTGATTGATCAATCTTAAAAAGGTGTCTTTTGACACCACCTTGTAAAAGGAAAGCTTGTTTATGCCCTAAGGAGTGGGGAAAATTACTCTTGAGAGTTTGGATGCTTGTTCTTGAGGGTTTGATAATATTCTACTTGCATTGTGGCTTTGCTAAATTATTATAATAATTTTTCAAGTGGAGTGAACCACTTGGGAAGGTTGGAGCTAGAGTTTGAAGGATCTATTTGGTCAAAATATTCACAAAATAATTATCTAAATTTATTTAATATTTTTTTGATTATTATTGTGGAATATTTGGATAGTTTATGAAGGATTTTTAATGCTAAAAATTAATTAGTAATTTGCAAAATTATTATTATTAATTTTTCTAACAGGTTTTTGAAAATTTCCTTACTTGTGAAAAGCAAGATTAGTTCCTCTATTTTTTTGCTATTTTTCTAGGCTGCTTAAGAGTGGGGCGATTGACCTAGGAGGATCAATTTGGTAATTTTCATATCAAAACCAATCACTAGTATTTTTCTTATATATTTTCAGATGTTGGAAACTATTTTTAGTGAGGGTTTGCAGATTATTTTTATCTTGAATAACAACAAAAAATTAGATATTAAATCAAAATTTTCCTTCATCTATTTGTGGCATTGAAGGTACAAAAAAAGGTATTTATTTATGTGGATTTAAATCTAAAATTTTACTTCATATTTTTAGATTATTTCAAGTCAGTTTATTGGTATAAATTCCTTATAAAACCCTCTCATTTTGGCAACTAGGGTTTCTAGAATTAAATAAGGGTTTATAAAATTTAATTCTCAATTTAGGGCTTGATAATTTTCATTTTAGATTTAAGGATTTTGGGGAAATCCCTTTTTCTCTAATTCATCCCATTTGGGGACATTACAGTGGTATCAGAACACCAGTTTTGTCTACCTATGTGTTGGTTGTTGGATGAAAACATGTAAGAGGTACATAGTTTATCATAAGAAGAAAAAGACTATGGAGGACCAAGAGCAAGGGTTCTCTCTAGAGCAATTTAAGCTTATGTATGACTTAATCAAGGAAATCTAAAAATAACTTCAACAAAATTTGAGTGTGCAAATTGAAGCTATGTTTGAATATGCTATTCCAAGGAAAGATCACTTCTCCAATGGATAAAGGCATTCAAATAATGATGAGAGGGTTTATATTGACCCCCTTAAAAAATTATTCAAGGCCACCTTTTTGTAGAAGGAATCAGTAATAGAGAAAAGGATGCCAAGGGATGATACTTTAAAAATTCACCAAAAAAGTATGCATCCCTAAGCATTGCCACACAAGCATCATTGTATTTTTGATATTATTGTGAGATGAAGGATGGAGTACCAAATAGGTAACCCCATAGACACTTGCATCAAGGGGAAATACAAGGAGGAGTCATCAAGGAAGAAAGGACCAAACTACATGGAGAGTTGGAGGACAATAATGAAGGGACAACCCTTCATGAAGAGACTAGTGAAATAGAAAAATCAGATTTGAATGAGGAAGATGAGCTGCAAAAAGATGACACTTTGGGGTAGGCTAGAGTGGGAAATTATGAAAACAAAAAATCTGTGTTTTTGGAGCAGCAAAGAGGGCTGAAAATGATGAATGAAAATGAGGAGATGCTAGGTGTTTTGGGGTATCCAAGTACCCAAAACTTTGGTATTCCAAAAGATGATTTTGAAGAATCCAAAGAAACTAAGATATTCATCAAAAGATATGAGTTAAATGATTATTTTTGTTTGGCATCTGATAATTTCTCAAATTTGTTGCATGATTCTAGATTTGATGAAGGAGTTTGGAAGGAAAAATTCCCAATCACAAATAAGAAGGGAGTGAAATCCTTGACAAGGCTGGATGGCACAAAGGGGCATATTAATAGATCAATACACAATGAGATAAGGAAATTATTGAGGTGGAAGAAAACTGTGATGGAATTACATACAATCAAGAAAGATATGGTTTGCAAATTGAGGCATGAGGATTCCTTGATACAAGTTCACAATTATTGGTACTAAGAGGTATGAGATCCTTGTAATTTTCTAAATTTTACAAAGGTTCTCAATTATTATTTTAAAATTTTTATGACTACTTCTATGGGAATGAAGAAATAATCAAAATATTATTGAAAACATTTGGGGCCTTGGAAGCCCATAGAGAGAAGAAAATTTGATATAGGGCAGCCAACTAAGAGGTCAAAAGTTGTTGAAAGATATGGAAACTTTACTCCCAAAAATTTTGAGTTGAGCAACCTATGGCAGCCACCTATCATGCATAAGAAATTTGATTTTGGTAGCATTCTAACACTTGTGACAAGGGAAGATGTTGCTAGGTGTAATTCCAATTTGGTAAAATAAAAAAACTTAGTTTATACATCTCTATTATATCCCTTTCACATGGGAAATAGGTCTAATTTTGTTATGTACTTTTAGGTGTCCATAAATTTTAGAAATATATATGACCAGGGTCATGGTTTACATAAGAAAAAGGGAAAGTATAAGGACACAAAACAACAACATATAAAAAGAGATAAAATTTAGTATTGGTGGGGTTTGTTTGATGATGCATACATGTATGAGGAAGATAACAAAGGGAAACCAAGATAAGGACATAATTCTTACATAAGGGGATCCCAACTAATGAGTTTAAATGACTATGTTATGCACTTACAAGGTATGTTTTACAATTTGATTAAGCTTGTGTTCTTTCTACAAATGGAATGACTATATTTTCAATATGAAGAAAGATTGATATGGTATAAAGAAGGTCCTATCACACCTTGGAAGTCACACTATGGGAACACACGTCCTCTAATACTTTTCCATGAGATGAATTTAACTATGGACAACCTTGCTAAGCATATTAAATTGATTCAGTTTTGCATTCCTAATATTTTTCATATACAAAATAAGTCCATGATGGTTTATTAGGGAAACATGTAGTTAGAAAGCCCATTAAGGATCATCTTGGTAATTAATAAATTAAAATTTTTGAGTAAATACATGGCTGTGTTTTACTATGACAACCAACATATTTACATGCATAATCTTTAGGGAGAGGTTTCAACTCATAAGGGGACCCTGTGGATATGTTTGAAGCATGATAAGAGGTATGAGATATACAATTTTGAGTTGCATAACACATTGAATTATTTTGAGCAACATACTAGGTACATATATGGCAACATAATAAGTTATGATGACATCCCCCAGATCTAGGGAAGAGGAGAAAACACAAGTATTAATTATTAATTTTTCCATCATGAAAAATTAAAATTAGGCATGTACTTACAATAGTATCATGAAGGAGGAAAAACTGATTTTTGGTGTACATTCCATCTTTCGAAAGGTTTTGGAAACATGCATGTTTGGGTTCCATTTGCAAGTAATAGAAGTAGCACATGCACAAAGAGGTTACAGATCTTATTGATAAACATTTGGGGACTCTTGATGAGCTTATGGAGTGTTACATACATACATGGGAATGTTGATAAGGAGAAGCCTTGGTAGGGCACATGGTGTGCACAAGAAATCCCATATATGTTGAATTGTACTGCCTTGAGACCTCACATCATGGTAAGTTTACAAAATGGTACCTAGCTAATTTATTTTTGCATGATTGGGGAGTTATAACATGACATTTTTGGAGTTATTACCATCGAGGCATCAAGGTAATAAAATTACATTATGTTTTTATTCTAACTTTTGGCCACATATCACTTCTTTAGAGGGTATAATTGAAAGGAACTTCCTCATCCACTACTTGGTATTGAAAGGAGTGTTTGGTTGGGAACAAATGGAGCCTTTGGAAGGCCATGAGGACATATATATCACTTTGGGGCAGCCCCAAAAGTATAGGAAAAATATTATGAAGAAGACATGTGAAGATTTACTTCATTGGGAAATAGGTAAATGTGGACATTGTTTGATAAGGAGTGTTGGGACACCCACTTGGATTTTGCAGTTGCTTAAGGGCAAGAAATTTTAAGAAGGGAGGAATAAAATGTCCCCATTTTTCCCTCTTAAATAAATATGTATGAAGGATTTTAGTCAATCTCCCCATAAACTAAAGGAGCCCTTTTTGAGGGAATTCTATTTTTTTAGTTATTTATTAATTATCGAAATAGTGATTTTTATCATAAGAAAATTATTAATTAATTAATAAAATATTTTAAAAGTGGTTTTTGCCACTAAAGTGCTTAAGTGAATTAAATATTAATGTATTTCCTTAAAGTAAATTTTTAATTACTATTTTAATTAAGTCTAATAATTAATATATTATTTAAAAAGGAGATTTTCGCATGGGAGCTAAAGCGAAGATAAGAAAAGGTGTTTTATCTTCCCAAAGTGGTTTAATCCCTTTGAAAAGTTATAAATATATGGTGAAGGCTACAATGGAGGATATGCTGAAATTGATATTCTTGTTCTTCTTTCATTAATAAGACTATTGGGATCCATGCCCAATAGAGGTTCTCTACTTTGGTGATTGATCAATCTAAAAAAGGTGTCTTTTGACATCACCTTGTGAAAGGAAAGCTTCTTTATGCCCTAAGGAGTGGGGTGAAATACTTTTGAGGGTTTGGATGCTTATTATTGAGGGTTTTATAATATTCTACTTGCATTTTGGATTTGCTAAATTATTATAATAATTTTGCAAGTGGAGCGAACCACTTGGGAAGGTTGTCGCTAGGGTTTGAAGGCTCTATTTGGTCAAAATATTCACAAAATAATTATTTGAATTTATTTAGTATTTTTTTGATTATTATTATGTACTATTTGGATGATTTATGAAGAATCTTGAAGGTAAAAAATTAATTAATAATTTGTATACTTATGATTAATTTTTCTAAAAGGTTTTTGAAGATTTTCTTGCTTGTGGAAGGCAAGATTAGTTCCTCTATTTTTTTGTATTTTTTTAGGCTGCTTGAGAGGGGTGATTAACCTAGGAGGATAATTTGGAGATTTTAATGCATAAACAATTTATTGGTAATATTCTTATATTTTCAGAGGTTGGTAGTTATTTTTAGTGAGGGTTTGGATATTATTTTTATCCCAAATAGTAACAAATAATTAGATATTAAATCAGATTTTTCTTTCATCTATTTATGGCATTGAAGGTGTAAAAAAGGGAGAAAAAGGTTTTTATTTATGTGGATTTAAATCTAAAATTTTACTGCATATTTTTAGATTATTTCAAGGCATTTTATTGGCAAAAATTCCTTATAAAACCCTCTCATTCTGGCACCTAGGGTTTCCAAAATTAAATAAGGGTTTAGAGAATTTAATTCTCAATTTAGGCCTTGCTAATTTTCATTTCATATTTAAGGATTTTAAGGAAAACCCCTTTTTCCTTAATTCATGCCATTTGGGGACATTACACGTAGTTCATTTAGATGACCTGTTACTTTATGTCATGTCTACAAGGTTATGCATGTGGTGGAAAATTTAGTGACTCCTCTTCAGACAAGCTCCTTGATTTGGTGAGCTTCCTTACCAAGTTGGAAACCCAAGCATGGTCATAGATGCATTTATAAATGTTTCTCCCTCTCTTTAAGAAAAGTTTAGACTAAACTATTTTTCCACAACCCTTGAGCATTAGGTTGAGTCATTGATTCCACAAAGACTCTAGGAAATAGTTAAGCACCTTTTCACATTTATTTTTTTCTTGAAATTACATAATTGTAGTAAAATTTTGTAGATAATTGGAAAAAAATTTAAATACCTACCTCTATCACATCCTCTTGATATATCTTGTTTTATTGTTTTGAGGATTTAGCATGATTTACTTGAGCACAATTGATAAAATGAGATGTACAAGGGAGATCTACTATTTAATAGTTAAAAATATTAATTTAGATTTGTATTAGTGGATAAAAATATTAAAAAAGTATAACTAAAATTAATTTGACAAGTAATGGAAATATGATAAATAAAAGTGACAAAATAGTCACATGTGATGATCAATTTTGAATCTCGGAAGTGGTTTTGGACTGTGCAAACTTATATTTGCTTGTATGTGAAATTTAGAGTTATGGATTGAGAAGAATAGAAATGATCCCTGCTACTTGACTAATGATTTTGTCCAAGGTAGAAAAAGTGTTGTGCCTTTGTGATTAACAATTGTGTCTTTTGGAACCAAACATATGCTTCACACCTATCTAGATTCTAGGATTTTTAGTATCACTTTATAGTAGGATGTTGTATAGATTTGCCTTAGCACTTGGAAAGATTGGTAGCTAGAACTATTTGATTTTTATCTTTCATGTTGTTGACTTAATTATCCATAACAAATAATTGTAATGAGAGAAGGAAAAATTAGTTAGGTTGGGAAACCATAAGGGAGTTGTAACCATGTATTTCTCATGCTAAAATTAGATCCCACATTTTTTTTTTGATGTAATGGATAAATAAAGTGATGGCTTTTTCCTCCTTTCCCCTAGGTGGGGATGCTATTATATGCACTTTTCACTGACTTTTTTTGGGTACAAGATGCAATGACAAGTCCTTGAGTAGTGATAAATCAATATAGAGTGCATAGACTTGAAAACTAAATTCCTTGATAATTCTTTGGAAACCTTTAGGAAAATTGATGGACACTTCTCCTTAAAATGCTTGTATTTGATTTATATATGCTTCTCATGCTTGAATTAAAGACATAGTAGTGCACCAAAGTTGACAAAGAAAATAAAAGACTATCACATGGATCCAAACATAAAAAATAGGTGACAATGGGTGGAAGGGCCCACAAAACCAAATCCCATTGAATATGTCAAAGGAAGAATAAATGGGATTGATGAATTCATCTTAAATGAAGAAACAAAGGTAGACATAGAGTAAAATAAAAAATAGGTTTACACACAAAATGAACTATAAAAAAATGTAAACATAATAAAAAAGGACCATAAGATCACACAAAGAAGAATGAGAGAAATGAAAACACACAAACAAGTGCTAATAAGCCCCAAATCCAAAATAATAATCCATATGCACAAAAAAATACTAAAATTATTACAAAAATAATTCTTGGACTAAAATTAGGTGTCTACATAACCCTATAAGAGTATACAACATAGAACATTGATAATGATGAACAAAAAATAATAATTTTGAGGCCACATTTAAATTAATTATTGTATACTTATCATTAACTTTAAATAAAATTTTAAGGGTGAGGATATATATTGGATGAATAAGGCCAAACATAATCAAAATTTACAAAATTTGGCATTGAAAATACACCTTAATTAGTATGTCTCACACACATTCAATGAGGCTTCAATGAATTTAAGTGAACTCAACTCATCTATGTTACGTGCATTGAATGAGGTTCTACTTAACTGAGCCAAGTGTACATACATATGGTTACAATATATAGATGATTACAATATAGGATATAACATTGAAAATGTCTTGTCTTTTCCTTCTAGTAGGGAGGAAGTTGTCCCCAACTTCTACATGGATGAGGAAACTTCACCTCAAAAGTTGAGTTAGAGAACCACATGCCTTGTGTTGATAAATTACTTTATGGAAGACAAGGTAATTAGTGTTTTAATTCTTTCAATTGTTTCCTAAACATGAAGAAATTATCCTCAACAAACTATTTTTGTAATTATTAAATGATAGACTTAGGATGAGTGAAGGAATTACCAACTCCAAGTGTGATGTATTGTACATATTGAGTTGGATTACACTGAAAACATTGATGCCAAGATACACTGGAAGGTTTAGGTAAATGATTTTGGGTATAATTTATTAGAGAATTATGTGACAATCATATTTTATAAACTTTAACTTGAAATGTGTATTGTGAAAACTCTGTTTATTCATGTGAAGCCTATGTGATTCACCAACTTGGAAAGAGATAGTTACTTGATGTTGATCATGAAATACCTTGAATTTGGGTTGAGATTGTTGAGAACATCCTAAATTTTGGTGTGAAGCTTGGCCATGTTCTACATAAAGGAAGAAGCTTTGTCTTATTCATTTTATTAGTAGGTTATATTAAAGAGATTGGAATATAGATGTAATAAAATATTCACAATAATAATTTCTTATAAATTGCAAGATAATGTACATTCCTTACAAAAAAATAAAACCATGATTAGTGCCATGATTGTGGTAGTAAAATTCATTATCTTGATTGTAATTTCACCATACAAACTTTTATAAACCATAAAAATTTCCATTTTTTATAGTAAATTTTAGTGATGTAAGTTCAATGCTATGTGCATAACACAAGGTTTCATGGTTAAAATATTTTAATTGGATTCTTAAATTATAATTTGTTTTGAAATATGATGATAAGTATAATCTAAAAATTGATCTGTAACACCCTCAAGTAGCATTTATAGTGGTAAAAAATGGAGGAAGATTGGAATAGGAATTTAAAATCCACAAGTACCCATGTCCATTATTTATGCTAATGAAAAATAGGGGGCTCAAGATAGACACATTGTATACACTATTTTTATCACTTCTATTGCAAAATTGTAAAATAGAATGCCTTCTTAAAATTTCACACAAACTGATTCAAAATCATTTGTTTATCTAACATATGAGTTTGAATTCATCTTGTGACATATCTAGGTGGGATAATTCACTATATTAAATATGTTCAATTATCATTCTAGTTATTTTCACTAGTTAATTATTCTACTATGATCAATTTGCTAATTCTCCTTCACTGATCAATTAATGTAATTAATTCCCCTTATCTAAATCACTCTCCTAATCAAATTCCCTATTTTTTATCATTTAAATTAATCTTTGATTAATTAAATTATTAATTATTATAATTATAATTCTATGAAAATGGAATTCTAATTACATTTCAATTATTAATTCTTCATTTTTATTCTCCTTCTAAAGGAAATATTCATTCAAGAAAGAATCTTGAGATCCTATGGAATATTAACTTGGGAGCTCACTAATTACTAAATGAATTAATATGAAGGATTATTCTCTACCCTTCATCTTGAAGACAAGATGAAGGGCCCATAATGAATCTTTTGAAATATTTTATGAGAACATTCTCAACCTTTCATCTTAGAAATAAGATGAAGGGCCTACATTAATTATCCATGTTCTTTTTTGGGAATGATTCTCTACCTTTCATCTTGTAAACAAGACAAAGTGTCCACATTGACTCTTACAAGGATATTTTAAAGATAATTCTCCACCCTCCATCTTACATGTATTATGAAGGGATCATATTAATTAATTTTTGATATTTTCAAGAGCCACCCCCAACCCTTTATCTTGGACAAGATGAAGGGCTCATGTTATCAATATATGTGCCTTGTTGAAGATCCATTTGAAACCATTCATCTTGGAAGTAACATGAAGGGTCCTCATTGATTTTTAATTGTTATAAATAGACTCATTCCCTTTGTAATTTCAAATGTTCAAGACTCATTGCAAATCCTTGCCAATTTATTACTTTAACTTGTGCATTGAAGTCCATGCTCATCAAATCAATTTATTAAAGTCTTCAAGGAGAGATAGTCCATTTTGAGATTATAACATTTTAAAAGACTTCTTGAAGATACATCTAGAATAAATCATACACAACGATGAGGTTTCAATGAAGGTTTGCATTGCATTGATTTAATATTAGTATTGTTATCTTAATTTTTGTATACTCATGAGGTATTAAGTGTATATTATTAGTTATTGATACTTCATTTGATAATTTTTAATTATTAAATACATAGAACTAATATCTAGATTATAATGATACATATTGCATGCACGTTGGGACATTGTAACCCACACCCTTATTTTGAGCCCTTATAACAATCTTTTTTGCTGAAAATCTATTCATTTTGACTCATTTATTTTCATTTTTTCCTCTAATATCCACCGCTATGTATTGGTGAATTTGATTTGTGAAAATGGTAAAAATGCCATTATTTTTTTACTAATCAACAAAAATGCTACATAATCAATGAATTTTAATATGTGCTTTGTTTTCTTCCATGTTCTATATTCTACACAGGTTTTATAATTGGCAAAATTGATTAAAAAAATCAATGAAATCATCTCATAATCAATGAAATCAATCTCGAGTAACAACACAGGTTATTTTCTTGTTAATCAATGAATTTTTCATTATTTTAGTGAAATTAACTTATATTTTGATGAAAATGATTTTTTAATCGATGAAAACATCCATATCATCAACGTAAATGTCTCTAATCTCTATTTTCTTTTATGTTCTATCTGTGCAGGTTTTATATTCAGTAAAATTATCTTGGAATCAATGAAATTGTCAAGAAATTGATATCAACTATCTTACAATTTTGATTTACTTCTAATTGATGAATTTTATTTTATTTTGGTAAAATTAATTTGTTATCAATGAACACACCCACATAATCAAAAAAATTGACCTGTTAATCAATGAAATCACCTTTGTCTTTTGTTTTTATATGTTTTGCTGTATTTTATGTAGGTTTATAAAATTAATGAATTGGCCCTGCTAAATGATGAATTTGCCTCTATATGTCAAAAAATTGAGAGTTATTAAAACATAGAAAATCATCTTCATTCATTTGATAAAGATACATAAAGCAAAACTACTCACTTTATTTTCATGCAGGTTCTAAAATTATTCACATTTCCTTTAACATTATAAAAGTGAATTCATCTATTGATCTAGTGGTTTAAAAAGAATTCATATTTTTATTTGGTGCTATAAAGTATGTTTATTTAAGTTCATCTTTATTCAATTATTTATTTATGTTAGCTCATGTGATTTTGCAATTTCTTCACACATATGCTCTTCCCTTTGGTAGGATGACTTAGAAACATGGAGGTGATCTTTTATTTTTATCCTGATAGATTTTATTATTATGCTCTTCGCTTGGCCTTGGTGGGATTCTTACAAATCAAAATGAAAATAACTTTCATTTTTATTTTATTTACATGATTGTGGTGTCATTTTGTTCTCATGAGTCCTTAGGGTGCAATGACTAGGATGCCATTACCCAAAATTTGTACTAATCTCATTATTTAATGGGGTATACAAATTGAGGTTACATTAGTGATATCTTAGCTAAAAGGTTCCTCAAAGCTTGATTTTTTTGGTATCAATTCACTAATATCTTATGACTAAAGTGTTCACAAAGGGATAAGACCCTTTGGTGAATAGACCATTGAAACTTGACATCTAATTGATGGAATTTTTTGTGCCCATGTACTACAAGGTATGTCGGGACCATCTAGAAATCCCACAAAAAAATTATCATAAAACCTTTCTGCCATAAACCATTAATTGATGTAGGGTTGTAAAAGTAACCACAACCAAAGATATCTTTAACATACAAACCTTTTGAGATAAGGGTGGGATTAGAACACCACCAATAATTTCATTACTTAAAGAATCTTAAAATTTTAATCTTCTCTCAAGGCAAGTATATGAAAAGACTCAATGAATGTGGAGTATTTTTGCATCAGTCACTAAAGTAAGGTTATCGGATTAAGTGTTTAATTGGTTGATTGTGGTGTAAATTTTTTTTCCATAATTTACATACACATTCATAAAGAGGGATTACTCTATCCACTTTTTAGGTTAAAATTTTTCCCTTATATATCTCATGTCCAAATTTATGTAACCACATATCATTCTTGTATGAAATTATACCATTATACTATCCACGTGAATTTTGACCCATTATAATCATTTTCTCAAGTTTATATTTCAAAACCACTTTAATAATATGATCAAATTCTAGTGTCAATACCATTTTTTTCATTTTCAAATCAAACCTTTTTAAGTTCAAAGATTTCTCTTATCATTTCTAAATCATATTCTCATTTCCATCTAGTTCTATTCCAAGTTTAGGTCTAATTACCTATGTTTGAGTCAAATTATTTGGTTTACAACATTATCCAACATGATTTGTTACATAATAAGTGGTATGATTTATAATGCTACTTATGATGATGATTAGATTCAAGGTCAAACAAACCCATTCATGTAGTAACTAAATTATCCCCATGATTGGCATGATTTTATGAATTCACATGATATGGAAGTTTATCAACCTGAGTATGAATATGTGCCACTTACTTATGATACATCTCAAGATAAATTTGAGCAAGAATTGTTTGAGAATAGAGACAAATCTTTCTTACACTTATTAAAATTGGGTGCTAAGGTTCCCCCTGATTATCCTATAAAAACCTTGTATAATGTTGAGAAATAATAACCATAAAACATTATCACATTTATAGAGTATACTATTAATGTACCCTCCTCTAGCCATGATCTTATTGTTTTTTAAACATCTACAGTTCTAGAAACATCTATAAAGGGGAAAGACCTACTCGTATCCCCACCCCAACTTTTGCCCAACATTATAACCCAATTACAATAAGCTGGTCAAGTTTTGAATAATCTTGCCACCTTATTAGTTAATCTAATTTTTGATCATCCATTTCTAGAGCTTAATCAACTTATTGAGAATTAGGTTAAAGATTCCTTGGTTGATCCATTGCATAATTTGGAGACATTTAATTATCCTAAGCAAAATAAACATATAGATTCCTTACAATTAGTTGTAGAAAATCCCCAATAAACATTCCCTTATTCTAATCAAGTTCTTATTAATCCCACTCTTATAATTTTGTTTGAAAAAATTCCTCCTCAACAATTATGAAGTTAAAATTATTCCCAATAGGTCCCTATCGAGACACATAATATCCCTTTCAATTCACATCCCCAACTCAATCCTTCTAGAGTCAATTAAGGTCTTTCTAATACCCGTTAGGTCTTATTACACAATAATGATTTATATTTAGACAATAGGTTGATTTTAATCAATAATTAATTCTTACCACTCAACAAAAATTCCTTATACATATTAACAAGTCTACATTCCATCTTCTAATCTCAATCAATACCAAGTTCTTATTAACTAGTCTAATTTTGGTAATAGTTATACTAATTCTAATAGGTTAGTATAAAGAGATACCATAAATCCAACTATTAAAAAATTTCATTCTCAGTCATACAATCCCACACTTACATCCCAAAACACTTCCTTTTACCAAGAATGGTAGGTTGTTAATGATGTGATTTCAGGTTTACAAGATTGGATTTAGGACCAAAAATACAAGTTGGATCACATATGTTCATATCTATTTGATGCAAGAATATTATAGATCCCTATTCCATATTATTTCAAGATTACTAAATTTGTTTAATATAAAGGAAAGGGAGATCCAAGGGAGTACCTAAAAAAGTTTTTTGTTACGTGCCAAGAAGTAGGCCATGATACCAGTTTCCTACATTGCTTATTCTCAGAGTTTAGTTGAGACAGATTTATAGTGGGTTATGAATCTTCAAAAAGGTTTTGTAACATATTTTGATGATTTGTTATATAAGTTTGTTAAGAATTTTTCATATAACATTAAACATGAAATGACTATGGTTTATTTGTGTACTATAAAACAATAAGGGCATGATAGTTTTGATTCTTATCTTCAAAGATGACAATCATTATCTAATATATTTCTATATACACTACCTGATAGTAAATTAACAAACATATTCATGACTAATTTAAATTATGAACTAGCTCTTAACTTCAGACTATAATGTCCAAACAAATTTGATGATGTCATTAGTAAAGTTATTCAAATAGAGAAGGTGCTCATTGATAAAGAATTGATTAAAATTTATTCATAGAATCAATCCTAACATCAAAATCAGAATAAAACAAAAAACTAAACTTTTACTCCAAACATAAAAAATATGATAGAGAAGCCCAAACCTTTCAATTATAAAAATAATGTGGTTGGTAACAGAGTCACAAAAGTAGGACATGCCCATATGATGCAATCACCACTAGTATAGAAGGCACCTCAATCAAAACTACTTACTTTTCAAAGGCAACCTCTTCCAAAGAATTAGTTGAACAAAATACCATTTTCTAACCTAGGAGAGCCCATTGAGAATGTATGTCATAAGCTACAAGTTGCAAATATGATTACTTGGCTAAAGAAAAAACCCTTTTATGAAAGTCAACCCAAATCTGAGTGGTATAGAGATAATGAATATTATGAGTATCATTGGGTCAAATTTCATGTAATTCATAGATGTGTGCAACTTCATCATATCATTAAAGATATATTAGAAAGAGGGGAAATTGAGTCAAACAATGCATCATCCTCTAATTCTAATCAGAACATGGGGGTATATAAATACCCATTTCTTTAGCATCATACTAATTAGAATGAGCAATGATAACATCAACACAATAATAATAGTAATTAAAATTAGGGTACAAAATCTAACAATGTTGATTACCATGATACCCCATATGATTAAAATGTAGTGGGATGTATGATGGAACATAATGTGTCCACAATCACAATTAACCCCTATTACCATTCTAATAATTCACAACAAGCAAATCCATCCCTTCTAGGATCATGTCCATCTATTTTAGGAGTTCATCCTCCACATAATCCTTATCCTAGAGTTACCATTTTAGGACCTATCTATAATTTTTATAATTACCTTAATCTTGTTCTTGCTTAAGATTATGCTATTACAACTCAATATTCTAAAATTACCCTTCAAGGACCTATATCTTCTTCAACTAAACCTAATACACCTTCTAATTATAACCCTATTCTAGATCAATCCAAACCTAAGTATACACCTCATGTCAAGACATAATATGATCTTGTGGATCAATTGAATAAGACACTAACACAAATTTTAATCTTGGATATTTTTTGTAATTCTCAGCCCACAAAGATATTTTATATAAACTTTTGAGCCAATCTCAGGTGACTAAAATATTGCATTGGATAATTTTAAGTGTTGGTAGGACACTTATCTCTTGGCCCACAATTGATATTTGATCAAAGTGATATATGATCCTTTAGATCTTCCCACACAAATTTTTTATACATCAAAGCCAAAATTACTCACCATAAAATCAAGAGGGTCTTTATAAACAATGGTTTTAGCCTCAATATTATTTCATTAAAGTTAGTCTAGCTTCTATAATATATTACGATAGATATGAATAGTGATACCATCATTATTAAGGGGTATGATAATATTTAACAATAATCAATAGGTACAATTTCCTTGCCCATCTAGGTTGGGCCTATCATCCATAGTACCCTATGTCATGTAAGTTACCTTGATTTACAATATAACCTCCTTGGTCATCCATGGATTCATGAGATGAATTTAGTTCCTTCTACACTTCATCAATTTATCAAATTTTCTCATTTTAGAATTGAGGTCACTATTCATGGGAATCTATAACCATATCAATACTATAAACTTATAGAAGTAAAGGGTATTTATCTACAATCAAAAATACATCATGTCTATAAATCAATCTTAACTTGGAGAAGATAGATCATACCATACACTTACGATTGGGGACATGTTTGTTAAGAGAGAACATGACCAATATGGGGATCCATTAGACCCAATTATGGGATCTATTACCACAATACACTATGTTAAGGAGGGTTCCAAAGCATACAATCTAAGACACTCATGTAATAACTCTAAGGGGGTCCTGAGTTTTGATATTTTACCTAAACTAATAACAAGTAAAATAAATCTAACCTGGTGCTCACCAAAGCTTGTGGCACAACATGAGGGGTTAGTAAACAATAAAAACATGTATAGGATAATCTAAATTATTTTATGTATCAGTAAGAGCCTAATACATGGAATATGAAGAGTAATATTATTCAAAGCCAATACTTATGCTACTTATATCTACTAAAGAGAGGAACAAAGTTAAAGAATAATAGCCTGAGTGATAAACCCTTTAAGACTCAATCTCTCCCTTGGCCAAAGGGGATTTGCAAGAGGTTGTTATGGTTTTAAGGATCACTAAGAAATGCCAAAACATCTAAGACTTATTCATAAGACTAGATTCTCTAAGTAGAAACCCTAAGATAAAAATCCTCAAGTAGAATGGTGGAAAAGCAAATTGTAAAGAAGCACGAGTCAATAATAACACTTGATTGCATATTAAAATGATGATGAAATGATCTTGTATATATAGGTGGATTTAACCCTTAAACCTTCTAAAAATCTTGATTGATAGTGTTTACCTAGTCAATCTAGCATAATTTTGAATAATTATTCACTAGGTCATGAGTTAGGTCATCCAAAGGCAAAACTAGTTCCTAAGTGAAAATCACCCAAAACTATATAGGGTTGAACCAATTGACCTAGTACATCTAACTAACAAAAGGGGATTAAGGTGAGGAAAAGAGGGATGGAAAGTGGGAAAAATACTAGAGGAGTGTGAAAAAGAGGATAAATATCTCAGGGAATGATTTTCAGGAGGTTGGATTGATAATAAGTGGCAATAAGGGACACAAATCCTACAAAACACCAATGGTCTACCCACCACTTTCCTGGTACACCCCTTAGGGAATGCACTCAGAGAGATTGAGACTCCATAGGTTCTTACAAGATGTAAAACATCAATATTTGATAAAAGTTGAAAATATTGTGTGTATACATATGCCCCACTTAAATCTCTTCACATGTTACTAAGGTGTAACAGGGTATGGTGCTTCAAGAAAGAACATAATAACACATGACATTGATTTTATAAAAAAATTACAATATTTTAAAGTATACAATAACTAAAAGTAAATGACTACAAAGGGAAATAACTAAAAAGTAAATGTGATACGTATCTTGACTTACATTTATTATTGGATGGTTATCTTCTATGTTGTTAGTTTTGATTGTGTATGGTGTAGAGACTATTTTCAATAAACCCAAGATTATAAAACTAAAGAGTAAAAACAAATAAACACAAGAAAGCCAAGATAACTAGTGTTATGAGGATGGGATGTACTTAGGAATTTGGCAAGATGGGGTGATAAGTGATATGTTAGACCAAATGACCAAGTTAAAAACAAGAGCAAATTAGGTAAATGAAAAGCCAAGGCTACTAAAGACCAAAAAACTCAAATAAGTAAACCTAAAGTAATAAAGGCAAACTCACCAAGTCAAACCAAGGATACATGTAAAAAAGGAAGGTAATAATATAGTGAATGTAAAAGCAAAAATAAAATGGTAAAATAACATTGATGAGTGATTAGTAACAATCCTTATCTCACACAACAATGGAAAAAATAAGTGCATAAAAATGGAGAACAACATTGATGACTGACAAGTAACAATCCAACCTCACTCAACAATGGAAAAAGGTATTAAACTCAAGTGCCCATAATAGAATGGTTGTAAAACAATTGAAAAATGATAAAAGAAAGTAAATTTTGTCTAAAAAGGTAGAGTCATGGTATAAAAAAAGGTAATCCATATTTTCCCAAACATGTTATTTTGCTCTAAGGATAGTTAAAATTGAAACAAAGTAGTGATAACATGTTTTTAAGAGGTGAAGAAGAAGGGAATATAGAAGATGGAAAATAGATTTGGAATCACAATTTGTCTATCAAGGGGGGAAATGAAATGGGTGGAGGGGAGAATGAAGGAAAAACCAAGGTAAAGTAACTCTTTATCGAAGTCAAGACATTTAAATTAAGTTTGTCAAAAAAAGAGGACTTTAGACCTTAAGGACTCTGAAGAACTTCTCTTAGCCACACAAGTCTTAGGTCAACAAATCAAGTATGTAGATCATCCCATGAATGCTATATGCATGAAAATTAAGATGGACCTAACTTTCCATAATGTGTTCCCCATTCTTTAGAACCCCTTACAGAGCTATCAATCTACTATCAAGATTGGGTACTTACATGAGAAAGTAGGTAGAACCATAGAGTTTTTTGGAATTCTTCTATCCCAATCTACTAGCCTACTACACCCTAATCGACCTCAGATCTATGTAAGGACAATTGTGGAGTTTGAGCTTCAATTTAAGATAGGATATGTGCTTGTAATCACATCTTTTGGTGTGAATTTGACTTTTAATATTTATATGTTACCATTTGTATATCATTTCCTTTTGTTTCAGTTGATTTAGATTTTAAATTTCTTGAGGGATTTTTTATTCCTCTTCCATACGAATTTGGAAAACCAAAATGGGTGATAAAGATGAATTTCATTAGAAAACTTTGGACTTGGTTACTAAGATGGAGAGATTTAGAGAGCATGGTGCCTAAAAGTCTTGTAAATCTAGGTGAAATAAAAGTGCTATCTTGACTTCAACATTGTTTTATCGAATGTGCAGTGAAAGGAAAGGAAATCAAGAAGAATGAAACATGGAACAATTTGTATTACTTAAATTTGTGAAAAATGTGATAAAGGGGTAAAACAAGATAAAATAATAGTAAGGTATGATTCTTTATCATAAGAATGAGAGAAATGGAGGAAAACACGCTAACATAGATTGTTGTGAAAATTCCATCTATCAAAAGAAATAGAAGCTAATGTTGAGAACAAGAATAAAAAATATATTCAAGAAAAGGAATGACAAGATGGTAATTTTATGAGAAAGGCCAGGTCCTATCCATGGTATTAAATTGTAACTCATAAAATATAAACCCATGATGGTGCCAAAAAGCATGTGAAAAATAAATGAGGTAAGCAAAGAGATGGTATTTTGTGAGAAAGGCCAAGTCTTATCCAAGGTCTTATACTGCAACTCACAAAAGAGAAATCCAAGGGAAGCCAAAAGGTGTGTAAAAAGAATATGAAAATAAATAAGACTATGGTACATCATGAATAAGATCAGGTTCTATCCATAGTTTTACAATGAAAGTCATGAGAGAAAGGGGAAACCAAAAGACCAAACAAAAAGGACTAAAGGTTTGTAAAAAGAGAGAACTATTGTAGAGGGAGAGACCTGTGTAAGTAAACTTAGAAAAAATGTTAGATAGATAGCATATATAAAGCATGAAAATAAGGAAAGGATTTAGGTGAAATATTTTTTGAGGAATTGTGTGTTGATAGGTTCTTGAAAACATGTCTTTCATTAGTTTTAAGGTGATAGGTACTTGGACCAAGCATATCTTTGACTAAATAGGAGCCCCATAATTTTTGGGCATATTTACATTATTTATCAAGAGTATAGTCTAATTTAAGAACAATATAACCATTATTAAATGTACAAACTTTAACACATTTGTTATGTTTTTTGGCAATACAAACCTTGTATTGGTGGTTATGTTGTAAGGCAAAAATATGGTATTCATCAAGGGGATCAAAAGCATGAAAGTGAGAATGATACCATAAAGAGATATATGGAGAGAGGGAAGCTTAAATTATAATAGAAGAACTGATTCAAAACCATAGACTAGAGAGAATGACATTGCCCTAGTGGTAGTATGTATGCTAGTCTGATAGGCCCAAAGAGCAGGGTAAAGATGAAGGTGTTTATCTATATAGGTTTCATGAATTATCTTTTGGAGAATTTTTTTAGTGGCCTCATCTTGGCCACTACATTATGGATGATAAGGTGTAAAAAATTTATGATTGATTTTGAATTCAGCACATAACTATTTGATGTCCTTATTTTTGAAATTACCACCATTATTTAAAATAATAGTATGGGGAATACCAAAGAAAAAAATGATTTGATTAAGAATAAATTTTGTGATGGTGTTACTAGTGACATTAACAAGGGGAGTGGCTTAAATCCATTTGGTAAAATATTTGATAGTGGTGATGATAAAAACATGCCCATCTTGGGAGTAAAGTAATTTGCTAATGATATTTAATACCCACATTGAAAATGGCCAAAGAGATTTGATAGTTTAAAGCTCAGCTAGAGGTGAATGAATTATATCATCATAAAGTTGGAATTTTAATGAATTCAATTGCATCATTTTGAATAATAAGACAAAAGCAACCCATACGTAGGCATTTGTGAGATGTAGCATGTATACTATAGTAGTCACCACAATGACCCCATGTGCTTGTTCAAAAAGAAGAGGTAACTCATCTTTCATAACATAATGGATTAAGGTACCTTTAGCATTGTGATAATAAAATATGTTATATCAAAATAATTAATTGAAAGCTTGTTTAGGAATACACATCTTTTCATGAGAGTCTAAGTTAGGAAGATATGTTTGATGTTCTAAGAATTGAATAATGTCTTTTCACTATGGGCTTTATTAAATGGTAAAAACCTTGATGTGGTAGATAAGTGAATATGGTGGTTGAGTAGAATATGGAGATTTTCTTATTTGTATAATAAAATTAGGATTAGAAAAAACTTGGTGGGGTGAAAGAGAGAAGTTGAAGAAGGCAAGGAATCAACAATGGAATTTTGATCTCGAGGGATAGGCTCAATAGTGAAAGAGATGAAATCCTTAGCGAGAGTGGTTGTAATTTGATGATAGGTAATGAGATTTTTTCTTTTGAATTGGTAATCACCATTGACTTGATAGTAAATAAGCTAGGAATCACCAAGGAATGTAAATATTGAATGTTTAGATCAAGATCAAATCTTATGACTAAGATGAGGGATTTATATTTGGCCATATTATTGGTGACATCAAATGTGAAGAAAAAATATAAAGGTATGATTTTTCCAAGAGGACTTGTAAGAATACAACCTACCCTAGCTCCTTGAAGGCATTTAACACCATCAAAGTGAAGGGTCCAAGTATCCTTATGCAAGTTGAGATTAATTTTAAGAAGCTCTTTGATAACTAATTTAGGTTTAGTAGTAATAGGGGAAATAGTAGATTCATCTAGATTATTAGATTCAAGATCAGTGCTAAAGTTATGAAAATAATCTTTGAGAGATATATATTGATTAAGACCTTCAATATGTAGAATATTATCATCTATAAGACTATCTTGAAAGGGATTGGTAGCTAACATAGGAGCTATAACAAGTTTATTAGCTATGACTTGTCCTTTAAATTTTTTGAGTCATAATGTAGAGATAAAATTCCATAAGGAGGACCATCCATTTGCCAATTATATCTCCAAGAAGAAAGGCTTTAGAGAAGAAGTGATGAAGGAGGTCAGAATGAATGATGACATAAGTGGTTTGGTATAAAGATTTTTAGTTATGAAATAGATAGTGAGGTAATCATGTTTGAATTTGGTATAATGTGTCTCATAATCAATGAGGCCTCAACTAATGTAGTAAATAACATACTATCTTCTAGTATCATCTTGTTGGGCAAGCATTACCCCAATTGATCAAGGTGTGGAATAATTATATAAGATCAAGGGTCAATCATTGGAAAAAGGATGAAGTGCAGGTGGGTAAACTAATGAATCTTTCATGTTATCAAAAGATTTTTGACATGGGTGCATCCATTCTAAATCATTAAGTTTCTTAAGAAGAAAATTGATGGAGTGGATGCGATAAGCCATTTCTAGGATGAATCATCTAATTATCCTAAGTTTGACTAATTAAGTAGAATGTTAGGAATGGATCGAGGAATGGGCAAGTTGATGATATCACTAATCTTAGTGGGGTCAACATTGATTCATGAAAAGAGACTAGGAATCTTAAATTTTTTATAGATGTGACACCAAACACACATTTGTAAGGATTTAATCTAACCCAATATTTAAGAAGGTGGTAAAAAATGATAACAAAATATGAGAGAGGAGTTTTAAAAATTTGGGATTTAGCAATGAGATCATCCACATAGGTTTCAATAATTTTGTTAATAATATCATGAAAGATATGAGTCATTGCTCATTGTTAAGTGGATCTAACATTTTTGAGGTTGAAGGGCATTATGGCATAATAATAGGTGCTCCATTTCATGGTGAAAGTGGTCTTATGTTGGTCCTTAGGGGCAATATGAATCTGATTATAACCTAATAAGCCATCTATAAGAGATAACATTTTATAACTAGTTGTGGAATCAATAATGGCATCTATCGAAGGTAAAGGGAAGTTGTCCTTACAACAGGTGAGGTTAAGATTACATAAATAAATACAAATGTGAATGACCATAGTCACCTTTTTCTAAATGGGAACAATGTTAAAAACCAAATTAGAATAGTCCACTAGTTTTATAAATTTATCATCGAGTAATTTGATGATTTCCTTGTGACATAAGGTCAAAACCTTGGGTGGATATTTTTGTTGTTTTTGATGCATAAGATTGGCATCAAGATAAGTAATGATGTTATGCACCATAATGCTAGGGTCAATACCAGTCATGTCCTCATAGGACCAAGCAAATATCTCATGATATTTATCAAATAATAAGATAAAATTATCATGTTTGGTACGTGAGAGGTCATGAGAGATAGTAATTGGTTGAGGGTAGGATGGAGTAACATATTTAATGTGAGTGGTTTATTCGATAAGCATGGTATTAAAATCTTTGAAATGATATGGTGCATTAGGTAAAGAATAAATTGGATTAGTTTTTGGATCAATGATAGCAATGAAGTTGTTAAAATAAGGGGTTTTGGTTTTAAAATTCCCAAGTTTATGATGTTATCGAGGAAGTTGAGGTTCTCAGGCATGAAATACTTGAAGAATAACTTGATCACTAGGAAAGGTGGGAAGAGGACCATAATAATCAACATCTACTCTAAGATCTAGAATTTGATTACCATGATGATCATACTCAAAATGCATTTAAAAGACATCGGTTGCTTTGAAATTGAGTATAATTATAGGAGTAGGAGAAGTAGATGGATTAGAAGGGATTGGGGTGTCATTGGTTTTGGTGATAGAGGAAGGATCATATGTAATGATTAGATCTATAGGTGGTAAAGGAGATGCAATATTTTTTTAGAAGTTTAGAAGGCATAATTTTCTCTGCCACCCAAGGGGAATGAAGAAGTGGAGAATTCATAGGAGGCATATGATATTTGGGATCTAAGTCATGATCCATATAAATTGTATGGACATCCTGATTAAAAACAAGAATTTTAGATAAGGTTTTTTGATAATGCTAGACATCTAAGTCTCAAGATTGAGCTTGGGCCATTATGTAATTATCATCATATGTTGGAGAAATTATACATATTTAAGAGTCAGGGGAAGTTTTAGAAGGTGAAATCCCAATATTACTGAATGTATGAGGAGGCATGATGAGAGGATCTTGAAATAATTTGGCCACTCTAAAATAATTACAAGTGAAGGAATGCTAAGGTAAAGAAGGCTCCTGAGCATTGCATGGAGGGGGAAAGTCAATAATATCATCAATAAGAGGAAAATTATGATCCCTATGTAATAAATAAGGAGGAAGCCACTATGAAATGTAGGGAGGTAGCTTGGTAGTATTTCAAGTATGTTGGAAATAATTAGGTTCATCATCATCAAAATCTATAAGAGAGACTTGTAAATCAGGATTGATGTTGATAAATTTAGGTAAAGGAGCACTATTGATCTTAGGAATGGTAGGAATATGATACTGAGATTTGGGATTAAAAATTTGAATACTCCATGGGTTGAGATCAACTTCATGCTTATACCATTTTCCAATATGTACAAATTTAATGCATTGGCTACTATAAGAAGCGATGGCCCTCATTTTATGAGTCTATGGGTGACCAAGGAGTACATTATAAAATAATGGTAAATCAAGGACCATAAGATTAGTTTGAATGGTCTTAGTTGTAATGGTTAATAGAATCCAAATTCAACCTAATGGTTTTTGATTATTCTTATCAAAACCATGACATATAAGATAGATTTGCTTGAGATGATCCTTGTTATAACCAAGTTTTTGGATGAGCCACAAAGATGTCACCTTAATACCAGAGCCTTCATCTAATAGAACTTTAGGGATAAGGGTAGTATTAATGGATATTTTAATGAAAAGTGGCAGATCATCAACATGAAAAATAATTTCATTATTGATAATGTCATCTTCAATAAATTCAATAGAAGGTTTAGAAAAAGGACACATAGTTTTAATGGTATGCACATTAGTGGGTTGAGATTCAATATAAGGTGGTTCTTTATTGATAAAGGAGGGATATTCAATTTATTATAATTATTACATAAGGAACTTGTGATGAGAGGGTGAGGTATGAACCAAATCCATAAGTGGAATTTTACAAGGCATAGATTTGAGTTCTTCAAGAAAGTTCCAATGAGATTTAGAAGAACCAACATGAGGTTTAAGAGGTAAAGTAGTTTTTGAAGGAATAGATGCGGTTGGAGGTTTGAAATGAGGAAGTGGTTCCTCATGGGATTTTGAAGCTAGATTAGTGGTTGTAGTATCTTTGAGAAGTTGTTCTTCTATATATGGATTCTTAGGTTTGGTAATGGGATCTTTGTGAACCAACTTGTGATGATAATTGACCTTGACAGTGTTAATATATTGGGAATTTTTAAAATATTGATCATAGTCAATATCAATGGCATAAACATCCTTGGTATTTGGTTGATTATTTGAAAAAGATTTTTAGTTATTAGAGGTAGAAGCTTTAGAAACCTATTATTTTTTAGAAGTGGTGGTGCACTCTTGACAATGAAGGTTGATCATGGATTCATGATTAAAAGAATCACCAAGAATATAAGACATAAAAAATTTAGTGATCCCTCTACAAGATTCATAGGAATGACCAATGTCAACATGGAACCAAAAATTTTAATTAGGGTCATACCATTTAGGAGGATTGTCAGGATAGGTGAAAGGTCTAGAGGGTGGTAAGAGTTGTTTCATTTAATGCAAAAAAAGTGGTGTGTGAGAAGATGAAGGGATATAAATTTTGGAAACTTTGGGTTTGGTTTGTGGAGTATTAATAGTAATGGCATTGGTAGATATTTTAAAATATCCTTTTATAAGTTTAGGATTAGGTTCGAATTACTTCATGAGAAAGTTTTGACATTTATCTTGATAAAGAGCTTCATTAAGTGTTTGTGGAGAAAAGGTTTGAACCTTATATTAAAGATAAGGGGTCAAAGAATTTATAAAGAGTTTGAAAAAATTATCATCAGCCATGTTAGGGTTAGCTTTATGGGCCAATGATTTCCATCTTTTGATAAAGTCATGAGCTGATTTAGTGGGAGATTGCTTAGTAATGATGAAGTGGCTAAGATAATTTTTGGGAAGGTCATTATGTTAAAACTCTTTAACTAAAGGATTGAAAAAATATTAAAGTTGATAAATATAATGTTGGGGTAATTGGTTGTACCATTATAATACATCACTAATGAAAGTTTTGATTAAGAGTTTAGTAGTGGTGAAGGTATTAGTTGGTATCCACTCATTATAACAGTTTCCAAAGGCTTTGAGAAATGAGGCTAGGTCTTTAATGCCATCATATTTGATAGTTGAATATATGTTACCGATATCAATGGACATAATGAAGGGAGATAAAGGCTCATTTTGAATAGTTTGAAGCATCTTGTTATTCATCATGGGTTGAGGATTAACATTGCCTAAAGCATCTCTAAGAGGTGGAGGAATGTAATTTGGATTGGCTTGAGGATGAATATTCAGAGGTTGATTATCCCTATTAATCAAATGATGTTGAAGTTGAATCATTTGATTGGTGTTAGAATTTTTCATTATGTTTATTTGCTAGATAAATTGGGTAAGAAGTCAAGTTGTATCAGGATGTGGGTTGGTGTTGGTAGGAGTACTCCCCAAATTGGTATTAGGGGGAGGGTTATTAGAAAATGGATCATTAGTGGGTTTATGGATTAAATTTGTGTCAATTTTTCCCACATTAGTTTGAAGGTTTTGAATATGAGAAACATCTTGGTAAGTATAGAAAAGATTAGACCCATTAACTTCATCTTGAGGTGTGATTTGCACCATGTTACAAGTGATGGATGAAAGAGGTGAAGAGGTTCCCCAAGAGTGATGGTGTTCTTAGAATGAAAAGAGAGGAAGACATGGACATCTAATATATTATCTAAATGGATTCAATATATCCAATAAGATTATGATATGAGACTTCATGATGACTTAAGAGAAATGAACATAATGCTAAGAAGGTGAAAAAGAGAACTGGGTCAACAAACTAGGAAGGTATAAACAATATAGAGTCAACTACGTCAACCAAGTGTAGAAAATAGGGCCTAAAAACTATACAAAGTCAACTTGGTTGACCTATCATAATAGATAGGAGCTGAAAAAGTGTACAAGGTTAATTAGGTTGACCTAACACAATAGGCAAAGAAAAACATATAGTTTGTAAGAGACTGTGTCGATAGAAACAACTATGTACTGAGATAAGAAAATTTTTGTAAGTAATTTTGAAAGCAATAAATTAAAGGAAAAACATAATCAATTGGATCAATGAGGTTAATCTAATTGAGACACACAACACAAAACCTTGCACCAATGCTGGCTAATGCAAGTTTTTGTAATAGAATATACAATTGATCAAAGAACAAACAATCAACTTGAAAAGTAAAAACTAAGTGGTTAACTTTAATGTTTTTATATTATTAGAGTATAATTTTAGGTGTGATAGGAAGTTGGCTATAAGTAAGGAACTAGAAAACAATCTAAGTATAGTTTTAGGATGTTTAGGCTGAAAGGGATTTGTATTGATAATGGTATTAGCTTGGTATTAAGGTTTACCCCCTTACTTCACAAACTAAAATGATAAGGGTTTCAGGTGCTTAGCCAAAATATACCATTAACCATGTGTTTATACTTGGCCAAAAAACCAAGTTGGCTTCCCCCTTGGTGATGAAATTCAAGTAGTTAGGCCTTGGGTAGATAATTGTTTAAAATGATTTTTAATATTTTGTGATTTGGTAGTGTGTGAATAAAAGAGAATAATGAAATTAAATGGTATTTTAAAAACCACCTAATTAGACTATTGATCTATTCTAAGCATGTAAACAATAAAAAATGAATATGTGAGCTAATTACTAGCATATCAGGGATATTTCTAACTTTAAAACATAGTATAGTGTCAATTTAGTTGATAGTGTATATAGAGAATAGAGAATAGGGTTGAAAGTGTCACCTCTATATTACAGAATTAAAAATTCTAAGAGTGAACTATGTCGATAGAGTTGACCTAACTTTCCAGACTACATACAAACTATAAAACTATGTTGATAGGGTCGACCTAGTTGACTATACAGGGGTAGTTTTAAACACTAAAAACTATGAAAAATAGAACTATAATAAATTTTAGAAATGAAAGAGACGGATACAAAGGAACTTTGGTGGGTTGGAGGATGCAGATAAAAATAAGATTATTGTTGAAGAACCTTGATTTGTACTTGAAAATTATGCTAATTATATTGACTAGGTTGACCTAGCTTTAAAAAACCTTATTGCTAACAACCTAAAAATATATAAGGTTGACTAGGTAAACCTAGTATGCTGATTTTGATGCTTGAAAGTGTACAGGGTTGACTAGGTCAACCTAATAGTCTAAACTAAAATTCTAGAAAACTAGCACAAATAAATTATAGTCATTTTAATGCAATTGTGTCTTAAAATTATGCACAAAAGTTATTACTGTGTTGATACAGTCAACCTAACATCACAAACATATGAAAAATAAAATGATGAAATAAGTGAAGAAAAACATGCAAGGGTTAGATTCACATCGGGTTGACTAGAATGTATGAAATCATAAATGCATCATGTGTATAAATCAATCCTAACTCATAGAAGATAAATCATACCATACACTTTTGATTGGGTACACATTTTTAAAGTGAGAACATGACCAATATGGGGATTCATTAGACCTAATTAGGGGATCTCTTATCATAATACACTATTCTAAGGAGAGTTCCATAGCCTATGGTCTAACACAATCACATAATAACCCTAAGGGGGTCCTGAGTTTTGATATTTCACCTAAACTAATAACAAGTAAAATAAATCTAATCTAGTGCTCACTAAAGATTGTGACACAAGATGAGGGTTTAGTAAATAATCAAAACATGTATAGGATAATCTCAATTAAGTTATGTATGAGTAAGACCCTAATACATGGAATATGAAGAGTAATATTATTCGAAGCCAATACTTATGCTACTTCTATCTACTAAAGAGAGGAATAAAGTTAGAGAATACTTACCTAAATGATGAACCCTTTGAGAATAAATATCTCCCTTGGCCAAAGGGGATTCACAAAAGGTTTTTGTGGTTTGTAAGGATCACTAATAAAGGTCAAAACATCTAAGACTTATCCATAAGACTAGATTCTCCTGGTAGAAACCCTAAGCTAAGACTCCTCAAGTAGAATGGTGGAAGAGCATATTGTAAAGAAGTGTGAGTGAATAATAACTCTTGATTTCATATTTAAATAATGATGAAATGATATCATATATATATATATATATATTTAAACCTTAACCATTTTGAAAATCCCAACTGACAGGGTTGACCCAACTGACCTAGCATAATTCTGGATAATTATTCACTAGGTCAACCAAAGGCCAAACTAGTTCCTATGTGAAAATCACCCAAAACTATAGAGGGTCAACCTAATTGACCTAGTAAAAATGACTAATAAAATGGGATTAAGGTGAGGAAAAGAGGGATGGAAAGTGGTAAAATACTAGATGAGTGTGTAAAAGAGGAGAAATAGCTTAAGGAATGATTTTCAGGAGCTAGTTAGATTGGTAATAAGTGTCAATAAGGGACAACAATCCTATGAAGCAATAATGGTCTACCCACTCTTTTCCTAGTGCACCTGTTAGGGCATGTACTCATAGAGTTTTAGACTTGATGGGTTCCTTCAAGATGTAAAGCATCAGTATTTGATAAAAGTTGAAAATATTATGTGTATACAATCTCCAATATACTTATTATCCTAGTGATGACCATGCCATCAAAAAGGAAAATCACGTGATGTCTAATCACATAAATCTAATTATATATATCTTAGTACCCTTGATTCCTCTTCAAAATTAATTTTTCCCCTATTAAATTCATCTCATTTCAATATTCATGATAAAGGCCTTGGCACTTATAGTATCAAAAATGTATTTCATATTGCCAAATTTCTTAGATCACTTAAATCCCATGGTAGGCCCAAGATGAAGAGGTAAAAGAATAAGGTGGAATATTATCCTAAGGAGTCACTTCCATTTATTCTAGGAAAAACATTTATTCAATAAGATTTGAAACAAGAAGATGAGTCATGGTTATATAGTTAGGATTTTGCTCCTTATTTTTAGAGTAAAAATTACCCTATCCCTAATAGAATTATGGACCATCATGATTATATAGGTAAAATATTGTGATAAAAAGAACAAGGTATACTAGATCCTATTCTTCATGATAAGCATGCAAAGAAGCATGGTCTTGGATAAAAATCACTTAGTGTTATCCCTAGACATCTTGAAAGTGATCCAACCTCTACATTAAAAGATGATGTTCTAAATAGTGACACCAAGCCATTTTATAGTATCTGTGATGATATTTCCAACACCAATATGTTCAATTCCCATTTTGTTCTCACTATTTACATTGTTCTAATATTTCGCCTTACCCTTCATTATCCTGACCTCATTGATTAGGACCAACAAGACTAAAATATCTTGATGAGTTTTCAAATGAAGAAGCTATTTTAGTTTTTATAGGATTAAGAAAGAATTTATTGATAGGTGACCACAAGTAAGGATTTGTATACACTTTGGACCCCTAGGCCTACTTTGGGGAGTAGGTGAGATTCATTGGTCAAAATAAAAATGAAACATTAAGATGATTAAGTGAAAACCTCTCTAAGGAACTTTTAGATTAAGGAAATAATAAATAAAAAGATAAGTCCACTGGTAAAAACCTATTTTAGGTACAATTAGATGGGGAAGTTCACTCTCCTTCACAAGATGCCCAAGAATCCACAAGTTCACGTTTATCCTTTATAGTAGAAATCAATCCTAAATATCATGAATAATTTTAGCATATGGTCCTAGAAAATCCACATTCAGTAGCTCATTGGCCATTACCTCTTATGAATGTTTCTTATTCTTCATACATGGGTAGGTCTGAGAGCACACATTCATAATTAGATAATAATTTACCTTCTTTGCCTATGATTTTGGAATATGGTTCCACTCTTCTTTTGGAAGATACTACATAAGTGAATATTAGAATGTATGATAATCTTAAGATGATTAAGCTTGGCACATATCTTAATCTAGAGGAACAAGAATTGATTATTTCTCTTTTAATAGATTTATTGATATATTTGTTTGGGCCTACTCTGATATGTCTGGTTTAGATCCTTCTTTGGTAGTGAATCATCTTGTTATGCACATGGTTGGTAAGCCTATTAATCATAAGTTGATGAAGATCAATCCACAAATTTCCATCCTAGTCAAAGTAGAGGTAGAAAATTTGCTTACTGTAGGTTTTATTAAACCTATTCTGTATGCAAATTAGATTTCTAACATTGTTCTAGTTAGTAAGAAACCAATTGGCATATAGATCTACATAGAATTTAGAGATCTTAATAAAGCTTGTCCTAAAGATGGTTTTCCATTACTCAATATAGATATGATTTTGGATTCTACAATAGGTTATCAAAGTCTATTCTTATGGATGGTTTTTATGAATATAATCAGACCAAGATTGATCTAGAAGATCAAACAAAAACAATGTTCACAATTACATGGGGAACATTTTTTTACCAAGTAATGGCCTTTGAATTGAAAAATGTTGGAGCCACATATCAACATGAAATGACTGTTATCTTTCATGATCTTATGCATGGCATTATTGAACACTATGTCGATGATATTCTAGGCAAATCCAAAACTCATATAGAACATCCTATAGTACTGTAAAGAATATTTAAAAGGTTTCATGAATATAAAGTATGTCTAAATTCTAAAAAGTGTTTTTCTCGGGTTACATATAGCAAATTTTTAGTCTTCATTATCTCTCATAGAGGCATTAAAGTTGATTTAATGAAAGTTTAGGCCATTACTAAGATGCCTCCTCATAATTTGAAACAATTTTGCAGCTTACATGGAAAAATCTAGGCCATTCATTGCTTCATCTCTCAACTTGTCAATCATTATCATCCATTTATGCATCTTTTGAAAAAAGGAATTACATTTTAATGGAATGTTGAATGTCAATAAAATTTTGATCACCTTAAGTAATACCTAAAAAAATCCTTTAATACTTATTTTACCAATACCTAGGAAGTCTTTGTTATTTTATATATCTTCAACTGTTAGTTCCTTGGGGCACTCCTCGCTCAACATGATGATTAATGAAAAGAAATATCTATTTATTATTTGAGCCAAACACTGGTCACTCATGAACATAATTACACTCAAATTTCAAAATATTCTCTCGCATTAGTTTTTTACTTCTCGTAAGATTAAACATTATATGTTGAACAATAAGAACATATTGATTGCAAAAGTGGATTCTTTGAAGTATCTCTTAGCAAAAACAACTTTAACTGGTCATATGGCTAAATGGGAAATGTTGCTTAGTGATTTTGATATTGAATATATACATCAAAAGTATATTAAAGGTGAAGTATTAATTGATCAACTAGATGAAACACCTCTTCCTTATTCCAATCCAATCATAGTGCACTTCCCTAATGAGTCTATTATGACTCTTGATGAAGCCAAATAATAGAAATTATATTTTGATGTATCTTTTACATCTTATGGTTTTGGAGCAGGTATACTATTCATTATGCCATAAGGTGTTATTATTTATAAGGATTTTTACATTTGGTTCCTATTTACTAATTACATAATCAAATATGAGGCTTTACTTGTTGGGCTTCATCTTGTAGTTTAGTGGAATATTCAACATTTTCTAGTATATAGTGATTCATAGCTAATTATTAATCAAGCAACTAATCAATATAAAACAAAGGATGAAAAGCTTATGCCTTACAAAGGCACGATAGATGCCCTTAATCTCAAGTCTAAAATAAGTCTGCTAATTATATGGATACCATTAGGTCCATGATTTTAATTTCTCCTACTATCAAAGAGTATCAATTCTTAATTAAAAATATTCTTATTCCAGTGTATGACTATTTAGATTCTAAAAAAATATGTGTTCTTGTTGGTCCCAATTCCCCTTGGTAAAAAAACATTTATTGATATCTCTATGATCAAATTTTTCCCCACTGATATCTCACATAAAAAATCCTTTATCCAAATTGCATCCCACTACACTATACTTAGAAACACACTCTATTATAAGGGTTATGATGGAACTCTGATTTATTGTTTAAATTTGAGAGAATATAACTTGGCACTTAAGGAAGTTAATAAAAGGATTTATGGGGCCCACATTAGTGGTATAGTCCTAGATAAAAATATCTTTCATAATCATTGCTATTGGCCTACTATGGAAGTAAATGCTTATGATTATGTTAAGAAATATCTGGCATGTCAAAAACATGGTGATATTATTCATGCTCTAAGACAAACACTTCGATAAATTATAACTCCTTAGATATTTTTTACATGGGGGATTGATCTCATAGTAATGATTAACTCTACTTCTTTAGATGGCCATAAACATATCCTTACTACTATCAAATATTTCACTAAATGGGTAGAGGCAATCCCTCTCAATTATATAATTGGTAGGCAAATTTACAAATTCATATTGAGCCACATCATTTACCATTATGGCATTATTTAAACTATCATCTCAAATAATGGCACATCTTTTAAAAATAAGGACATTGTATCCATCTATTTAGAATTATAAATTAAACATATTTTTTCCATTTCTTATTACCCTTAAGGTAATGTCTAAGTTGAAGCATCCAATAATACCCTCGTAAAAATCCTCAAAAATATTGTCAATGAATTTGGCCATGAATGACATTTGAAAATATTCCTATCCTTGTGGACATATCACACTAATATCTCCACTTCAACTAGTACAACACCCTATTCCCTTATCTATGGTTCTGAATCAATTCTTCCTATTGAGATTGAGCTTATCTTATTGTGAATTTCAATGCAAGACTTTATGGATGAAGAAGACTATCGAGTTGATAGATTAGTAGAGTTGGATCTTGTAGATGAGAAAGTACTAGCCACCCTTAATCACCTCAAACCCTATCAAAATTGGCCACACCAGGGTTATAATAATTTTATTAACTCACAAGATTTTTAACTTGGTGATTTGGAGTTAAAAGAAAATCAAAATAATACTAATGCATGGGAAAATAAAGGTAAGTTTGAACCTAATTGGTTAGGCCTCTTCATTTTTATAGATAATTATGGGTCTAATACATATAGGTTGGATACTCTTGAGGGTTATGAATTATATGAGACAATGAATATTATACATCTTAATCATTTTTACGCTTGAGTTTTCATGCTCTTATCTATAAGTGTTCTTACTTGGGGTCATCTCTGTTCTATTCTATATTTTCTCTCCTTTTCTAGCCTTCCTTGGGGGCATCCATTTTGTTGTTTCTCACCTCCCTTTAATATTACCACCCTAATTATATTATGATTATATAGGTCTATTAGGTGAATTATAAAAATAATTAATAGGATTAGATTAGAAATGTAGAACTGTGTTAGAATCTCTTTACAGAAGAAATGTCAAAGTATGGAACATCATGGTTTTATTTCTTGTATGACTTTTATCATTCCCTTGAGTTCCCAACCATTCCTATTTCTAGTCTCTCATTCACCCCCTTCACATCTCTATTCATTTTTGAGATAGAAGTTGTATCCCATTCCAATTTGTTATTGAATGGTACTCTTTGTTTTACTCGTGTATGGACAACCCATTCATGTTTCTTATTCATTGTTGAGTTCTCACATCCACAATTGTCCTTTCTCTCTTTGATAGGTGTTTATAGAGACATATGTCCCTATTTATTGAATATTATTTGGTCAAAATAGTCTTATTTATATCCTATTCCAAAAATCTCTAAACAATTCAAACATTCCAAAAATATCAAAACACTTAAAATATTCCAAAAATTATAAAATAGTTCAAATATTTCAAAAACCTCAAAATAGTTCAAATATTCTAAAAATCCCTAAAAATCCAAATATTCCCTTTTGTAGAAAACTGTAAAAAGTTTCATGACTCAATATCTTACAAGTTTCCCCATATGTGCCAATTTCTAATATGACATAATTGATTAATTTTCATCCTTTTACTTAATTTGGATGTCCAATCATTTGTAGTTAGGTGGCACATTTTAAAGTACCTCATAGGTGATTTTCATCTCCTCATGAGTATGACATATCAAAGGTGATAATAATTTTTGTTCCTACCCCTCACCATTTTGGAAGTTAGTAATTTTACACTCTTTCCATTTTATGAGCATGCTAAATTACACCCTCACTATTTGTGAACATCCTAAGTCATTCTCTTGCAATTTTGTGAATTTAACCATCTAATCATGATCATTTATTTCTTGTCCCTATTCATACTTATCATTTTATGTGCCCAATTTATGTTGAACTATAATATCTTGAGTCCAAATTAGACTATATATGTAGTGCTTAGTTTTTTGAGGTCAGCTTGGCCATCCTTTATCCCATGCTATTGAAATTTTGTGAGCATATCTATTATCATTTTAGAAAACCTATTCATTATTCAATCTCATAGTTTTGTGAGTCTTTTTCTATTTTCTGTCTATAATCTATCTTCTTAAGTTGTCATCACTTTTCTTCTTTCCCAAATCGCTAGGAGAACAACATTTAGCTTGAAGTCTAGGGGATTATATAGGCAAAATCCATTTACATGGGGCATTTGGAGTTAGCTTGGCCACCCATTCCTTATTATTATATTCCCCTTTCGTAGTCTTGATATTTTATCATACCATTGGTTTTAAGAGTAGTGCCTTCTTTGTCACACACTCTCATTTACTAACAAACTATTTATTTGATTTCACTTGTGTTTGTGTGCTATTTGTTTAGTTCCTTATTTATGTGCTGATTTATTATTTTATTTCATTAATTTTGTACATTATGATTTTAAGTTGTGAACATTTGTATCTAAATTGAAATTGATTTAAGTGCATTTTATTTTACATTTAAATATTAATTTTCCATATCTTATTTTAAGTTGTATACATTTACATTTTGAATTCATATTTACTCACTTTGAAAAAAAAATGTTATCATGATTCATTTCTAGATTATGATGCATACTATCATGTGTAATATTAAAAATCATGTCTCAAAAGTCTAAGTAATGTTAAATAACCTATCTCTTTGATCTAATCATAAGATTTCCAAACAAATGATAAACCAATGATATTTATACACAAACATCATAATTATTTACATCACATTACTATGCATAACATCTATCACATTAATAATCACAATAACAACTTCTACAAATCAAAGTCAAATCAATCATGTCTAATCTAAGTAAAGGAGACCCAAGCAAATGAAATATACATCACATAAGATAACAATAAAAATCATGGATATATCTATATATACATCAAAATAAGTCCATATATACATCAAAGTGGATCATATACATCAATATTAAACACGATTTGGAAGTGATCTTAGATATGATCTACAAGCCATTTTCTCTAGGTTACTTTTGCATAAAATCTCAAAGACAAAAATTTGAATGAATAAGGTAAAAATGAATCATTTTTACTCCCCAAGTTGAATTTATAGAATTTTATTTCAAAATTGTTTCCCCAATGCAACATGGTATGTTATCATTCTTATGTGGAGGCTTATTTCTAGCCCTAGTATCCATTTTTCCTCCCTATTTATCCAATCTCTTTCATTTTCCTTTTATTTTGAATTTTCTACACTATCATTTATTCCTTTCATAGGTTCACTCATCCATTTTTTTCTAACACTCCCCTCAAGGTGGCATCCAAGGCTTACCAAGCACTATTTTAAGATATATTTAAACCCATTGCTAATGCATTTAGCAAAATTATCAAAATTAATATCTGTTAATTTTATTTTATGATTATTTTAATATTTTTCTCAGTATTTGAGAAAATATTATTTTGTCTACATATCTCAATGCCTTCTCAAACATGGACAAATGTAGAAACTCCATTTTTATCACTTCTATATAAATTTTTAAAAAATGGAATGACTTACTGTAATTGCATAGAAATTGGTCTAAAATCATATGTTCATCAAACATACGAGTTTGATTTCATCTTGGAGTATATCTAGTGGGATAATTAACCATATTAAGTTAGTTTAATTATCATTTTGGTTATTTTATTTAGTTAATTCTTCTAATTTAATCAATTCACTGATTCTCCTTTGATGTTCAATTAATGTAATTAATTCTCCTTATCTAAATCATTTTTAAAATAAAATTCCTCACTTTGTATTAATTAAATTGATATTTTATTAATTGAATTAATCATTATTCTAATTCTAATTCTACGCAAATAAAATTGTAATTTTATTTCAATAATTAATTCTTCCTTTTTCTTCTCCTTCCAAAGGGCATATTGATTCAAGAAAGAATATTGAGATCCTACGAAATATTCTCTTGGGAGCTCACTAATTAGTAAATGAATTAATACAAAGTATTATTATCCACCCTTCATCTTGGAGACAAGATGAAGGCCCCACAAAGTACTTTTGAGATATTTTAGAGGAATATTTTCAACCCTTCATCTTGGAAATAATATGAAGGGACTACATTGATTATCCATGTGCTTTTTTGGGAAACAAGATGAAGGGCCCACATTAACTCTTACAAATATATCTTGAAAAGAACTATCCACCCTACATCTTGCATGTAAGATGGATAATTTATATAAATTTAATTTTGATAGTTTCAAGAGCCATTCTCAACCATTCATCTTGGACAAGATGAAGGGAGCATCTTATCAGCCCATGTGCCTCAACGAGGATGTATTTTCAACCATCCATCTTGAAATCAAGATGAAGGGTCCTATAAGGAAATCACTTAAATGATTAATAATAGTAGAAATATATATGATATAATTAAGATTAGAATAAGTAGATTCACAATAATAACATTATATATGGTAGAATTAAGAGCAAAATAAATATATTCATAATAATAATTGGTGAAAGCATAAAATAATTGAATATTATGACTGATCCACTTTGAGGGGGTAATCATAAAATAATGTAATAAGAATAGAATTCATAATATGATGATAAAAAAATAACCACTACCTCCTATATATATTCTAATTATCCATGGTTATTTCATATGCTGAACATACTAAGAACATCATAAAATGCAACAAGCTAGTATGAAGATGTGTAAGCCACAATTTAGCCACACATATCCGTAGACACACTATAGGTTAAGGGCATATCATGCCCCTACCCTTCAAAACAACATTGTCCTCAACATTGAATCAAGCTAGGATGTTTCTATAGGAATGATTCATCATCCCATGTTGCATCTTCAACATGTAAGTTCTTCCATTTGATCAAATATTTCTTAATGGCTCTAGTTGCATTTCTTACTGCATATGTGAAATATTTCCTTAGGCTCTAGAATGACTCTGCCTTCTTCATCTAATTTAGGTAACTTAGTCTAAGTGGAAACTCTGTGTCTAATTACTTTATTGAGGAAAGATACATGGAATATCGAATGTATGTGAGTGGATGGGAGTAATTATAACTTATAAGCCACACTACCAATTTTTTTTAGATTTGGTAAGGGCCATAATACTTATGTGATAGCTTGTTATCCTTTTTATATTATTTTAGAGACATCTACTTATATGTATAAAAATACACAAAGATGCAATAACCTATGTCAAAATGCTATTCATTATAGTCTTGGTCTATTTACTACTTCATTTGATTTTGTGCCATTGTTAAATTCTCTTGAAAACTGACTAACACCTCCTATTGATGGTGAGTGTGTTCCTCAATAGCTCAAACCTTATGATGAACTATAAAAAATGAAGTGATGGATGGAGGGTGATACCCATACAATGCCATAGAGGGAGACATCTTGGAAGAAGTATGAAAAAAAGTGTTATACCACCATTCATCAAGTGGCAACCAATAAACCTATTTATCTTGTTTGTCAGAAACAAAATAATGAAGATACCCTTTGAGATATTTGTTGACTACCTCTATTTGTCCACCAGATTAAGGATAATAAGATGAGCTATGAGCCAATTGGGTACCTAAACATGCAAATAATTCAATCCAAAAATTACTTGTAAATATGGGATCTTGATCACTTAGAATGATCTTTGGAGTGTCATGCAATTTTTGAATTATATTGAGAAAAGCAAAAGATACTATACTGGAAATAAATGAATGTGATAAGGAGCAAAAATGAGCATACTTGGTGAGGTGATCCATAACTACCATGATAATATTTTTATGCTTAGACCTTGGTAACCTTGTAATGAAATCCTTGAAAACCTCTTCCCAATGTTGTCTAGGGATGAATAAAGGATACAAATGACTTGGGGTCTTAAGAGTTTCACCTTTATTTTTTTGGCATATCATGCATTCAACCACATATTTTTGAATATCCCTTTTGATTCCTTCACAAAAGAATCTTGCTTGATTTTATGATATGTTTTCAAAAATCTTGAGTGTCTACCAAGTGGAGAGGCATAAAGTTCTTGAATAATTTTATGTTTGAGGAGAGAATTCTTACAAAGGTATAATCTATCTTTATACCGTAATGTGTTCCCCTTCTATGTAAAATTTTCAAATTCATTAGAAACCTACTAAAGATTATGAATCAAATAGTTGGTAACACTATCATTTTCCCATTATGATCTTACTTCCTCTAGCCAATCTACCTACCACATGGTTATGGTGCATAACAATGCTTCAAATGATTCATCCCACCGGGAGAGGGCATCTACCAATATATTATCTTTTCCTTTCTTATACACTATTTCAAAATCATAGCCTAACATTTTAGTCACCCATTTTTATTGTTCTTTAGATGAAAAGTATTGTTCCAAACAATATTTGAGGCTATCATGACCATTCTTTACTTGAAAGTGATGACCCATTAGATATGATTTCCATTGCTTCACTACATGCAAAATAGCCATCATCTCTTTCTCATATATTGGTTTGAGCCTATTTTCCCCCTTAAGTTGGTGACTTTAAAATGCTAGTGGTCTTCTTTCTTGCATGGGTACAACCCCCATGCTATATCCTGATGCATCATAATCTATAACAAAAGAATTTGAAAAATCAAGAGTAGCAAGAATTGGAGTTATGTACATAACCATTTTCAACTATTTAAATGCATTGGGAGCTGAATTAGTCCACTGGAAGGAGTCTTTCTTCAACAAAGAGGTGAGTGGGGTTGTAATGATACCATAATTTTTGACAAACCTTCCATAGTAACTAATTAGTCCTAGAAATCCATGGAGGTTCTTGAGGGTCTTGGGAACCTACCACTCCATCATTTCCTAGATTTTCTTAGGATTAAATCAAATAGTTGGTAACACTATCATTTTCCCATTATGATCTTACTTCCTCTAGCCAATCTACCTACCACATGGTTATGGTGCATAACAATGCTTCAAATGATTCATCCCATCGGGAGAGGGCATCGACCAATATATTATCTTTTCCTTTCTTATACACTATTTCAAAATCATAGCCTAACATTTTAGTCACCCATTTTTATTGTTCTTTAGATGAAAAGTATTGTTCCAAACAATATTTGAGGCTATCGCGACCATTCTTTACTTGAAAGTGATGACCCATTAGATATGATTTCCATTGCTTCACTACATGTAAAATAGCCATCATCTCTTTCTCATATATTGGTTTGAGCCTATTTTCCCCCTTAATTGGTGACTTTAAAATGCCAGTGGTCTTCTTTCTTGCATGGGTACAACCCCCATGCTATATCCTGATGCATCACAATCTATAACAAAAGAATTTGAAAAATCAAGAGTAACAAAAATTGGAGTTATGTACATAACCATTTTCAACTATTTAAATGCATTGGGAGCTGAATTAGTCCACTGGAAGGAGTCTTTCTTCAACAAAGAGGTGAGTGGGGTTGTAATGATACCATAATTTTTGACAAACCTTCCATAGTAACCAATTAGTCCTAGAAATCCATGGAGGTTCTTGAGGGTCTTGGGAACCTACCACTCCATCATTTCCTAGATTTTCTTCGGATTAAATCAAATAGTTGGTAACACTATCATTTTCCCATTATGATCTTACTTCCTCTAGCCAATCTACCTACCACATAGTTATGGTGCATAACAATGCTTCAAATGATTCATCCCACTGGGAGAGGGCATCTACCAATATATTATCTTTTCCTTTCTTATACACTATTTCAAAATCATAGCCTAACATTTTAGTCACCCATTTTTATTGTTCTTTAGATGAAAAGTATTGTTCCAAACAATATTTGAGGCTATCATGGCCATTCTTTACTTGAAAGTGATGACCCATTAGATATGATTTCCATTGCTTCACTACATGCAAAATAGCCATCATCTCTTTCTCATATATTGGTTTGAGCCTATTTCCCCCCTTAAGTTGGTGACTTTAAAATGCTAGTGGTCTTCTTTCTTACATGGGTACAATCCCCATGCTATATCCTAATGCATCACAATCTATAACAAAAGAATTTGAAAAATCAAGAGTAGCAAAAATTGGAGTTATGTACATAACCATTTTCAACTATTTAAATGCATTGGGAGCTGAATTAGTCCACTGGAAGGAGTCTTTCTTCAACAAAGAGGTGAGTGGGGTTGTAATGATACCATAATTTTTGACAAACCTACCATAGTAACCAATTAGTCCTATAAATCCATGGAGGTTCTTGAGGGTCTTGGGAACCTACCACTCCATCATTTCCTAGATTTTCTTAGGATTAAATCAAATAGTTGGTAACACTATCATTTTCCCATTATGATCTTACTTCCTCTAGCCAATCTACCTACCACATGGTTATGGTGCATAACAATGCTTCAAATGATTCATCCCACCGTGAGAGGGCATCTACCAATATATTATCTTTTCCTTTCTTATACATTATTTCAAAATCATAGCCTAACATTTTAGTCACCCATTTTTATTGTTCTTTAGATGAAAAGTATTGTTCCAAACAATATTTGAGGCTATCATGACCATTCTTTACTTGAAAGTGATGACCCATTAGATATGATTTCCATTGCTTCACTACATGCAAAATAGCCATCATCTCTTTCTCATATATTGGTTTGAGCCTATTTTCCCCCTTAAGTTGGTGACTTTAAAATGCCAGTGGTCTTCTTTCTTGCATGGTTACAACCCCCATGCTATATCTTGATGCATCACAATCTATAACAAAAGAATTTGAAAAATCAAGAGTAGCAAAAATTGGAGTTATGTACATAACCATTTTCAACTATTTAAATGCATTGGGAGCTAAATTAGTCCACTGGAAGGAGTCTTTCTTCAACAAAGAGGTGAGTGGGGTTGTAATGATACCATAATTTTTGACAAACCTACCATAGTAACCAATTAGTCCTAGAAATCCATGGAGGTTCTTGAGGGTCTTAGGAACCTACCACTCCATCATTTCCTAGATTTTCTTAGGATTAAATCAAATAGTTGGTAACACCATCATTTTCCCATTATGATCTTACTTCGTCTAGCCAATCTACCTACCACATGGTTATGGTGCATAACAATGCTTCAAATGATTCATCCCACCGGGAGAGGGCATCTACCAATATATTATCTTTTCCTTTCTTATACACTATTTCAAAATCATAGCCTAACATTTTAGTCACCCATTTTTATTGTTCTTTAGATGAAAAGTATTGTTCCAAACAATATTTGAGGCTATCATGACCATTCTTTACTTGAAAGTGATGACCCATTAGATATGATTTCCATTGCTTCACTACATGCAAAATAGCCATCATCTCTTTCTCATATATTGGTTTGAGCCTATTTCCCCCCTTAAGTTGGTGAATTTAAAATGCCAGTGGTATTCTTTCTTGCATGGGTACAACCCCCATGCTATATCTTTATGCATCACAATCTATAACGAAAGAATTTGAAAAATAAAGAGTAGCAAAAATTGGAGTTATGTACATAACCATTTTCAACTATTTAAATGCATTGGGTGCTGAATTAATCCACTGGAAGGAGTCTTTCTTCAACAAAGAGGTGAGTAGGATTGTAATGATACCATAATTTTTGACAAACCTACCATAGTAACCAATTAGTCCTAGAAATCCATGGAGGTTATTGAGGGTCTTGGGAACCTACTACTCCATCATTTCCTAGATTTTCTTAGGATTAAATCAAATAGTTGGTAACACTATCATTTTCCCATTATGATCTTACATCCTCTAGCCAATCTACCTACCACATGGTTATGGTGCATAACAATGCTTCAAATGATTCATCCCACTGGGAGAGGGCATTTACCAATATATTATCTTTTCCTTTCTTATACACTATTTCAAAATCATAGCCTAACATTTTAGTCACCCATTTTTATTGTTCTTTAGATGAAAAGTATTATTCCAAACAATATTTGAGGCTATCATGACCATTCTTTACTTGAAAGTGATGACCCATTAGATATGATTTCCATTGCTTCACTACATGCAAAATAGCCATCATCTCTTTCTCATATATTGGTTTGAGCCTATTTTCCCCCTTAAGTTGGTGACTTTAAAATGCCAGTGGTCTTCTTTCTTACATGGGTACAACCCCCATGCTATATCTTGATGTATCACAATCTATAAGAAAAGAATTTGAAAAATCAAGAGTAGCAAAAATTGAGTTATGTACATAACCATTTTCAACTATTTAAATGCATTGAGAGCTGAATTAGTCCACTGGAAGGAGTCTTTATTCAACAAAGAGGTGAGTGGGGTTGTAATGATACCATAATTTTTGACAAACCTACCATAGTAACCAATTAGTCCTATAAGTCCATGGAGGTTCTTGAGGGTCTTGGGAACCTACCACTCCATCATTTCCTAGATTTTCTTAGGATTAAATTTCACTCCTTCATGTAAAGCAATATGACCCAAGTACTCCACCTTTTAGACACCAAAAGCACATTTAGATGGTTTGGTATACAGATGATGTTGTTCTAGAATTGAAATCACCTATTTCACATACTTCATATGGTCTTTCTAATTTTTGTTATCGATGAGGATATCATCGAAAAATGCTAATCCAAAATTTCTCAAAAATGACCTAAAAATAGTATTCATCAAACTTTGAAATGTAGATGGTGTATTTGTGAGACCAAAAGGCACAACCATAAATTCATAATGGCCTTCATGAGTTTTGAAATCTATTTTAGGTATGCCTTCATTGTGGATGTGAATTTGATGATATCTAGAGTGAAGATATAACTTGGTAATATAAATATCACCATGCAATTCATCTAGAAAACCATCAATTATTGAAATAGGAAACTTATCTTTGATGGTTTATTTGTTGAGTTCTCTATAGTTTGGGCACATCCTCCAACTATCATCCTTCTTCCATACCATGACCATGGGGGAGGAATATTCACTTTGACTATGTCAGATGATTCCTAACTCTAACGCCTCTTGTACTATATTTTCAATTTCATTCTTTTGGGTATAAGGACACCTATAGGGTTTGATATTGGGTGGTGTACTTCTTAAAATGAGTTTAATGGCATGATCATGTGCATGACTTAGAGGAAATCCATTTGGCATGTCACTAAATATAATAGAATGTCATCCAACACATTTTTCAAATAAGGATGTGTAGAATCCTTGGTTGGTTGAACCTCCATGGAAAATAAGCGTGCCACAAAACCTTCTGCACCTTTTCTAATAATTTTCATCATCTGGTTAGAACTAAATAGTTGTGGAGATTATCCTATAATATATGTAGTTTAAAAGTCCTACCTTCTGAATAAAACCTCATGAATAATTATTAGAACTTCATCTCAATAATGCCCAAAGTGGTAAGCCATTGTAATCCCAAAATAATGTCAGCTCCTCCTATGGGAATAGAAAACATAGGGGAATATAACAAAAAGTCTCCCATAACAAGCTTCAAACTATGGCATTTTCTATAATAGTTAATTACACCACCATTTACAATCATGACCTAAAATTTTGGAGTTAGGTAAATGAAATAATTCAAATAAGCATCCAACTTATTATTGATGAAGTTATGTGTACTCCTAAAGTTAATTAACATAGTCACCTTTTATTTCTTCCATAACTCCACCACATTAAGAGTTTAAGGAGTACTAATGCATAGAAGCACATGATAGGAAATAGTAGGTTGAGAATCTTCAGGTTCATCCTCAGGTTCTTCTAACCCTTCCCCTAAAGCCTCATATTCTTCCTCATCATTGGTACCATTAATGTAAAACAACTTCTTTTTATCACATCAATGCCCTTTGTTCCATTTTTTTTATCACAACCAAAACACAAACCTTTTACATGTTTTTCTTCCACTTGTTGAGGTGTCAATCTGATAGGTTGATGAAATGATGGTGTTATAAAGGTGAGTTCATAAACATTGATGAAAGGTCTTCATCTGATCATCTATTTTTCCTCAAACATGTATGCCTTTTGTATAGTCTTCGATAAACTAATGGAATAAAAAATGTCAACCTCTAATTGGATGCTATCTTTGAGGCCACCCAAGAGTAGGTCAATCAAAATTTCTTCAATGATGTCTACCACATGGAAGGAGAGATTATAAATTTGGAAAATGTAGTCCTTGACAATCACATTTTGGAATAACTTGGCTAGTTAATTGAAGTAATTTTCAGAGACATTGTTGTGATAGTGGAGTTGTAACTCCTCAAATAATATTGACCATGAAATTAGGACACCCCCTTTTTTTGAGCACACAACCAATGATACCAAATGAATAGCTCAGGTTCTAAATAGAGAGAGGCCATAAACACTTTTTTTAAGAATGGATTTTGATGTAGATCAAATAAATTTTAAGTTAAATGAGCCAAGTGAGTGGATTATTACCATTAAACTTGTGTAGGTTCACTTTTGGCAACATAGACTTAGGTCTAGAATTGGTATTGGTATTGTTTAGAGTAGGAAAACCAAACTGAAGTGGTAGAGGATTATTTTGTAGTGGCTAAGTTGACAAGTTGGCCAATTAGCTAGATATTTTTTGTAATTGATATTTTACAGTATTCAAGTCCCTTTTAAAATCTATAATGTTCCCTTGAATAGTATCAAAATCCTCTTTTTTCACCATGCCCTACAATTCTAACTTAAGTTGCTAAATTACCTCCAAAATAGATGGATCAAAAGTTTCACATTCCATGTCATCCTTGTGAAGAGTTTTTGGAGTTTCTTGCCCATTATTGTATTCATGAGTTTTTGGACCAACCATGTATAAAATCTAAGAGGGTTTTGTCCCCCCAAAAAATACATGAGTGGAATGCATCATTACAATTATCTCACTAAGATGAATCCAACTACTGCTATTATGCACAAGGGTACAAAATTTTAACCTAAAATAGTGGACCAACAGAATATACCATTATGATCATCTGATAGAGATGAATCCAACAACTGCTAATTTTCACAAGGTAAAAAAATTTACAAACAAAAAATGTTTTTTTATTTTTTTGTAAAATAATCTCATGAACAAAACTATGATGATGAAAAAAATCAATTCCTCCCAGATCATAGGTTATGTTTTTTTGGTATTCTGGTGCTCAAGATGCTTGTTCTGAAAAAAATGTACCATATAAACTTGAACAAATCAATGATCTGATACCAATTGTAAGGAAATTACTTAGATGATTTGAAATAATAGAATTCTATATGGTAGAATTAAGAGCAAAATAAGCAGATCCAGAGTAACAATTGGTTAAAGAACATAATAATTGAATATTATGATGAAGCCACTTCAAGGGGGAAACCTCCATGATAATTCAATAAGAAAAAAATTCAAAATATAATTGTAAAATACTAACCACTACCTCCTATATATACTCTAATTAGACATGGTTATTTCATAAGCCAACCATACTAAGAACAACTAGAAATGTTACAAGCTAATATGAAGATGTGTAAGCCATAAGTTGACCACACATATTCCTAGATGTACTATAGGTTAAGGGAATATCAGTTCCTCATTGATTTTTAATTGTTATAAATAGACCCCTTCTATTTATAATTTTAGATGTTCAAGACTCATAGTGAAGCCCTATCAATTTATTACATTAACTTGTGCATCATAGTCCATGTTCATCAACTCAATTTCTTAAAGTATTCAAAGAGAGATGGTATTTTGGGATAATAACATTGTCAAAGATTGCTTGAAGATACATCCGAGCCAAATCATCCACAAATATGATGTTTCCAATGAAGGTTTATAGTATATTGATTTAATCTTAGCATTTCTATCTTAATCTTTGTATGCTCATGAGGTCTTAGGTGTATATTATTAGTTCTTGATACTTCATTTAAACATTTTTAATTATTGAATAAGTAGAAGTAATATCTAGATTATAATGCTACATATTGCACACCTGGTAGGAATAACCTTGGCCATATTATACATAAAGGAATAATCTTTGCTTTGTTCCTTTTTTTAGTAGGTTTTCACTAAAGAGATTGGAATTGAGATGCAATAAAATAGTCACAATAATAATTACTTATAATAATACAAGATAATGCAAATTCATTACACAAAATTAAAACCATGATTAATGCCATGGTTGTAGCTATAAAATTCATTATCTCAATTGTAATTTCAAAATAGAAACTTTTATAAACTATAAAAATTTACTTATTTTATAGTAAATCTTAGTGATATAAGCTCAATGCTATGTGCATAGTAAAAGGTTTTATGGTTAAACTATTTTACTTGAATTCCTAAATTATCATTCCTTCCTAAAATATGAAGATAATTATAATCTAAAAATTGATTTGTAACACCCTTAAGTAGCATTTTTAGTGATAAAAAATGGAGGAATATTGGAAAGGACATTTAAAATCCAAGGGTACCCATGTATATTATTTATGCCAATGAAAAATAGAGGGCTTAAGATAGGCATGTTTAATTTGTAAGCATAAAAACATAAATTTAATGTGACATATTAATCCATGGGAATAAATTTTCTTACCTAATGATAATAATTTATAATTCCAATTAAGATTAGTGGCATGATTGGTGCCATTTCCATAAGAGTGATTGCATGATTGGTGTCATTTCCTTAATACTAGTCTAGTTTCTAATTATTTTTTGTCTGGAAAACTACACTACAATGCTCCCTCAATTAAATTTTTTGATAATTAACTGATTTATAATTGCAAAAATCTAACCATAATAAAGATAAATCAAACATGCTTCATTTTTTTAATCTCTTTAAATTATAATAAACGTAATATTGCACTAATTCATCTAAGTTTCTAAAATGAATATTAATTTAGGTTTACTAAAAATAATATTAGTGTAATAGGGATTTATGACCAATATGATGTGAAAGATAAATAAAATAAAAATGTTAGCAAAAAATATTGAATGAGACCAATTCAAAAATATAGCTCAATTTGTAAAATGATCTATAGTTCTAATTAAGAGTTGTGGCATGATCAATGCCAATTCCTTAAGGATAGTCTAATTAGATAATTAAATGATTTGTACCACAATTATAACCATAATAAATATAAAATAAACATAATTTATTTTATTTTAAGGAATTTAATGTACAATAAAAATAATATTTTACCAATTCATTTGGGTTAATAGTAATATAATAGGGAATTATGACCAATAACACACAAAGTAGACTAAATGAAAGTGAGAGATATTAACCACATGATTAAATAAGAATAATTTAGAAATCTAAATCAAATTATCTAAGGTATTAAAGATCATTATGACTCATATTTCATATAAAGTAATTTATAAACTATTACAATAGACTATGTCAAGAATCAACTTAGTTTGACTTAGCCATATCTCAATTTTTTCGTCATGCTAAGAAATTACTAATGACAATACTAGTATTATGGATAAAAATTTAAATACTAAGCTAACTAATGATAGACTTAAATTTATTAATGAATTCTAATCAATACATTGATTTAAATAAATTATAAAAAGTCCATAGTACATGGATTACTTGGAGCTTTATGAAATTAAATGTCATCCACTTTGATGAAGGGATCTTGATCATGAACATGACATTCTTATTCATTCACAACTAATTTTTTCATCAACTTAAATTTTCATCTAAATTCACATTCATAATATTTATTTCTCAATAAAAATTATAATTTAGGGGTTTTTTAGTTAAATTATTGACTTACTAAAACATAACAAATAAGTTTAATAAAAATCTATTATATCCTTGACAATATCATTGTTGTGTGGGAAGGGATGGATTGGATCCATGTCTCCCCTCAAAAGATTATGTTTTTTAAACTAGATTTTAAAATACTTTAGGAACATGTTGAATGGCCTTTCATTCTTGTCATGTTGAAAGATTTAGGATTTGGAATTTTCTCTCTCTTTATTATACAAACCCTATTTCATGATACAATGACTTGATTAACCATTTATGGTCATAAGTCTAAGATATTTTGTCTTTTATGTTATATCAAATAATGTATCCCATTAGCTCATACACTATATGTTTTGGTTACATAATATTTTTGTTATATTCTAGGCATGTGAGTTGAGAAATGTCTCATTTTGGGAATCATGCTACTAGATTAAGAGAGTCAACTTATTAATGGTCATTATTTTAACAACTAATTTCTCACTCTTGCTAAGAATAAAAATTATTTTTAAAAATATTTGACACACATTGGCACTTTTTACAAGGCCTTTGGATTGATTTTAAAGTGTTCCAAAACTCAATGTAACCACCAAAGCATAATGCAGATACAAGATTGGTTGAATAATTTTTAGTGGAAGTGGATTAACAAAGGGGAGATGTTTAAATTCTTAGGTAAACCTTTTTAATTTGAAATATCCCCTTCTAGGATTTCGTGATATGTTTTAAAGAGTACAAAATAAAATTGATTTTTGGATCACCAAACCCTCATCCTTGGGAGGTAAATTCTAGATTTGTACCAAGATTCTTGTGGTTATGCATTTATACTATTCTTATTATCTAGTGCCTTATGAAACATCTTATGATAATCTATAAAAGTTTCTTAGAGACTTAATATGGGATAATGCCATGTAAACTTAGGCCCTTCATATGGTAGTTTAGGAAGTTTATTGTTTCTTGTATGGAAAAGGAGGCATGGATATTTTTGATATGTATATGTAGAACATTTATCTATGCATTAAATGGGTTTTTTTCACCATTTATGTCCTTAGATCTTGGAAATTTTTTCTTGTTACGACTTCTTATTGGGTTCCTTTTATAGTGTCATATGACAAGATTGAAAAGTTTCTTAGAGACTTCTTATGCATCAATGCTAAGTAAACTAGAGGATTTCATATAGTAGCATAGGAAGTTTGTTGTCTCCCACATGATAAATGTGGCATGGGTATTATTGATGTGTACATGCAGATTATTTCTCTCTTCACTATACGGGTTGTTTACATCATTAAAGGCTTGAAGCTTACAAAATTATGCTTCACTAATATATGTATGTAGGTTCATCTTATAGAAAGACTAGATGGAAAAATATTGGTCTTTATACTTTTCTCATTACCTTTATTCCTATCAATATTTAGAGGTATTTTATTACTTGAAGTATTTGGAAAGCCTTTGAGATATTCAAATTATTTCTCAAATTGGTAAGTAATGGATTTAGATTGGGTATTTCTTTCATTTATCATAACATATTGTGGTCTCTTATTGCTTTTAAAAACAACCTTATATTTACTAAAACCCTTGTATTAAAGCACATGGATGTTTAATAAAAAGAATCAATACTATTTTAGATCTTATCTCTTCTCTATATTGGAATCCATAGCATGTTCTGTAAAGAAAGTGCAAGTTACTTTTGATATGCCTTTTATTTTGTGTATTCAAGAGATTATGCATGATGTTATGATGTATAGATTATGGATCCAACTACGAGTAGCATGGTGGGAAGACTGGTATTAGAATTATTAAAGGCCATTTAAAACATACTCTTGAAGCCTTCTATATAAAATTATGAGTTCCTTTTCTTCATCTCTTAAAAAGTTAAAACAACTAGTGGAATCTAAAATCTTCACCCATGACTTGGATTGATTATCTTAAATATATATAGGAAGCTAAGATTGAGCCTAAGTTTACAATTTTTTTTTGGTGATTAGTCTACCAAGGGATTACATTGGAAAGATATTACACAAGATTAGAATTTATCATTCAAAGTGTAGTGCATGTAGCAGATTAGAGAATTTCAAACATTTATTTTGATTTTTCCACATGTCTAAGGGTCTTAGTAGTGAATCCATAGCTTTTCATGCCTTATCACCCATAGGCTATCAATTGGAGGGTGAATTTTTTTAGAAACTATGCTCTATGGCCAACTTACATTGATTTGATTTGGAATTATTCAAAGATTCTATTATTTTTAGGTTTAGAAAACTAGTGATTCTACTATTTTTGGTAATGAGATAATTTCATAATTTTTTTCAAATAATGATAAAGTTTACATGCCCACCTATGCTTGATTTCATATTCAAGCATAAATTGAGAAAGTGGCCTTGAAAGTATAACTCTTATAGGATTTATTCAACCAGTGGGGGAGTGTTCCCTATAACATGAGTAAGGTTACTGCTGATATCTTGTGATAAGGCTCTCCTCCATTGGTGCCAAGGTAGAAGTTGATTAGGTTAGATAGTTACTCTTCCACCCATCTTAGAGGAGATATTGTAATATATTAACACATAAAAAGTTTTATATTTGGCCATCTCAATGGATCCCCTCTAATCATAGTGGCATGAATACTTGGATCCTCAGTCCACCACCACCTAGGTGGGGAGTGCTTATGCCTATATCTATGTAATATAAAATTTAAGGTAGATAGGTGGCACTAGATCCACCATTAGGGGTTCCCTTTTCATGGGTTTTCATCCCTCCTAAGGATGATTAATCCCTCTTTTATTCAATAATGTTGCTTTTACTTATTATTTTTCTATTTCTAGTTATATTTTGAGACTCTTATTATTCAACCATGATTTTTGGTTAACTATCATTTATTTTGGGTTGTGAATACCAAGTGACCACACTTTTATTGTAAATCATCTTATAATTTTATAAACAAATGATCACCCTTTTATTGTAAATCATCTTGTACTTTAATATCTATATTTTTTGGTTAATAGATATGGTGATTAGTTTTCAATAAAAAATGTTGAATTAAAACATTAAGTATTAAAGTCAATATGGCTAAACAAGTTGAATAAATCTTAAATTTATTTACTTACCATAATAAATAAGTTAAATCAAGATTAACTAGTTTAAGGATATTTCATAATGTTGAGAGCTGATTTAACCTTTTAGGGTTTTACACAAGTAATTCTTATGTTTAGATTATAGGAATGAGATGGTTAAATCAGTCAAATAATATACAATAATTAAGTACTAATTTTTTTATGGATTTTAACTTCTTTTTACTTTCTAAAAATAACAATAAATAAGATTAAATAAAAACTTATCTGGAAAATGACTATTGTGGATGATCTAGGTTTTGAAAACTAAGTTCTAGACAATTATGAGTGTCATCAATAGGGTCCTAAGGTTTATTTTCTCACTGGATAGTAGCACCCCACTTGGGAAATAGATTTATGTTTCTGTAGTGTCTTAAAAGTGGCGTTAGTTTCCTCTTTATAGGATTGTTCTTATTTTTTTGGAGCACCTACACCTATGTTTTTAGATCCTATTCCTATGCACAAAAAATTAGGAGCTCTATGTTGTACCTGGAAAATATAATTTAGTGTGCAAAACCTATAAATCCTTACAAGTATGGCATGATAAATAATTGTGTGTTCATTAGTAAGATAGGCTAGACATCCTCAACACCCTACTATGAAGAGAGTTTCCTACATACCAATACTTAGAAGAGCGATTAAGCCTGATGTAGTTCTCCCACCTAGTGCTTGATGTAAATGCAAGTGAATGCTAGAATGAGAGTAGGCTTGTATTAATTAAAAAATGCTTAAGCTTTGAAATATTTGAAATATAGGTTTAGGGATGATGTATATGGTAGTATGCATAAGTAGGGAAAAATAGGGATAAAATACCTTAATTTTTCTTAATTTATCTTTTATTTGAATAGGCTTTTGCATTTATATTCCATCTAGTGAATAAAGGTCAAATAGACTTATATTTATAGAGATATTTATCTTTCACAAATAATAAAATGTGCTTAAGCCAAACTTAAAAGGGGAACATGTTTGAAAAATTATTTGTTTAAGAAAGTTAGGGCAAAGGATAGTAGTGCCCAGTTAGGGACACTAGGGCCATGTGGATGTAGTGTCCAAAATGTGGCACTAATGTCCACCTGGTAGAATATTGATAAAATTGGATTGGGATATGAGAAAGCTATCTTGGGATTGTGTTTTGGCTGACTATAATTATATGTGGTCTATACAATAGTTAAAAAAGTGTGTCTAAGGCTCTAGGTTAGGTCCAGGGATAAGATAGGAATAAGTGATTACATTCCCTCCCCCGCTTTATTCTAGAAATGTACCAAAGAGAAATGAATAGTATAAATTAAAAATAAGGATACATGAACTTAAATTGGAAGTGAAGCCTGTGTATTTGAGTCTAAGTATGTGATTCTAGGTATGCATATGTAAAACATGATCCAAAAATTATGATCTATAATGAAACATGCAAAAATTAGTCCTTACTTAAGAGATGAGAAAGAGAAAAAGACTATGCTAAAATAAAGTAACTAAGTAAAGCTGAGTAAAGAGATAGAAAAGGAATGAATACATCTCATTAGGTATGTGAACCAATGCATGAACCTGATGACAACCTATGTGTGTGAGTGTATAGAGTGATAATATCATTAAATATCTTGGACTAAGTTGATGGTTTACTCAATCCTCATATGGGTAGCTTAAGAACTCAATCCAATTTTGACTCCATCATTGTCCACCCTTGCTTGGTGGATCTTGATCTATGAATAGCTTGGATAAGACTATAAGTGTTTCTAACCCTCTCATGTGGGTGGCTCAAGAACTCAAATAGTTTATGAATCCATCAGTTCCCACTTGTGTGAAGTAGATGAATCTATAATTGAATTGTACAAAGTGCTAAAAGTATCTAATTAGTTAAATCTAACTGTGTATGTTAGCTCCATGACCACATGGGTATATTAGGAAACTCTAGGCCACTTGGGAATGCCAACCACTGTAGATAGAGTAAGGCATGAATCTGGTGATAACTTGGAATGTGATATAAAGTGTATACAATGTAGATAATGACATGGATTTTACCCTTCCATTTTATCATCCTATGTGTAACTGAGTATATGGAAAACATGTGCCATGTTCATGCCCCCAATATAGTATTTGAGTGTACTGAATCTGAATTAAGTATGTAATAACCAAATCTATGTAATTCAAATGAATGTGAAAGTGATCATGCCATTAATGATGCCCCAAAATATGAGAAATTGGTATGAATCTAAGCTATAACAAGTGTATCTGAGCAAAATATAAACATAACTATCAAACCTGTGACTATATCTATGCAAATCTATACTATACTTGGTATACTAGTTTTTCTAATCTAAACTACCCTAAAGCTGGGGCTACTAGATATTATCACCTTATATTTTATATTAGTTCCCTATGGTATTAGTGTCCTAATATGGGCATTAATGTCTAGCTAGTCTAAAATCTAGGTGATTCAAACTATTTTTTGAGCCTCTATTATTTTCTATGTCTACACTGTGTCTATTTTTTGAAACTAAGCATGTGAACTAAAATTTATCTATGAATATAAAAATAAGAGCTTAATCTCTATGAAAAACCCCTATTAGTGCCCCCTCTTTTAAGGGTTATTATGAAACCTATGTAAGAACTATCCTAAAAAGAAGCAGATTTACAAAATGTCTTAGCTAGAGTATATGCATGATATTCTAATATGATGTACAAACATAACATCAGAATGTAAAAATATCTGAGCATGAGTAATTAATGTAAGATGTATGTTGTAATCTAGCATTTCATAAAGGTGTCATGATAGATGTAATTAATGTGTATAACAATAAATCAAAGTAAACACCTAGGGGTATGGGGCATGATGTCCATCACAAGACCCAAGTAGGAAAGGTAGATGCATGAGGTAGGAACCATACTAACCAAGGAGTCTCATGGGATACTCACTATCACCATGACTTGAGTCGAATAGGGGAACTATGATCATGTGTGTATTATGAAAGGGTAACTATGAGCCCATAATCTACTATGTTATGTAATCTGAGTCTAAATCGGCTTTTGTAGTAATGATATGATGATGTGGTACTGACTATCATGCCCTATGAATTGTACAGGTCTTAGGGACCAATTTGGTAGAATAAGAAGTTGTAGGTGATGTAGGTGCCCTATTATGAGAACCTATAGATTCCAATAAAATTTATCTCAACATAAACTAAGTAGAAAAATGTCCTCTAGAATTTGTGATGTATTTATGATGCAGGGTTCTCTCTAGTAATGGTTTCCATGGGAGAGTATGTGTACATGTAGACACCATAGGAATAGACCTAGCCTACATTGATGACTCTACTAAAAAATATGATCTATGCATAAGATATATACTCATTTATATAATTAATAACCATGCAATATTTGGTAATGGTGATGGAACTGTAATTGGTTTCTATGCTAGCATTATTGCTAGAAACTATACTGGAACTACTTATGGGATGGGTAAAGGATAATCATATGGGACACCCTCAACCTTAACCACCTGATTAACATGTATATAATTCATTCATTATTTTAATATATATGGGATGGATTGGATCTAATGTAATCATGTCTTACTCAATAATATATCAAATACATCTGCACTAGCTACAACTAGAAATTGAATGGCTATGTGTGTTAGTCTAACCTATAATGAAATCACAATCTCCCCAATAGAGCTCTAAACATGGCCATTGAAATCACTAATGAATGTCTCTATGGATAATATATCCCACTCTATGGTTCCACATGCTTATGCTTGACCCATTTTTAACCATAACACTATGAATAGGATGGTGGCTTATATATGCTCATATTAAGAGCACATGTAAATCTATGTCATTATCCACAATCTCCTACTTTGAAAATGTGATAAGTGGTATAGGTGAAACTATATTGTGATACATGCCAATAATTTTATGTATTGGATGTGTCTCCTCTATAATTGTGTGATAAGAAATGGTGGTGGGTGCACCTGGTATGTATAATAAACTCTTGATGTGCCCCATGCCTTATTTGTTGTATTCTTTAGGAAAGGATCTAAAAATATATTTAGTGCCTTAGCCTCTATTTTATAATTTTTTGGTGCCTATGTTGGTGTTCCCACATCAATAATGTTAGCCTAAATGAGATCTTGTAGCTTGTGCTTTAGGCTAATGTATTTATTTGTCATGTGGCCTGGTGCCTTGTGATATTTATATAATGCATTTGAATAATAATTATTTGGAAGAGGCCTTGACATATCAACCAATTCAATGGGAGGGAGAGATATGACATTACATTCTAATAGTATTTATATAACCCGTGTTGGTGACTCTAGAAGATTAGTGAAGACTTTGTGCTGAGGAGTGGATAAAACCAATCTGGGAGATGGCTCAAAAGTTGCATTGACTATGGAATTTTGATCACTTTTATTTTTTGTGGCCCTTACCTTGTATGGAGGTTTTTTTAAACTCTTAATAGTTGATTTTGATCCATTTATGTACTTGAATTTTCCCATTTATAAGAGCTTAACCTCTCTTTCCTTGATCGTATGACATAAATTAGTGACTGTGTGCAACCTTAAATTATTGCATGAAAAAATTGATTAATGTAAAATAAGGTTTGAATCAATATTAAAAATGAGATGGGTTCACCAAATGATTTAACCTTTTAGGGTTTTACATAAGTAATTCCTATGTTTAGATTAACGAGCTGAGATATCTAAATCAGTCAAATAATATGTAATAATTAAGTACTTATTATGGATTTTGACTTCTTTTGAATTTTTAAAAATAGAAATAAATAGGCTTAAATAAAAATTATCTAGAAAATTATTGTCATAGATGATTTGGGTTATGAAAACTAAGTTATGGATAGTTCTAAGTGTTATTAACAGGTTCCTGGGGCCTGTTTACTCACTATACAATAGTTCCCCACCCTAGATAGTAGCGTCATGTTTCTAAAGTGTCATCAAAGTGGTGCTGTTGTCCTCTTTGTAGGACTGTTCCTATTTTTAAAAGCACATACACCTATGGTTTTAGGTCTTGGTCCTATGTGCATAAAATATAGAGATCTATATTGTGCCTAGAAAACATGATTTAATATGTAAACCCTAATCCTCCTTGTAAGTATGGCATGAATAATAATTATGTGTTCATTAGTAGGATATGTTGGACATCCTTAACACCTTGATGTGAAAATATTTTCCTACATACCAATACTTCGAAGAGGGATCAAGACTAATGTAGTTCTCCCACCTAATGCTTTATGTAAGTATAAATGAATGCTAGAATGTATAGTGGACTTAGATGCCTTGAATATGCTTGAGCTTTGAAATCTAGGCTTAGGGCTACTATAGATGGTAGTATGTAGAAGTAGGGTAGAATAGGGATCACATGCCTTAATTTTTCTCAACTTATCTTTTATTTGAATAGGTTTTTGCATCTAGTTTCCATGTAGTGACTAAAGATCAAATAGACTTATATTTATAGAGATATGTAGCTTGTGTGAATAAAAAAATATGATTAGGCTGATCTTAAGAGGGGTACACATTTGAAAAAGTATCTATTCAAGAGATTCAGGGCAAAGTATAATAACACCCAATTGGGGACACTAGTGCCATGTGGTTGTAGTGTCCCAAATGTGGTGCTAATGTTCACTTGGTAGACTACTAGGAAAACTAGGCTAGGATTTGAGAAAGCTATCTTTAGAATATGTTTTGACTAACTATAACTATCTTTGATCTACACAATGTCTAAAAAAGTATGTCTAAGGATATAGGTTAGGTTTATGGATAATCTAGGAATAGGCTAATCAAGTGACACTCTTATAAATCAAATACCACTTTTAGGTCATTATAAGAGCATATGTAGAGCTTCCCTCCCTTGAATTATGGAAATGACGTAGTAGTCGTGCATCTTATGTTCAAGGTCTTGTAATTACACCATATGACATCTAAATGTTGAATAAAAAATTCAAACAATAATATTATGTTGTTATTAGTCCACCATTTTCATTTCCCATGTTCAATTGGTGAGAATCATAGATTTTGGATTGATTTACTATAAAATAACTTGGTATTAAAACATGTGAATAATGTCCAATACCCATGTGGCTTATGTGGCATGTTGTGATTGATTTTTGCACACTAATATTAAATATAAGTTGAACAAATATTAATACCACTTTATTTTAAAATAGGTAATTTCATGAACATGTCCTATTATGAGTATTGCAACCTATCATAGATATTGGGGTTTTTACTTTAGTTTATCTAGGGGTTTTACCTTTATTTGTCATTTTCTTAGTGATGTCTATATTATTTCAAAATTGGTGGGTTATAGTTTATCCTTATAACTTCAAAAATATATGTAGTCGAGTTTATTGTTTCAGCTGCCTTTATATTTATTAGAGATTATTCTTTTCCTATGTTGTGGGTAACTATTTTTCACTATAATAAGTTTTTTTGGAATAAAAAATCTCTACACAATATTATCCAAAAAAATTATTATAATGATTCCTACATATGAAAAGAATCTCAAATCTCAAATTATTACTCTCACCTACCATTGCTAGTAGGAGAATCCAATAGTTTTATCTAGAGTATATTATATATAAAAATAAATTTTAAAGGCATTAGTTTTCAAATAGATAGATTTAAAACCATCAACATTCACAAGATCAAAACCATGGACTATACTTGTGTCTTGACCTACAATAATATACCAAATCTTTTTATTAAGAATAAACATATTTATAGTGTAAAAAAAGGATGGATTCCCATTATTGTCTTTCATTTCTAAGAAAGTTATTGGGGTTTTCAATGTCTTTTTTATAATTAAATAACATAAATTTTATTATTATGCCAGAATTGTATTCTATGTTGAAGAGCTTCCAATTTTTTGTGTAAACACTTATTAATATTAAACATATTCCTGAGCACATCTAAACATATGGATCATACCATGTGAAAATTAACAGCTCACACAATGTTAAATATGAGCCATTTAATCCATGTAGTTAATCCCTACCTTGGATGCAACTAGTTTTCTTAATTTTTTTTAAAACATTTCATAGTAAGATATGTGGCCAACAATTCAAATTGATCGTGAAAGGTGGATTGTCACTATGAATATTGGTAAGCTTTAGATTTCAATTAAGTTCAATTTAATTAGGACTAAACCAAAGGAAAATTGTAAATTCAAATAAACAAATAATGTATAATTATTTGAAATAAGAGAATTCTCTAAAACATTATGATAAATATTTAAGGAAAATAAATATTTTTTTTAGAAAAAGTAAAATTTAAGGAACCTGTTGATCAGATGTGCACAACATAATTGCATAAATGGAATGACACATTCAAATCTTTTTTGATAATTAAACTTGTGACTTATGGAATAATGATAAAAAGCTAAATAATAATTAAAGGCTGTATCAATACACTTTTTCACTAATAAAAAATTAGTCAAATATAATAGTTCCAAACCAAGCATGTGGCATCAATTGATGAGTAAAACCATTTGAAAAATAATCAAATGTTTATTAAAAAAGGGTAATTTTTTAAAATTAACTCTGGTTGCTTTTCCATGTTTTGTATCTCCTATGAATATTTAGACAATGCAACTCATAAGGAACCAAACATTTCATTCATTCTTCCAAATAAAAAAGGAATTAAAACTGATCTTCATAGAATGTGGAGAAGAACATAAATATTTTGAAGCGCTTATTTAAAGATAACTAAATTAGTCCCATTTTAACAAAACTCTCTCCATCATTCATTTAATAATCAAAGAACACACTTACTCTTCAACACATCAGTAATATGAGACATTTATAGATTTATTGATAAATTCAACAAAGATACATTTTTATTAGTTTGTAAGTAATAGAGAATAAAATTAATTGATAATACATTATTAATTTTGAATAAAAATAAAATGTAAGTAGGTAGCAACACATAACATAAAACACATGACACACAAAGAGATGACTAAAAATGAAGATTTAAAAAATATCCACTTGTAAAAAAATGTTATAACCATTAATGGCTACCACATGTTCACCCTATGATATGTGTTATCAACCTATTTCAACTTGTCTATATTTATTCCAATTGTCCCCTTAATAATACACTCTTGATTAACATATAATCACTTAAATAACATAACATAACATAACATAACATAACATAACATAACATAACATAACATAACATAACATGACACAACACAACACAACACAACACAACATAACATAACATAACATAACATAACATAACATAACATAACATAACATAACATAACATAACATAACATAACATAACATAATATAGTAATCCATACAATATGACACAAGTCTTCCACCTATTGTCTGCTTGGATTTGGTTATGGAGTCTATAGTTGAAATTTGACAAGCTAAGGTGCTTGTACTACTAAAGATACATTATTTTCATGTTATGAAATTAAATTATATTATTGCATGGAATAATCTCCTTTATTATGAGTTTAAAGGAATTTACTAGTAGAGCACCATTTAGGGTGCTCTAGATGTATGGACATGTCCACTTAATCCTTATGTTTAACTAGGGGTGAAGCCATTTTTCCAACTTGCTTATGCATATAGAAATAGTGAATGTACATGCCAAAAGGTTCAATGTCCTAAAACATTGGCACAATTGGAGCCCTAGATTTGAGGATAAGTGGATTTTTTTTACCTAAAACCCAAAATTTACAACACAAGTAGGAAAACAAAGAAATAATGAATTTGTATTCTAGTAAATATTGGATTATTTTAGGGTGTAGCTAGTGTTTCTAATTGATCTCATCTAAGAAATAATAATAACTATAGGTATAAATTTTTTGGTTTGATTATAAATTCAATGTTGGCTTTAATATAATTGCTATTTTACATTTGTAATCATCTAAAAATGACACTTGAGTGATAAGAGTGTTAATTGAGACCACCCATATTTAACTTAACCCTAGACCTATCTTAGAGCTTATTTAAACACTTAACCAGCCTTCATGTGGGCCACACACATCCCTAAACATCCCTAAATATCCATAAAGTACTCCCAAACCCTCACTTTAACATCCTATCCCCTAGTACCTTAGGTTTTGCTACTTGAACACTAATACCATAATTTGGATAGTAGCCCCAATGACATTACTATCCTAGTTTGAGAACTATTGTCCTTTTCTAGCTTTGGCCAATAATGGATATATTTTCAAATTAAAAACCACCTAAGGTTGACCTAGACCTATTTTAAGACCTGTACAAGCACTAGATCAATATATACATGACTTTTTGTCATTTATCCACTAGATGGAAATGAGATGCAATAACAAAAAATTAACTAAGAAGTATTGGAACAATTAATGGTTAAGTGGTGTTATTTATGTATGATTAATATATTAATTACATTTATTAAATAATACTATATTTTATTATTTATTTTAATCACATAAAAATGAAATTTGTACAACTTGAGCATGACTTGTGACTTCAAAATAATAGGTCTTTCCTACTTGCTTGCATAACCCACTAGGCATGTTTTCACTACTTCCCAGTCACCCAAAGCCTTCTTGAATAAGTCCCAGTTGCCTTGAAATCCTCTCCTAGGCATAAACCTATCCCCTAAGGTCCCTATGCCCTTGGATAATAGTGCCATAAGTTTGACTATATATTTGAACCCTAGGGTGTCCACTTTCGAGTGTTATTGTCCAAATCACTCTTAGCCTCAAGTGGTTAGATTTCTTTGGATCCTTATATTTTTCCCTGTTAGCCTAAAATGAAGTCATATAACCTAAGATCATTAAAAAGTGTCATTTAAAAGGGTTGGTAATCATTTAAAAGGCACGAGCAATAAATACACTAAGCACACTCAAGCAAATCTTCTTATTCTCTACATACAACCTACTACTACTATTTTTAGCCTACTCAAGCTCTTGCACAAGTCACAAATCATCTCAAACTTACCCAAATTTACATAATTCTTACATTGCATACACAAGATTGCATAATACACATTCAATTTGGAAAAACTAAATTAACCTTGATCCATCCTTAGAGTATTGGTATGTAGGTAGCGTGCCCACACATGGGGTGTGATCATACATTTAGTGCATAATACACACTAACCACTTTTTCTTGCTAATTCAAGATGACTTGTCAAGCCTAAGGAGGAACTAGGACCCTAGATGATAGAATCAATTTCACATAGAGATATGCAAATGATCGAGACCTGAGTTTTAGACATAGAGCTTCTTGAAGTATCAGGACAGAACCCAAAAAGCTTTGAAGAAGTAGATCAGAGGGAATATAGTGCTAGAGCTCCAAGTGTCTAGTTTTTGGCACTACTATCCAGGTAGAAAATATACTTTTGGGTCCTATTTTTGATATTCTACCCAATCAACTTAGCAATTTGTAGTTCTAAAATTCTCTGTCTCAGTCCAGAAATTAGCTAAGTTCACTCTCTATCCCTTTATATGCTATGTTTAGAAATTAATTAAGCACTTATAAATTTAATAAATTATTAGGTTAATTAAGGCACACTGTATTCAAATATTTTATAGATTAATCTAGACCTCTTTACTAATTAGGAAATTAAACCCTTAGTTTCCCAAAAATAGTAAAACATTTGGTGAACTTGACTTACTTTGAATCTTCACACAAAAACCCTAGAAACCCTAGGGCTATTTATTTTTGATTTTTTTCCATATTTTCTATTTTTTTTAGAATTTAAAAATTAGTAAGATAAAAATTCAAGTTCAATATTTTTAATAATTCACTAAAACCCTAGTTTCCACATACTAGGTCCTTTTTGCATGAAACCATTTCCAGACCACTAGGAAAAATATTCTACTAATTTTAGAAATATTTTTAGATTTTTTATAATATATTTTAAGTCAAATATACTAATTCTCAATAAAATTTTCAAGTTATTTCATTAATTTTGAAAAAAAAATCATTTAAAACCCTAATTACATCACTTCATTTCCAGTAATTTTCTAGAATATTCCTCTTATTTTCTACCAATTTTGATTGAATATTAAAATCAAAAAATCATTTTCAAATTCAAAAGTTCATAGTACTATGCAAATAATATTCCTAAAAAATTCCTAGGTGCATACACTAGGTCCTATTACATTCTAAGCTATCACCTTACATGTTTGGTAGCTTCCTATCCTTCTTTGCGCAAATTCTAAACTACTATTTTAGACTTTTGCATTTATTTATCCAATGCTTTCTAGTTATAACACATTACCTATTACAACTTATTTCAAAACATATAAATACATTTCAAATTGTTTTCCTAGTTGTACAATGGCCCAATAGACCAGTTTTGATGAAAAAGATAAAAGAGAACTTCAAGAACTCTTAATAAAACACTTGGACATGCAAGATGACATGATTAGAATACTATAAGAGGAACAAAAATAGGAAACCAATGGTCAATATTCTCAAACTATAGAATCACTCGTTCAACATGACACTATAGTGGTAGCTATGTCATAATAACCCCCTATAGTAGCCCAAACTTTTTCTATGCCACCAACTATTTCTAGTACATCCCTATCTCCTAATGTGGTAGCCCTTGTGTAAGAGATTCAATCTCTTGAATACAAGGTGAAACATCTTGAGAAAGGTACCACTAGATATACACAAGCATTGGATTCTATCAATTTATTGCATACACCTTTGGCATGACATATAACTGCTACACCCTTGCCACCTAGATTTGTACAACCTAAGCTCACTCTTTACGATGGCAAGGGTGATCCAGAGACACATTTGAGAGCTTTTCATGTAGTATGTTTGGATTATATACCAAATTACTAGATATTAACTAAGTTATTTAAAAGGAACCTCAAGGATTATATACTACAATGGTTTTATAATCTACTAAATCAGTTGATCAAGGCATTCAATCCTCTTATTGACATGTTCCTAGCATACTTCAGTATCAACATTGGTGATATGGTGTCATATGATCAAATTGCACAATAGAAATAGAAGTAAAATGAGCCTCTCACTAAGTATATTCTTAGATATAAGACCATATTGGCTAAGATGACTAGCCCTATAGAATATCAAGTATTATAGGACCTCTTCAAATAGAGTCTTCTACTAGTATTGCATGAGATAATCATGTTCAAAAGATTCTCTTATTTCACTAAATTATGTCACACTTTAAAATAATGAGAAATCAAACTCATATCAATGGGCAAACTCAAGTATATAAGTGTATCAAATACAACTAATAAGAGTAACAACGAAGTCCCATATAAGGTCAAGTTTAATGATAACAAAGGATAGACTCAACAAATAGTCAATGCAGCTTCAAAGACCCCATCGAGAGTCACATTATCAACACCTCCTCAATGACCTTTTACAAATATACCTATTTCTCTAGCTAGAGTTCTATATCAACTACTAAAATGTAATATCACTTCTCTACCTCCTCTCAGAGAAGTTGATACAATAAAGCCTCTTCCATGAGGATATGATCATAATGCATTTTGTGACTTTCACAGGGCATCATGACATTCTAAAAATAGATGCATTAGTCTCAAGCATAAGATACAAGATATAATTGATGCCAACTAGATTGATCTAGGCACTTTAGTTGAGCCTCCTCAGGCCAAACTAACACAAGATAAGTCACTTAAAATCTTTTTAGATCCATTTATATAACATAGCAAGTTAGAAGTAGAAGACACATTAGGTGTACATTATGCATATCAAGCACATCCTACACCAACTACATATAATCCACTGACAGATGATTCACATCCATTGAGCCACATGATTGACACCTTTCATTCTAACCTTTTAGTTCGGCCTTCTATCTCCTTTTTCAAGTAAGAGATTATTGAGGATGACATAGATTATCATGCACTCTTCATCAGAGCTTTTATTCATGATCATCCCATTCATAATGTTTTAATTGACAATTGATCTAGTGCTAACATGTGTACTATGACACTACTACAACACTTGGGGTATATAGAGTAGGAAATCACTCTGACTACCATAGTTATTAGTGGATTTAGTGGACATAGTTAGACTACATTGAGTGAGATCCTCATTTCATTATAGGTTGGTCCTACATGCATGACCACCCCATTCATTATAGTTCATAGCATAGGATTTTTTGACATGTTACTTGGTATACCTTGGATACAAAAAATCTAAGAAATTCCATCTATAATGCATCTATGCATGAAATTCATTCATGCTAATTAGGCTATTACAGTTATTATATTTCCATATGAGTTGCCACTTCTAGCTTCAGTACCAGTTTTAGTTCTAGAGCTAGTTTCAGTTCCATCACTAGTTCTAGTTCCATTACCAGTATAGAGGGTCCATACACCTCCATAGCTTCAAGATTCTAGATAGATTCTAGCTAAAATTTTCACACCTAGATCAATTTCATTAATATTTTAGGCATTTACATAATGATTACATGTTCAGAGAGATTCTCCTACTTATATATGGGTCCCTAAGAGCCCTCTAGTTGCATCTACTTCTTAGAGTTATAGAGGATCCCTATAGTCAATTTATACTTCATAGATCTCAGAGCATTTATATCATATCGATATTTTAGAGCCTTAGTCTTAGTACTTCCATTGTGCCTCATGATCATGTACAATTCCACTTTTTAATATTGGATACCATGATAGGGAGTCTCATCCGAGACTCATCGGTTAGTATTATTCCTTTGTTGTATTTCCTATACATAGTCTCTTTCGCATGATTGTACATAGCTTATTATAAAAACACAAAAAAATACAAACTTCAAAAATAATAGAAAAATATGTCAATTTTATGCATCATCTATGTTCTTAAATTACTAAAACACTATGCTATATTTACATTACGCTATTCTATGCTACTTGTTTGTCGATCTATCTATATTACCAAGTTTCACTTGATCTTCTTTTAAGTATGTGTAGTGCATCTAGATCCTTGATTTCTTTACTCCACCCATCAATGGGCCATCTTACATCTACATTCTAACTACATATCGATACATCTACCCACTGGGGGCATACTCTACATGACTACACCATGCAAGTTATGTCATTCTTACACTACACACTTTAGACATATTGTTATAGTATGTTCCTTAATGCTTACATAGATATTACATCAACATCCATGGGAATTTATCACACTTTTGTATTTAATAGCATATACATTAGTCTTGCATTACACATCTTGTATACTCTTACTTCTCACTTTTTATAGTTAGATGCATCTTTACTTCTTATATTACTTTGCATACTTCCACTCTTCACTTTGATTAGCTAGATGTGTTTGCATTTTATAGTTATTGTTTGCTTCTTATTTTCATTTTAGGACATTTGACAAATGTCCTCTGCTCTTGTCTATATGTGTGTGCCTTTGGACATTTTCCAATGTCCTTTGTGTGTGCCTTTCTATGTGCTTGTGGCCCTTGTACCAATCTTTGATTATTCCTTATATGTTTATATATGGCATTTGAACATGCCCTCTATGCCTTGCATGATTATTTGGCCCCTTGGCCACCCTTCTATGTTTCTTGCTTCTTGTTTTGTATGATTATTTGCTTGATCATTTCTCTTTGTGTGTAATTTCATGATTCTAATCATGCATTTACCTTGCTTCTTAGATGCCATCATGGACATCATGATCCATCCCTCCATGATACTGACAACTAAAAACTAACATCTCACATTCCATCTTTATCTTATACACATGATATTACATTTTTATATATGTCTAGGCATACCCCTGTATATCTAACAATCTCTCTTTATAACTTTTACTATATCTTGAGATCATGAATATCAATGTTATATCAACTATTTTCATAGATTAACACACTTAAAGGGCTTCTTCTTTTGAAGGAATTAAATACAAGGTCTTCATTCCTACCCTTAGAAGAGCGGGTAGTAAATAGGGGTTTTGTCATAGAGATTAGAGCTTTTACCAGTCAAAAAAATTAAAAAAACCAAAAATTGTAGTTTTAGACCAATTTAGTCCAAATTCTAGAATTTAATATAGGTAGACTATATTAGGAAGATAATAGAGAACATAGTCCAATTTTTAGTTTTGGTTCTGGATAATAGCACCAAAAATAGGACTATAACACTAGACCCCAAAGTGTCTAGTTTCTGGTGGTAGTGTCTAGATAATAGAATTTATAGTTTTTCGAGGATCAGGTAGAGGGGTGAGTTTAGTCATAGTTTTGCCATAACAATACAATCCAAAATCTAGCATTTTTAGCACTTTTTTGCTCAGAGAAATGAGATACAGGGGGCATCATTTGAAACATGAGGGTTTCTACTTATAGTTCAGACATGGTAGTTGATATAACTTTTAGTTCAAAATCTATGTTTTAGACACCAATTATTGGGGGAAATGTGCACAACACATGGGCCTTTCTCTTTTTTGAGTTTAGTATATTTTCTTGCATGTTCCTAGTAGTTGCGTGCCTTACTCAATTTGAAAATGGTTGGCATCACTTTCAAGTAAACTTTCATATAAGTTTACTTCTCAAGTACCTAAGTTCTTGAGTTGATTCCAATTTTGGAGGGGCTTTTTATATGAATTCCAATCTCCATCTTTCAAAGTGGCCAACATTAGCCTAGTTTCTAGTTACATTCAACTATCCATGCCAACATTGTCAGATTACAACATATTCATGGGCTTCAGGAGCCATCTCATATGACATTCAACTTATGCTTGTATCTTTCTATTTAGCTTCACATTATGAGACAATGATGGAGAAAAATGTCTAATTAACATTTGTATTCTTGAGCCACCTATTCAGAGGGATTGTACACACAATCTAGACATCAATTAACACATGCATGATTCATTAACTTTGCATAGTTGGTAATGATAGAGCCAAAGGTATTGCCTTTAAATTATTGAGCCACCTTTTAGGGGATTGAACACTTAGCTCATCCATTGATATAACTCTTGGTTCAGTATTCATCTATTATCACTCAATACAACCCAACAATATAACAAGTTTTGTATTGGTTCACGTACTTAGTGAGGTGTATTCATTCCTTTCTCTATCTTTACTTAGATTTGTACATTCTTATTTTAGATATAGAGTACCTATTAAGAACTTATCTACTTTCACTTTCCTTGTTTGTAGATTCACACAGTATAACATGCTCTCATCACACATAAATCTAACATCACATAACCTCTTGGGCTTAGCCTCATATGTAAGTTTAGGTATGATTATAAATTTCTCCTTTATCCTAGTATTTAACTTAGATGAATACTTAGAATAAAAGGGGGGTAAATATAATCACATAAAAATGCAATTTGTACAACTTGAACATGACTTGTGACTTTAAAACCATAGGTCTTTCCTGCTTGCTTGTACAACCCACTAGGCATGTTTTCACTACTTTCTAATCATTTTAAGATTTCCTAAATCAACCCTAGCTACCCCAAACTCATCTCCTAAGTGTAGACCTATTCCCTAAGGTTATTATCCACTTGGACAATAGCACCATAAGTTGGACTATAACACTAAACCCTAGGGTGTCCACTTTTCAGTGCTATTATCCAAGTCACTCTTAGCCTCAAATGGTCAGATTTCCCTAGATCCTTATATTTTTACCTATCAGCCTAACATGAAGTCAACTAACCTAGGATCATTAGTTTACCTATAATAGCCTCTTCAAGGGTCATTTAAAAGGGTTGAGAATCATTCAAAAGACATGAGCTAGAAATATACTAAGTACACTCAAGCAAATCTTCCTATTCTTTGCATATAACCAACCACTACTATTTATAGCCTACTCAAGCTCCCACACAAGTCATGAGTCATCTCAAGCTTGAAAAAATTCAAATAATATTTGCATTTCATACATAAGATTGTATAATGTACATTGAATTTGGGAGAACTACATTGGCCTTGATCCCTCCTCAAAGTATTGATATATAGGCAGAGTGCCACACATGGGGTGTGATCATATGTTCAGTGCATAATACACACTAACCCATTTTTCCAACTGATTCAAGACCACTTATCAATCCTAAGGAGGAACTAGGACATAATCAATTTCACATAGAGCTTCATAGATGATTGAGACTTGAGATTCTAGACATAGAGCCTCCTGAAGTATCAGAATAAAATCCAAAAAGATATAAAGAAGTAGATTAGAGGGACTATATCACTAAAAAAAAGACTATAGTTTTGGACCTCTTAGTGTCCAATTTTTATTGCTACTATCCACACAAAAAATAAACTTCTAGGTCTTGTTTTTTATAGTCTGCCTAGTCAGCTCAATAATTTGTAGTTCCATAATCCTCTATCTAAGTCTAAAAATTAGTTAAGATCACTCTCTATCCCCTTATCTTCTATTTTTAGAAATCAATTGTGCACTTCTAAATTTAATTAATCAGTAGGTTAATTAAGACATATTGTATTCACATATTTTATAGATTAATCTAGAGCTCTTTACTAATTAGGAAATTAAACCCTTAGTTTCCCAAAAATAGTAAAACATTTACCATGAGTTTATCCACATGTAAATAAATAATAACATATATTAAATGACTTTTGGAAAGGTTGGACCCATTAATGTGGTGGTTGGAAAACTTCACATTATAATGGTTAGATTACATTGCTTATATAATAAAGAGTTTATATTGTAAGATGCAATGAAAAAAAGGGAGTTGAGAAAAATGAAGAAATGTGGAGAACACATTTCCAAATTATGTGAGGATTCATTGAGAATAATTGAAAGAAATAAATATTATATTAGGTACTTGTTAGTTTCTCATAATATGAATAATATTTGTGGATTTTTTATCCCTGAGAGGTTTTTTCATGTATATCTGGTGTTTCATGATGAATGTCTTTGCTATTGGTCTCACATCTATGTCTCGTGTTTGTATGTAATCATATTGCTTATTTTGTCATGTTATCAAATCCAGTTGATGCATGATCAAGTGGCAAGATCATAGATCAGAGTTTTGGCTTGTGTTCAAGCTTAATTTTATCTTTTTTCAAGCCATGGTATGTTCATGAGAATTGTTTGAAGATTCTCTTTCATTAGAAGTAAGTTATTTCATTTATTTCTCCTCTTAGAGCCTAGATATTTTAGATTTAAGTATTTTATCAAATTTTAAGCTTATTTTCATAACATAGATCTACTTGAGTGTCTTGAATGGGATATAAATTCTTCTTTGAGTATTAAAAATAATAATTGTTTTCTTTATGTTAGTCTAATGATCTTTATGAAGGTGTTTGAAGCTCTCTATTTATAGATAAGCAAATAGAAGTAGTTCAAATCAAGACTAATTTTGGGCACCATTTTTAGGTCTATTGAAGGCCTAAATATTGTACAAAATAGTAAATATTTCATTTTTAAAGTTTTTACAACATGAAATATATTTATAAATGCTAGATCTCTATTTTTTTGGCTTGCTAACACTCTTGTAGAAGTATTTGAAGCTACCCGTTGAATATCTAAAAGTTTAATTCAGCTTGGGGTGCCAATTTTTAGCATGAAAAAACTAAAAAGGAGTAAAAAAATTGCTTTTTTAGCATTAAATCCATGTTATGGTCTCTTCAACTACTTATTTTTCTATTTCCAGGCATTTTGACCTTTATTTCAATTAATTTGGACCCTTGTAGGTGATTTCAAAATTTCTCTCTCCTTCCAATCATCTTTGTATGACTCATGAGGTAGAAATTTAAAAAAAAAATTAATTCCTTCATATTTTTTTATCTTTATGTAGTCTAGGAGGGAAATATCGGGTAGATTTGGTAGTCTAAAGCCTCTAAAAACTCTGTGAAACACTAATTTAACTCATTTTATTTTTTTCTCTCCACAAGCACCATTTTTTTGGCATATTCTTACTTTTATGACCCATGGAAGAAAAAAATCAGAAAAAATCATTTCTCAGTCTTTTTAGATCTGTAAAAGGTGATTTCTCAATATTTTGGCTATGAAAATCTATTGGAGAGGTTATCTAAAGGATCAAATATGAGTTTTGAGTTTTTCCATCTACTTGGGTGTCATAATGAGCCATAAAAACAATAATAAAAATAATTAAATATCATTATATAGGCAAAAAACATCAAATCTGATGCTCTAAGTTGCTTTGGAAGGCATTTTTCAGTCAGTTTCAAGCTTTAAATCATCAAAAACCATCATCTAGAGCTCCTTTTATTCTCCTCTAGTCTCCACCTATGTCATAATTCTCCTTGTAGCCATGAATATGTATATATAATCATTAGTATGTCTAAATAAAAAGTATATAATAAATAAATTTTTATTTAATTATCTATTTTTCACCTAAGTCTGTGGACCCCACCTATGCTTTTCAAAATCCTTTTATTTAAATTTTAAATATTTTCTTTCATATTATTAATTTAATGTATTTATTTAATTTCTATTTAATTTATTTTAAAAAAATAGAAATATAACTTAAAAAGGATTAAAATCAAATTAGCGAATTTAGTTTTCTAACAAGGCTTAGTGGTGAGTTGGCTAGTGTAACTTTGCTAGTACACTTCTATGAGGTAGGTATTGTGTTCAAATCCCCCACATCTTTTCTTTTGATAAAATTTAATTTTATACTTAAAAAATCTTTTTAATTATGTGTTCTTTCATGTGGGTACTTGTGTCTTGTTTCGATAACTTTATTCAACACTTAAACCTATCAACTTTTTGTCAGCCATAGTCATCCAACTAGTCAATTTGTAGGTTTTATCACATTATGGACACATTAATAAGGTAATTTATTTTATTTTAAACCTCCTACTATTTATTTGACAACAATTTGGTCACATAATATAACTTACAATAATTACGACCACTTTTGTGACACTTACAAATTTCACCCTTATTACGATTATCTGTTTTTTTATGAATTGTTTTGAAATTAACTAAGTGAATAATGTTGTTTATTCTCTAGGTTTTTTTTTAAAAAATTGTAAAATAAAGTATAAAACTTGTTAAAAAGTTGCTTTCTATACCTTTTTTTCCAATTTAGTATAAAATCAAACTTATAGCGTCGACTTTCAAAGGAAGAAGAAATATTCATGACTCAAATTATAATATGAATTATTCCTAATAAAGATATATAATGTTTGGATAAATTATTATCTTATTATTAATGAATTTATTATATGTGCATCACATAACCTACTTGTTGAATTTAACTTGCTTGATTGCAAGCTTACATATACTCCTATTGAAGGTTATGTTAAAGTTTGATCCAAAAATAATGTGTGATAAAACCAACCCCTATTTACAAACATCTTATTGGTAGTTTGTTTTATCTATCCATTAATAGGATAGATATTTCATAATTTGTGGGTGTTAATTTCAAATTCATGCAGGATACATACTTGGATCATTGGAAATTAGTAAAGCAAAAACTTTGGTATATAAAAAGAATTGCAAACTTTGGTTTGTATTATTCTTCCTTTGATTATGATAATTTATTTAGTTATTATGATGATAACCATACTATGATGAGTCTACTTCTAGATATGTGTTTATGTTTGGTGTAGGTGCTATGACTTGGAGCACTTAATGTGGAAGTTGCTAAAGAAGCCTTGTGGTTATGAAGGATGATAGAAAAACATCATGTGGAAGTTTCTCACTATACCAACCTTCTTTTTGATAGTCAAAGTTGTATATATTTGATGAAAAATTCAATGTAGTTACAATGAAATAAATCTTATTGAATTTCATTCAATCCTGGGCCTATCAAAGTTGTCATTGGGGGGGAGTGTGCATGATAATGTCACTTCTTAATAGTCGTGTGGGTATTGTGTTTATTTCTATCTCTCTATACTTATTCTCATTATAAAGAATTGTAATATATCACTTTATGTGATTTTATTAAACTTCATATAGAATTCTATATTTTACCCAACACATAGTAGCATGGAGTTCTTATGTTATAAAAGACTCCAATATGATTGGTTGATTATTCATAAGAAATTGTGGGATGTATTATCACTATGGGATGTATCTCATGATCATGCTAGTCTAAACTCACTCTGAGTGGTTCAAGGTAACATAGTTTTAATTCCTTTAAAGGTACCTATGTGGACATAGTGCAATACCTTTGAGTATCTATAGTTGTATAGTGTAATCCCTTAAAAGGTGATTATGTGACTTTGGTTACATAGTTTAATACCTTTAAATTTCTATATTTAAATAGTGTAATACCTTTGGGTGACTATTTTTACATAGCATGATTCCTTTAAAGGTGACTATGACATGATGAAGGATGTTTCTTTCAATTATTACCTCTTAAAACTCATCATGTGAATGGTTCATGGATTGTAAGTTCATTATGTTATTACCTTATAAAACTCATCATGTGGATGGTTCATGGAATAAAAATTCATTGTTATAAAGGTTATTATGACATGTATCCAAACTCAACATTAAGGGCAAGTAGTGGAATAATTAATGGTTAAGTGGTGTTACTTATGTACCCTTTGTAGACACCTAAAATTGGTCGCCAATGGCTTCATACCAGACTTTAGACTTATTCTTACCAGCCTTTGCAAATTAATCCTAAAAATCACTAAACATATCAAATTTTGATTAATAATATGTAATTTGGATCATAAACCAATTAAATGGGACAAATGCACACTTACAATTAATTCAAATCTTGGAAAATAATAAAATCCATAAATAGAATTAATTAAAATACAAAACCTAATCAAATACCTAATTGGATTTATCCATGAGCAATTAAATAAATTATCAAAAAAGAAATTTAAAAATCAAATAATATTCAAATAATTCATAATTAACTTTTTTTGAGTTTTCAAATATCCAAAAATATCTCAACATGACTATTTATTGTTAATCACGACCATTTGACACCTTTTAACTATACTGGAGTTAATTAACTCAAAAAGGTTAGATTTGAACCCATTCCAAGATATAACTATAATCTAACTTAAATTAGGTTGGGGTTAATTGCTAAACCTATAAATATAAACATTTTCCTCTCATTTATGAGAGCTTGGACATAATAATGTTATAATGATGATTTTATGACAAGGTTGTAAACAACAAAGTTATAATGCCAAAATTGTGAATCACAAGCCAAGTCATCAAGCCATCAAGTTACATCAAGAAATCATGATCCAAACCATGATGAAAAAGAGATAATGAGATATACAAATCCATTTTCCAAAGAATTTTGAGCATAAGCTGATCAAGCCAATGAAGAAATCTTCTGGATCATTCAAGAAAGGTAAGAAAGGTTATTTTTCTTGCATTTTAGTTGTGATTTCTCAATTGGTTTTTATTTACTAAGATCCCCTTATTATCTAGGCATGGAGGTGTTATGATTTTTTAGTGTGCTCTTAATTTCATTATTTTAATGGAAACTAACACTTGTCTAACCTCCCCTCCCTCATCAAATTCCTAGCATCACAAAGGACACACCTAGTGGGACTTTGAAGAATCCCATGTAGCAAGGAGATGAATATGAAACTTAAAAGAGGATAAAAAATCTTGAATTCATTCAAATTTGTAGTTTTATCTTTTATTTTACCACATTTTTAATTATTGAATTAACTCAGATCTACATAGAGATTGATATTGGTTAGGCCTAACTAACATCAGTTCTACTAAACTGACATTGAATCTGCCTAACTAGGCTCAATTTTATGTGATTTTCATTGATTAGTATGTAGGTCAAAATATGGTTTACAAAGATTTCATTTTGATTCTTCCTAGCTTTTCTAACTATTATTTATCGATCTTAGTAACATTTAAACTTTCTATCAAATCCCTGTGTGGCAAGTTTCAAGAAGTTTTTATCAACTTTTGGACTAATCTAATATTTTTCATCTTATTTGGTTTTGAATTTAGGTTCACAAGCAACCAACATTGGTCTTAATCAATCTGTATTAGTCCTTTACTGCTATCATTGGTTCTCTTTGAGATCAACTGGCATAAGTTGTCTTTAAACTAACATCAGTTAGTTTTAACAGATCATGATCACTGTATTTTCAAAAATAAAACATGAGAGCTAATTTTTCCAAAGTTCATTTGTTCATTATCAAAAGTGCTTCAAATCATAAGGATACTATTTAACAGTTATAGGTCTAAGGCTTGATTGGAACTCAAAATTGTAAGTTTAAGTGGTTTTAACATTTCATTTTGGCTAAGTAAATCACACTTCATTTTGGTGTTGAAATGAACATGTTATATCTTTAACATTTGGTATTTGGTGTTTAAAATGAATTAAAATGTTTAAGTCTTAGAAACACTTCATTTTTTGTGATTACAAGGAATGCTTAAGTCTTGAACACTTATTTTTGGTATTTAAAAAATGAACCTATGCTAAATCTTTAACATTTGGGTTTTAAGATTAAAATAAACATAAATATTTTTGCTTAAGTTATATTGTGAAATTATTTCAAGCTTTTACACTTAAACCAAGAGGCCAAGTAAACAACACTGTCACACATTTTAATTTGGTGCCTAAAATCAAACTTCAAATCATAATTTCTTGCAAATTATTTGTTGATTGTTTATTTTTTCAAAAAAATAGTGCGTGTATGCTCTCCCCCCATCCCCTATAGATAATTTGGGTGATCAAAAGTGTATTTTAATTGTATTTGTGCCTATTCCAAGGAATAGAGAGAAATTTTTCTAGGATCTCCCCAAAATTCATATGGTATTGGGTGATTTAAAAACAACCCTAAAGTCTTTCTACTTAATCTTTTATTTTCATCTAATTTGTATTGTGAAGGGGATGCCATTACCTTTCATGAGTTTTCTAGGGAAGCATTGAATTGGGGATTCATATCCTAGTAGTGTTTCAACCCTACTCCATTTTGGGGTATACAAATTAGGGTATACACATTGAGATAGCTAAAGGGTTGAGCAGATAACCTCTCCATTCATAATGAAGGCCTGAATCAGGTCTGACTAGCTAGTGGATTCCACTAAGTAGTCCATGGATGGAATCTTCATGAAAAGGAATAGACCCTTACATGATAAGTTGGTCGATATAAACTCAATTGATGTGATTCTTCTCTTATGTTAGCCACACTTTGGATCAATCTAGATGGTCTTAACTTGTAAGTTTTAGTCAACCCCACTTGCCACACCTTGATAAGATCTAAGATAATATAATTAACTATATTTTATCATTTATTCTTTTATTACTTGGTGTTTTGAGTCTAAAAAATTGTGTTTGTTTATACCACATCATAAATGAGTTTGTTTTTCTATGCTACTCCATTATTTAAGGAAGTGTTAAGGCATTCGTTTGACACCTTGCTTTAACTTAGAAAACCTTTTTATCAAAAATGTTGTATGTGTCACTTGATTGAGATGGGTAACATTATGCTGCCCAATAAATTCAAGTTTTGATCCTTAGAAGTCTTTGAAATAAAACATTATTTATAACTTTTGAGAGCACTGATACTTACGCTACTCAAATTATTTCAATAGACTTGTCTTGTCTTGTGTCCAACTTGCCATAATTTGAAACCAAATAATGTGTCTTTAGGGATCTTTATTTTAGTACATTCATGCTATTTAAATTTGCCTAGCTTATTTTTTAATAAACCTTAAGTTTTCTTATGTTGAGTCATTGATTAAATTTTATAAGTTTAGATTCAAACATTAATTGATTTTTATTTAAGCCCATCTTATAGGTAATGATACACATATCTTTCTCTTTTAGGTTATATAACTTAGGTTAATTTGTGAGCCAAAATTTTAAAACTACATTGTTTGTACCACTATTTGAGAGAATTAGTCTATATTTAAATACATTTTATTTAGTGCCTTATACCAATTTGATCATGTTTATGTCTAGAATCAGGTGCCTTGTTTATGCCAAAGTGTTCCAAGTTTGTTAGATTACAAATCATCCTTTTATTTCAAGTCTATCTTTTGATGTTGAGTTTGGCCAAGAGTCCCAACATATGACTTATTTTAAGCCTATATTTTGATGCCACGTTTGGCCAAAATACCTAAATTTTTTTAATTTTTATAGTTTAGACCTATTTAGAACATATTTGGACCTAAAGTTTAGCATCTTATTTTTACTTCATTTTACTTAACCTTGTTTGTGTGAAACATTTAGCATTAGAAATTAGAAATTATACTATTTTTACTAAATCTTAGCATAGACCTTTTGGTGATATAGCTCCACCCGTTTGACAAAGTTAGAACTAGTTTGATCCTTTTGTATTTTTAAACATAGCCTTTTAGATTTTTTATAACTCTATCTTCTCTTGTCATGAAAAATTTCCAATGATTTGACCATGTCTAACTATACATGTACTAGAGTCATGTATAATATAGGACATTTAAATATTATCACACATGAGGAATTTTTTCAAGACCCTTATGGAGATGATGTTGTTTGGGAGATAAATTCTTTTCCACCATAAAACACTCAAATAAGGGAACTAAGTCAAGATCCTTTGGCCAATTATTTGGGTAGCATGCTTCCATACATAGAGTTAGACCAAAAATAGATGGCATAATATTTGGATAGAATACCTTTGGTTGTTAAATAAGTCCCAAAACAACCTTATTATGTTAGAATTACATTAGACTATGATCCTAATAGATCTACAGAGGTAGGGCATGAAAACTTACCAAGTCTAGTAAGAGTGCCTTACAACATGTCATATAACAAACAAACCTCTTCTATAAACCCTAATGCCATTGTACCAATTCCATATAAATAAATGCATATGCTTGTCACATAAAGAGTTCTAATAGGGGACCACTTCATTCAAATGCAGATAGCATACTAGGCATATCAAAATCTAACATGCAAGATTAATTATATGACCATGTCAAATTCACCTCTAATTAAGTCACTTCTGTCAACAAGTGTCTTAATTGAGTTGATAGGGAAATAAAATTAGGGTTTTGACCTAATTATTCAAATCACTTTAGGGGAAAACATGTTCAATACCCCAAACATAAATTAAGTGTCTTCTACTTCTACATAAAACAATGATCAAAACATAGTGGACAATACACTAGTAATGTCTAATTTAACCCCAAAAGGTGTTAACACATAAAAAAATAGTTAAAAAAAATGTGCCTTTAAATAACACCATGAATGGTCTACAAACTTAAGGAGTAGGAGTTTATACTTACCAACCTCAACTAACTACCTCTAATCCTCAATTGACTACTTCTCCAAGTATCCAAAAACCAGGATTAAGTAGTCAACCAACAACTAGTGACATAACACAACAAAATGTGATGAATCTTACTCTACGCCAATAGGAGATGAGTAATATCCCACAATATTAGGCACCATCTAATGTACCCATGTAGTAGAGGTAAAACATATTACCACCTCAATAGGGGGAAACCAATGTTCCACCTTACCAGGTAGAAATGAACATACCTTTTTAGTTGTAAACTAACATGCCTATCTAAAATCAAATAATGTCTAACCAATAGTGTACAAGCATTGGTCAATCCAATATGCTGAATCTCTAACATGCATCCAATTTCTAGTAAGGATTTATACAACAAAGATGTTCTAATGTTATTCAAGTACCTATTAGGTAATAATTGCATTTCATTCAAAATATGCCACAAGTTCAAAGATAGGGCCTTGTTTCACAAGTTCCCCTTAATCATCATGGTATGACTAGTTATTAGGAAGTCCCTTCAACCTCAAAAGGCATAATATGTCCATATACCTCCATACCAACCATAATATTCCCAACATCTAGCCTACATACCCAACCCCAACTAAAATATCACACTATAGTACATTAAATTTTAACAATCATACCCTAATCCATGCATGTGTATTCTTGGTCCATTCCCTAACCAATCCAACATTCCACAACAAATGCATCCATCATACCTCAGCCAAAGTAATCTACTTTTAACTGCCTAGTCTCCACCTCAAACCAATGATCCCACTAGTTTCCTCACACAATAATTTCAACAAATAAAGGATGCAATTTCCCTCATCCAAATGGAACAAACTAAAAATTTCAAGTTGGATGATGTGTGTTCTTACCCTTTCAATATAGATTACTTATAGATACCATTTTCTCCAGTGTATGAGCCACCTAATTTTGAAAAATACAAGGGGAAATATTACCCCAAGGCCCATTCTATAGAATTATTTGTTGCATGAAAACCAATGGCCTATAACAATATGTACCTTTTGCTATTGTTTCCACAAATCCTAGTAGGGTAAGTGTCGGAATGGTTCCTAAAGTTGCCCAAGAATTTAGTATCTAATTTTGATGATCTTTTGGACAAGTTCATGCAACACTTCTCTTAAAATATTGAGCACAAGATTTCATTGGTAGATTTGACAAGGGAAAAATAAAAATTTGAAGAAATCTTCACAAGTTATCTATAATGAGGGAGAGCTCTTGCAAGCTGATTTACCCACAGTCTACTAGATAAACAACTAGCCACTATGTTTACCAACAAATATCCATAACAAGATATCTTAAATTTTGGAGTTACAGTGTGCACATAATTTTAAAGAGATCATTGACAAAGGTTTGGTGATTTAAAGATACCTCATTAACAAAGGGACAATTAAAATATCTTCATCAAATCAAAACCACAACCAAAACTAGAGCAATGAATAGAATCAAAATCCAATCCAAGCACAAATGTTGTAGCAAATCCATGCCAATAATTATGATGATCCCAAGAAATTTAATTGTAAAAAGAATGTTATAGGGAATAGAGTAATAGATTCATGACATGTCCAAATGGTTCAACCACTATTTACATAGCCTATGCAACATATACACATAACTCCTAATCAATAACCTCTTCAACAAACACACTAAGAGCAACAAATTAGGCTAATGTAGTAAATGCACCAATCTATTCCTTTGAAAAACCCTCTTCCAAGATGAAAAGTGCCTACTCATTGTGTCTTTAGTAACCTTGGAGAACCCATTGAATCAGTGTTTTACAAACTTGTTGTGGCTAACTTGATTAAATGGCCTATATTGAAAGGGCAAGTTCCTTAGGGCATTTAGTATTTAGACTGGTATAGGTCAAATGAATTATGCAAATATCATTAGGTTAATGGCCATAATTTACAATGTTGTGTGCAAATCAAGCATGTCATGTAAAATATGTTGGAAAATGGAGAGATAACATTGGATCATGGATCTTACACATCAAATCAAAACCTTGGATTTTATTAAAATCCTTTTCCCCAACATAAAAACCAATAACAACAATAACAACAACAGTGGCTAGTGAAACACCAATAACAATAATATCAATAACCAAGGCCAAACCAACATGACCAACATAATCAGTAGTATAATCAACAACATCAAAATAATGGATATAACCAAGGCAAAAATGGTGTTAATAACCAACATACCTACCATGAAATTTCACATGACTATAACATAGTTATAGGCCATATTATATGAGGTTGTATTAATACCATTTACATAAATCAAAGACCAATTACTAATCAGACAAGATCATTACTAATCAACTAACCTATGTTGGTAATCCTTCCTTAAATTGGGACCACATATAGGTGAAACAAAAAGTATGGATTCCATTTTTTGGACCTTATACCAATAACTCATCATTATCTTATGACCACACATAAGTGTACTGGTAATCGAGACTTATCCTATCTAGTCCCCTCCACCATTATTTATTGGTAACAATGGTCTTGTACCTAATCTTGATTGTATAATCACAACTCGGTAGTCAAGGATTAATAAACTAAGCCCATAACCATCTACCACTTCACCCATCATCCAACCAACCATTCTACCTCAGAACAAGCCATTTCCTATTATCCAAGAAAAGACATTTGACATTGTGGAATAATTACAAAAGATACCATCACAAATATCTATTTTAGATTTTTTACGTATAGTTAATATCCACAAAAAAATCTTGATAAATTTCCTTGGTCAATCCAATGTTCCTAATGACATATCTCTTGACAAATTTCAAGCTTTAGTTAGACACCTAGCTCTAGGCAAATACTTAACCTTCAACCAGAGTAATATGTAATCCTTTGGTCTGCTTTATAATAATCCATTTTACATCAAAGTTTACATAACATGCCATAAAGTGAAGTGTGTGCTCATAAACAATGGATAAATCCTAAATATTATGTCTCTAAAGCTCATAAAACTTCTTGGATACATGACAATAGATTTACAAATAGAAACAATCACTACCAAATCCTATAATAATGAAGAATGAGAATCGTAAGGCACCATCAACTTACTAGTTATCATTGGGAATTTTACCCATGATACACTTTTCCATGTGTTAGATATTAATTTTTCATATAGCATGATTTTGGGTAGACCTTTGATACATGAGATTTATGCAATCCCATCAACATTGCACTAGTGTATCAAGTTCTCCCATTCAAGAATGAAGGTTACTATTTTAGGAGATTTGCATCCATATGATCATTGTAAGAATTTAGAGGTTGAGTTTAAAATATATAACTACCATTTTTACATGAATCCAATTAATAAGAAGGATAAGATGAAAGCAATGCTTATCAATTTACTAGAGGCCAACTGCATCGACCCTAATACCCTTAATTCACTTTCCCACATGCCACCTCTTAAAATGTTCAACATTAGACTATATTGGATAATGGCCTAGTAAAATATTTGACTCATGGCACCTTACACATTTTAAATATTTCATATAACCCCAAGTCCTTTGGAATACAAAAATCTAAACCACTCATGCAATGGCAAAGAAAGGGCAAAATCCAAATAAATAATCCAACACCTATCACTTTCATACTGGCCTCTCTCCAAGAACATGACCTACTCAAAGGTAATGAATCATGGTTATATAATGAAAAATTAGAAATTTTTTACAAGAGTTAAAAATGTCCCATTCCTAATTAGATCATGGAAAACCAAGACTATGAAGGAGGAGGCCTAGGACCAAATCAACAGGGAACTCTTAAACTAATTTATGTGACTAGGTATAAAAGAACCTATGGACTTGGATTTAAATAACCTGGGGGTGACCCCACATATCTTATTTGATTTCCATCACCAATGGATAGTGATGATGATGCTGATAATGAACTAGATTTTGATCATAGCCCTTTTGATGACCTAACCCATACCAATTTGTTTAACAATAATGACATTTATACCCTTCAAGTAATCATTCATCATAATCCACTACCATTATATTATCCCTAACTAATAGACTGGGACCAACAAGAAACCAATGTGTCAATTTATGCATTGTATAATGATGAGGCCTTCTATGATTTTCTAGGCCTTAGGAATAATGTTCTATTAGGAGACCACAAAAAAAGGTTCTCAATCAAGTTAGATCTTAAAGCCTATTTTAGAGAGCGAGTGAACACCCTTAGCTAAAAAAATTAGATAAAACATTGAGGTCCCAAAGTGAAAACCTCTTTGAGGCACTTTTGAACCAGGCAAAAATTAAAGAGAAAGGATAATCTATTAGAGAAAACCTATTTTAGATGCCATTAGACAGGGTTGTTCAACCTTCTTTAAATATAGACAAGAAGACCACCAATGATGAACTTGTCTATGGGTTTGAATTCAATTTTAAAGAAAAATAAGCTTTCAATTACATCATTCAAGATTTCCCAACATCATTTATTACATGGCCATCCCTACCCTTGGGGTATTTTGATTCATCATGCCTAGGAGAACTCAAAGAAGTAGTCCTAATAAATGATTCTACCATTGTAAAATAGTTCAAATCTTTACCCACTATTCTTGAAGATGGTTCGACCCTTTTATTAGAAGACATAATGAGGTAAACATTGAGACTCCATTTGAACTAAAATGGATCAAATTAGGCATATCCCTCATTGAAGAGGAACATGAATTCCTTACAATATTTTTGAGGGAATTTGTAGATATATTTACATGGGCCTATTCTAACATGCTAGGTTTGGACCTCACCTTGGTTGGTCACCACCTTGTGATACATCCTAATGCCAAATCGGTGAAAAAAATTTACATAAGATGTATCCTCACATTATTGTATCAGTAAAAAAATATTTGGAGAAGCTCTTGGAAGTGAGATGTATTAGGCCAATCAAATACTCAGAGTGGATATCTAATGTTATTCCCATCAGTAAAATGCCAAAAAGAATCAAAATTTGTACTAATTTTAGGGACATAAATAAAATCTACCCTAAGGATGACTTTCCTCTACCTAACATTGACATGATAGTCGACTCCATAACATATTATGAGATTATTTCATTGATGGATGGATTTTCAGGCTATAATCAGATCTAAATCACACCAAAAGACCAACATAAAACAACCTTCACCACTCTATGGGGAACATTATATTATCAAGCTATGCCATTTGGTCTCAAGAACATAAGGGACATCTATCAAAGATCTATGACAATCATATTTCATGATATGATGCATGACATTATTGAAGACTATGTCGATGACATACTAGGTAAGTTAAATACTAGGGCTAACCATCTAGTAGTGTTAAGGAGGATATTTTAGCGACTACATGAATACAAAGGATCAACCCTAGGAAATGTGTTTTTGCAGTTACTTCAGGAAAATTGATTAGATTCATTCTATCTTGTAGGGGAATAGAAGTTGATCTAGCCAAAGTATGATCCATAACAAACATGCCATCACTGACCAATTTGAAGCAACTCCATAGTCTATAGGGCAAGATACATTCTATTAGACACTTCATTTCTCAATTGGCCAATAAGTACCATCTCTTCACACATTTTTTAAAGAAAGGTGTCACATTTATTTGGGATGATGATTGTCAAAAATATTTTCAATAACTAAAGGACTATATTTTAAATCCAATACTTTTATTGGCTCCTATGCCATGGAAAACATTTTCACTATATCTATCAATGATAGATAAATTCCTAGGGGCATTTCTATCTCAAAATGATGATAATGGAAAAGACCATGCTATATACTATTTAAGCCATAAATTGGTTGCATATGAGCATAATTATATGCCCATTGAAAATCATGTTTATCTATGGTCTTCATAGCTTAAAAACTAAAATACATGTTGAACAACAAGACCATGGTCATTTAAAAAGTAGATCCACTCAAGTATCTACTATCTAAAATAGATTTACAAGGCCATCTGGCCAAATAGATCATGTTTCTTAGTGAATTTGAGATAGAGTATGTCAATTATAAATCCATTAAAGGGTAAGTTCTTGCACATCAGCTTGCTAAAGCACCACTTACAACTACATAGCCACTAACATTCTAATTTCTTGATGAATCCATTATGACCATCATTGAAACACCTCTTAAGGAGAAACACTGGAAGCTATATTTTAATGGATCATTCACAACACATAGATCAAGGGCATGCATTTTGTTTATTAGACCATAGGAGGATATAATACATAATATAATTTATAATTAGATTTTTTTATACTAATAACATGGCCAAATATGAAACACTTATTATAGGGATTTGATAGGAAGTATAATGGAACATACAACATCTAAAGGTTTATGGTGATTCTCAGTTAATCATCAATCAGGTTACAGATCATTTTTAGACCAAATATGACAAATTGATTCCCTATAAGGCCTTGGTCAACACTCTTAAGAAATAAATTACCAACATCTAGTTTGAACATATACTAAGGGCAAGTAACAGAATAGCAGATGCCATGGCTACCATTGTATATTTGATTCAACATATATGTACAACCAAAGAATACTAGTTTTTCATTAAAAATATGCTAGTGCCTACCTCTAATTCATATTAAAATCTATACACTTACCTCTATGACCAAATTATACCACCAGACTTATTGCACAAATAGTCCAAATCTTTCATCCATAATGCCCAATGTAATATCTTACTCGAACCAACCCTATACTACCATAGTTTTGATGGAACTTTTCTTTATTATTTAAACTTTGGTAGAATCTACATTATCATTAAAATAAGTTCACAAAGGAGTATATGGAGCCCACACCAATGGGGTAGTCCTATTCAAAAATATCTTGTGTATTAGGTACTATTGGCTAACGATAGACACAAATGTAGCTACATATGTGAAAATATGTGATAAATGTCAATGGCATGCCAATATGATTCATGCCACAACCAATACTTTAAAACCAATGTTGAAAACATGAGCATTTTTTACATGGGGCATTGATATCATTAGGAATATAAACCCCACCTCATCCAACAACCATAAACATATCCTTACTACCAACAAATATTTCACTAAGTGGGTTGAAGCTATACCCCTCATGTATGTGACTAGAAATTAAATTTCTAAATTCATCTTTAACCATCTCATTTACCACTATGGTATCCCTTTTAACATTATTTATAATAATGGTGGATCATTCAAGAACAAGGATGTTGAATCACTATGTGCTGAGTATAAAATTATTCAACATTTTTAGATGGCATACTACCTTCAAGATAATGGCCAAGCCAAAACATTGAACATAACCATTATCAACATAATTAAAAATATTGTCAATAATACCAACCATGATTGGCACCATCAAATATTCCATGCCCTTTGGGTATGCCGTACCAATCATCCCACTCCCATGAGAGCCACTCCATACTCACTTGTTTATGTCACTGAGGCCATTCTTCCCATTAAGGTTGAGTTACCTTCATTACACATCTATTTAAATCATGTCCTAGATGATAAAGACTATCGAGTAGCTCACCTACATAAGTTAGAGTTACTTGATGAAAAATGCATGGATGCAATAAACCACCTACAAGCATATCAAAATTGAATCCATGGCCAGTACAATCGGTGTGTGAAACATAGAGAATTTGAGCTTGGTGATCTTGTCCTTAAAGAGAACCAAAAGAATACCATGACTGAAAAGAAGCATAAAGTCAAGTTAAATCCCAACTAGGTAGGTCCTTTCATCATTGATGTAGACTATGGTGCTAGAGCATACATGATCACCACACTAGATGGGGATTAAAAAAATGAGATGATGAACATTATACACCTCAAGCGTTACTTCACTTGAGTGACTATGTGTATTATCTATAAGGACCATTTTAAATTATACCATATTATCAATATTATTATTTGTACCAATAAAATTATACCATTCTATCACTTTGTCGATCCACCATTATGTTACACCATACCTTTTCTATTGACCAAACATGTTTTGTTCATCTCTACCCAATCTATTTGACCTTGGTTCATCTATTGGTTTCACTTTTAACATGATGATTCAAATCAATTTAAGTAATTGTTTCAAGTATTCTAGATAGAGGCCATATTTTGTAGTATGATAGAAGTTTTGGTAGTTACATCCTTCATTTTCTTTTAATTCTATATCATGCCTTACTTGTGTGGGCCTAAATATAACCAGCTTTTAGAAAATCAGTGTCTCATTAATCTTGCTACTAGTTATAACTGCCTATAGGCAAATTAGTATCATTGATCTATGCCATTGTTTCCTAGTTATAATTGCCTATGGGTAAACTAGGGGAAACACTTGTTTATTATGTCTTGACATACCAACTTGACATTCTTATTTTGTACTATGCCATTATTCCAACTATACCTATTTTGTTTGAATTGATTACTAAACTAGTCATATTCTCTTATTGTAAGGTAGAACTATTATGACCTGAGGCCATTTTGGGACTATGTGGGCTATGATAAATTCATGTTGAGGCCATTTTAGTCCCCATTTTCCATATGTTTGTGCCATTTTGTAAGCGATTTAAGTTTCAATGCTCTCACCATTTTGTGAACTTGGAATGTTTGGTGTCTTGTTATTCTCTATTAAGTTGAGATACTCCAAAATCCCAAAAACATTTGAATACTATTTATAAAAACAAAAAAATTTGACCACTTCATTGCCTTAAATATTCTAGGAACCCTTACTAAGTCATAAGAAATCACTTGTCATTTAGTTTCCCCATCCTTATTGGCCTTTTATCCCATGCTCTCACCATTTTGTGAGTTCATCCCCATATTCTTCTATCACATTCATCATGTTTTATTTCACATCATTTTATTCTATCCCATATCCTGGGAGAACTACATTTAGCCTAAAGTTTTTATTGAAGATTACATCCATGAAACTATGTAGGAAACATCCACTTGCTTAGTGCATATGGAGACAATTCGACCACCCCCTTCTTTTTCTTTGATTTCTACCATTTTATTTGTTTGTTAAGATATCACTTATTTTATAAGGGTAATGTTATTCATTTTATTTGTGTCATGTTATTTTTAATAACATTGTGATTAGCCATTGTTTGTTTATTCTTTCTCTTTGTTTTGTTTGTTTGTGTGCCTATTTATTTTCTTTTAGTATTGTGTCTCAATTCAGTCTACATGAGTTCATTGGGTAATTCCTTGCACATTATTATTGAATCTATCCATATTCATACATCAACATTGTCATCATGATTTTTATCATTGGTGTATTATTTTCAATTGACTATTGGATTGAGATTCAGTCTTTATGCATATTTTAGCCAAGTCATGATGGTGTTCTATCATGATGCCTACCATCATGTGCTATATCCAAATTTAACTTTGAGGAGCCTACATGATAATAAAGACATTGATATCTCCTTGGCACCATAACCAAAAACATTCCTGATATAATCCAAATAATACCCCAAATAGAGTAATTAAATAAATGAAGAAATTATCCTCCTTTCCAGTTGGAATGAGCATATCCCTACTAGCAGGTTACCTAATTCATCTTTATCCTCTGTATCATTTTTACCATAATCATTCCATCATAATTTTTACCACTATCGAGGTATAATGATTATAATTATATTTGGGAAAACCATTGTATACCATCCCACTTGTTTACCATTATTAGGGTCTAATGATTATAACCACCTTTGGGCAAATCATTACACACTATCCCACTTGCATTTCCAATGATTATAATCACCTTTGGGCAAATCATTATGTTTTCACCAATTTGAGGGTTAATGATTCTAACCACCTTTGGGAAAACCATTCAATTTATTGTGCCCACCTAAGGCATATTTTTATCCTACCAATGATTATAACCACCTATGGGTAAATCATTATTTCCCTTTAACTGATTATAACCACCTTTGGGAAAATTAGTCCCTTTTTACCTTGAGCCTTTTTGATGATTCTAATCACCTTTAGGTAAATCATCACCTTTTTTATCCCACCTATGCTGATGATTATAACCACTTATGGAAAAATCATCTTATTTATCTGTCCTAACTAGGTTAGCTTCATATGCCCCTAATTATAACTGCCTTTGGGAAATATTAATTCATTTCCACCCTATCATTTCATCTATTTGGTCTACTCATTTCCTTATATTTAGGGACCATTTTCCAACCTCTTTTCAAACTACTCCCTTGAGGGTGCACCCTACAGTTAATCCATTGGTGTTAAAGTCATGCGTATATAGGACCTTTTCAATCTTTGAGAAGATGTTATCGTGCTTACAACTTGTAATGCCTTTCAAAAAGGGGAAAATTATAGACACGTAAAATTAGGTATCAATGGATTCATACCAACCTTTAGAAAAATTCTTATCAACCTTAACAAATTAAATCTAATAATAACTAAATGTCTCAAATTTGGCTTCATAATATGCAATTTGGCTCATAAACTAATTAAATGGGGAAATTCATACATACAATCAATTCAAATATTTCAAAATTCTAAAATCCCTAAATAGAATTAATTAAAATTCTAAAGCTAATCAAATGCTTATTTTAATTTATCCATGAGCAATTAAATAAAGTATCAAAAGTGAAACTCAAAAATCAAATAATATCCTAGGAATTCATAATTACTTTTTTATGAGTTGTCAAATATCCAAAATTATCTCAACATGATTATTCATTGTTAATCATGACCATTTGAAACCTTTTAACTCTACTAGGGTTAATTAACTCACAAAGGTTAGGCTTGAACCCATTCCAAGCTCTAACTACACTTTAACTCACCTTGGGTTGGGGTTAGTTTCTAAACCTATAAATACAAGTATTTGCCTCTCATTTATGAGAGCTTGGACATAGTAATGTTATAATGATGATTTTATGACAAGGTTGCAAACAAAAAAATTATAATGCCAAAATTGTGAATCAAAAGCCAAGCCATCAAGCCATCAAGATACATCAAATAAGTATGAGTCAAACCATGGTACTAAGGAGAGAAGGAATCACACAATTCCATTTTCCAAGGACTTCTTGAGCACAAGCCAAGCAAGCCAATGAAGAAATATTTTAGAGCATTCAAGGAAGTTAAAAAAGGTTGTTTTTCTTTGCATTTTAGTTGTGCTTTGTCAATTAGTTTTTCTTCACTAAGCTCACCCTATGATCTAGGCATGGAAGTGTTATGCTTTGTTAGTGTGTTTTTAATTTCATTATTTTAATCAAAACTAACACTTGATCTAACCTCCCATTCATTATTAAATTCCTAGAATCACACCCTTAATAAATTAAATTACATTGGTTAGATATTAATCTATTTTATTATTTACCATGAGTTTATCCTCATTTAAATAAATAATAAAATATATTAAATGACCTTTGGAGAGGTTGAACCTATTAATGTGGTGGTTGGAAAATGTCACATTAAAATGGTTAGATTACATTGCCTATATAATAAAGAGTTTATATTGTAAGATGAAATGAAAAAAAGGAGTGTTGAGACAAATGAGGAAATGTGAAGGACACATTTGTATGTTATGTGAAGATTGATTGAGAAGAAGTGAGAGAAAAAAAGACTATATTGGGTACTTGTTAGTTTCTCATAATATGAATAATATTTATGGTTTTTTTTACCTCTTGAAGGTTTTTCTATGTATATTTGGTTTTTCATGATGGATGTCTTTAGTATTGGTCTCACATCTAAATCTAATATTCATATACAATCATATTGCTTGTTCTATCAAGAATAAGTTGTGTACAATCAAAGTTATCAATCCTTATTCTACCCTACTTTTACATATATTCCATATATAACATTTCTAATTTTAGATTACTTATATTTTTAGTCTCAAACTCCACTCAAAATCACTCAAATCAGAATTCATACTAGTTTCACTTGCATTTGCACCAACACTTAGGTAGGGAGAATTACATTAGGATTGATCCCTCCTCAAAGTATTGGTATGTAGATACATTTAATTATAATGGGGTGTTGAGGATGTCCAACCTACCCCAATAACATCACACTTTGCTACTTATGCCAATCAGATGGTTTAACAACATGGAAGTATAGGGTTTACATATAAAATCAATCAAAACTGATCATCAACAGGGAATTAAAACTCATGCACATAGGAACGAGCTTAGAAGACTCATATACAATTGCACCCAAAGGCTCAGAATAGTTTTGCATAAAAGGAAATTATCATTAAAATCATGACACTAGTGTTATTGGCACTACTGTTCATTTTAGGTGCTACTGTTCATGAAGGGTTCTGATACTTGGATCATGTCCATGACACTCAGATCACTCCTATCTTAGTTTTTAGCCTCTATATCTCTTGTCTTAGTCAATTTATAGATAAGTACTTATTTAAATCCTTTATTTATATTTTCATAAAGGTCAAAGTAGGTTAAGTCCATTACAAATTAGTGGATGTATTTATTGCTTTTTTCTACCCTAATTTACTATTCTTATACCCTTTAACAACCCAGGGCTTAAAATCCATAACAATAAAAATATAAATCATTTGAGAACCCTACTTACTTCAAATAGTGAAAAAACCCTAACTTTAGATAACCCTAGGGTTTATATTTCCAACCTTCTATGACCCACATTCAGATTTTAGATCCCTATATATTTTTATTTGTATTTCATAAAATCATGATAATAATGATAGACGAAGTTGATCACTTTTGAAAAAAGTTTTCTAGATTAGTTTGAATGCTTGTTTACTTTCATTTTTAATTAATCAAAGATGACATAACACATATGTACATGATGCATTATATCAGTTAAAATGTATGTCATATTTCATTATCTCTAGCATGTTATTTTTCTCTTATGTGGAATTTAATTAAGAAACAATCCTTACATACATTGAGGGTATATTACATAAGCTAATAACTAGGTTTTAAGGTTAAATTCCATATTTTATGTACATGAAAGAATCTCCTCCTCCTCCTCATCTCTATGATGGTGATAACTACTTTCGTTCTAACTAGGTCTATTCTATCACTCCTCCATGAGATTAAGGAACCTATACTATTGTTACTAACACCCATACTTAGCCTATCCATGCCTATACCTCTTATCTATAGGGCATGTGCCTACATGTTCAATGATAAATAGCTAGGGTTTATATTTATGAGACTCTAAGGGATCAAATTATCAGTATGAGTAGGTGTTGTCATCAAATTGTGTACCCTAAGACATTCTATGAAACTCCTTTAATTTGATGTAACATTGAATCATATCTAAAGTTTGTGGGAACTTGTAAGAGAGATGAGTCTCTAGGATTGAAAAGGGATATCTCCTTGAATTATTCTCTGTGTCTATCACCTAATCTAATGCTTGTTCATGAAAAGAGTTAAGATTTTGTATAAACTAGAAAACTATGCTAAAGAGGTGATCCACCAAGAATTTATCCCACTGACTATCACACTTCTACTGAATAACAATGCTTTCCAAGACTAATTCCATGCATTGAAAGATACTAACATAGTGTTTCAATGTGAAGGTAACATGCTTGAGACAATCAACAAAATGGTCGACCTAAGGGACAAATTATACACCATATATACAATTACATACTTGAAAGAGAGTTTAATGCATTTAACACACTTCACTTGACCTGTTAACATAAAAAACTTTTTTCAAACATGAAGGATAAAGGGAGTAAGGATGATCTTATCACTTGGATCCACTATACATCACTCACATACTAAGACAAAAGTTTAAAACTTAGAATTGGTCTTGCATTTAATATCCAAAAGTAAAGTACAATGTCATTTCAACAGGGCTTCACCATACCAAAAATGTGGTTGTTTGCAATAGTTGAAATGGCTCAATTTATAGAACTTTGGGGAAGAGAGAGAGAAGAAAAGTTGAAAAGGCACAAGGGCAAGTGTCCACATGTGAGAATTAGTTACAGATGCATGAAAGAGATGGATGGGGAGAGCCATGCCATGTTAAGAGTCTTACCTATCCAAAAGTAGCTATGAGAATGGTGACAAGTGGTTAAAACCTTTAGGAGTGGCACAAGAAATTGATTTTATTAAAGATCATCCATGAGAGTTTGAAATTGGAAATAGAGAAGATGACACATTTCACTACTATAACTCATGATGGTAGTTAGAAAATGATCTTTCTAACTGCTAGTTATCCTCTGAACACCTATATTTGTTGATCTCATAGAAGCTCTTTAATTTGGTTAGCTACCAACAATGACTCGATCCATCAACCTATCCAGTTTGATTGCTTTGTCTACTCTCATGTTCTTGCCAAGTATTTTGAATAGCAATGGCTATTTCTTGTAGTTTGAAATTGACATTCTATAAGCCATCACCTTTTGGGTATTTCCTTCAGACTTTTTATCTTGACCCTTTCTTGTAGATAATTTTCTTACAAGAATTTATCAGACAATCTTTTCAAAAGAATTCATGTCTTTGAGAGCTCTATTTGTATTGGAAAAATTGTTTAAAATAAATGGACCTTAACACCCTTTCAATTTTTCAAAAGAATTCTTCAAATAATTTCTATGAAAGAATTCCTTTGGAATTTTTGTTTAGCCCTTCAGAAAATTGAAATGGTCTTTTAGAAGATTTGAAAGTGTCCATTTAGCCTTATAATGTCCCTTTAGAAAAGTTGAAACACACCCTTTGGAAAAGTTTCAAGGTCCTTTTTAGCTTGAAAGAGTCCTTCAAAAAATTTGAAAACTACCCATCATAAACACTAAAGTGCCTTCAGACTTTTGAAATGTATCCTTCAGACTTTTTGAAATGCACCCTTCAGACTTTTTGAAAAGGGCACTTTCTCTACAAGAATTCCTTTGGAAAAGTTGAATTGGACCATTTGGAAGGAAAAATACCCTTTGAAAAAGTTGTAAATTACCCTTTGGATTTGAAAAGATATCTTTCAAAGAAAATGTGTAGGGTAACATTTTTGGAGACTTATCCTTTGAGAAAGTTGAAAATGAAAAGTCCAAAAGAAATATAGGAAAAAATCTTTAGACAAAAAGTCTAAAATAATTCAGTAAAGGCTTAAAATAAAACCCCAAAGGAATTAGGCACAATCTTAGAAAATGAACATTCTAAAAGGAAAAGACTTGCATTTGTTGTAGGCTTTGCCAAATAACATTTCTTCTAAAGAAAAACTAAGTACTAGACTCGGCCAAATTTGAAAGTTGCAAACCTGGGGGTGGAAATTGGCTAGCATTATTGGGTATGGCATGCCTATTATTCCTAAGACCATTTGCCTAAATCCTTCCATTAGGTATGGAGTCATGCAAATGAGCACTTATATTATCATGAATAGACCTTGGATTGACTACAAGATAATTGACATTACACAAGACACACACATGCAAAGACACACTTGTGCTACTAAACACTTAGGGAACATATTTTATAAAGGAAACACACATGTGTCAACTAAGACACTTAGGGAACATAATAAGCAAGATAAAACTAGACTAAACACATACACCTATGGTACTATTTATAAGATATTCCTACAAGGACTAATAGAAAAAATTTAGATATATCCCAGTCACATGGATAGGCAATTATTATCCATTCATCTTGGTTAGATGAAAGGAGTTGATTTGATTATACTTGATGATGATGTAAGGGCCACTCCACAAAGTATCAAACTTTGTATGTTTTGATTTATCCTCATCCCATTTTAGAACAAGTCACCTTCCTTGAACACTCTTGTACTTACTCTTTTGTCAAAGGACTTATTCATGAGTATTTGGTGGTGTTACATGGTCTTATGTGAATTGTACCTTTCTTCCTGTAGTTTCATTAGTTTTATCAATCTGAATTCCATTAGAGTATTTTCTAGCGATTTTAGCTGATGTGCAAGTCCTAGAGTAGGAAGCTCTTGAGAGATGGATAACTTAGCTTCTCTCCCATAAGCAAGAAAATATTGAGAGTTACCAATTGATCTCTTAGGAGTGATCCTATCATTCCATAAGGTTTTCTTCAACTTGGTGTGCCATGCTCTTTGATTGTTCTCTAATGTCCTCTTGATGATCTTGATGAGGTTCTTATTAATAGACTCAACCAATCCATTACCTTGAGGGTAATAGTTGGATGAGGTACTTAAGTAAATTCCATTCTTATTTTCCCACTCAAAAGTTTTATCACTCATAAAGCAAATGCATTATAAAAAATGATATCATAGGGAACCCCAAATCTTGTTGTGATACTCTCATAAAACTCCAAAATTACATTTTCATTTTCCTCCTTCAATGCAACAGATTCTACCCACCTTATGAAGTAGTCAGTAGCAGTCAATATCCATTTATGTCCAAAACTTGATGGAGGATTGATCATAACAATGAAATCAAGGCCCCATTGCATGAAAGTCTAGTCCACATGTACATGATTTAATGGAAGGGCTGTAAGTTTCTGTTTGCCTACAAAGAAGGCACATTGATGATACCTTCTAACCCAAAAGTAACAATCTTTGAAAAGGATAAGATAATAATACCCTACCCTCAGTATCTTTATAGCTATTATTTTTGGGGAGAAATGACCTCCATATACACCATTGTGAAACTTTTATAGCAAGATGCCAAACTGATCATTGTTAACACACCTTAGTAATACCCTTCACATCCTTCTAAAAGAGAATACCATCTACAAGATAATAAGGAATGGTTTGCAATATAAAATACATTATTTGTGACTTTTTAAAAACATTAGGATAATCACCATTTTAGAGGAAACCAATGATTTCTTGTGTCCAAATTTGAATTAGTATGTGACCAGCTAGCTGGGGATGAGCTTGATTGAATAAAACTTCTTCCCTTAGCCCTTGAAGATCTGAAGCTAGATGTTAACATAGCCCCTTTCCTCTTACCAAGTTTGTTACCTTAATATCAAAATCATACTCCATTAGCTTTGTGATCTACCCAGCTCTTTTCTCATTGAGGTCTTGGCTTAAGAGGAACTCTTTGGTGCTAGAATGAGAGACCATGACATGTATTTTGTTATTTGACACCATGTGCTTAAAATTTTTCAAACCTCTTATCAAAACTAGAGCTTGATTCTCAATAAATGTGTACCTAACCTCATAATCTTCCAATCCTTGATTAAATAATGTAATGAGTTGTTTAATTTCCCCATCATTGTTTTATATAAGTATAGCTAAGATTATGTCAAGGTTAGAAAAAGTATAGAGTATGAAATCCTTGGAAAAGTTTGGGTTCAAGAGAGTAGGAGATTGGGCAATTTATTATTTGATTGCCTCAAAATTATTCTTACCTTCCTTTGTCCAAGCAAAAGCTTGGTTCTTCTTGAGCATGGTTGTAATAGAATTCACCAAAGTAGCAAATCCTGGAATAAACCTTCTTACAAAGTTGATCTTGCCTAAGAAAATTTGCAATCCTTTCTTGTATAAAGGCAAAGATAGGCCTATAATGGCTTAAATACTTCTAGGATCAATAAATAGGCCTTCCTTTGACATAATGTGGCCCAATAATTTGACTTCATGAGTAACAAAGATACAATTTTTTTGATTAAGATAAACTCCAAACTCTACACTTGTCAAATACTTACCTTAGATGTTTCATGTGGTCATTAGCATCCTTGGAAAAAATAGTTATATATTCAAGGTATACAAGCAAAAAATCATTGATCAAACCTTTAGAAGCCATGTCCATTTCCCTTTAGAAGGTAGCACCAACATTAGATAAACCAAAAGGCATATTTATATATGCAAAAGTTCCCCATTTTGTGGTGAATGCTATCTTAAACTGATCCTCCTCATTCACCAGTATTTGGTTATAACCTGAATAGCCATCAAGTAGTGAAAAGCATTGAGAACCTGAAACCACTTGAAAAATTTGATTCATGGAAGGTAGTGGATAATGATATTTGAGTGAAACTCTATTCATATTCCTAAAGTCCACAAAAGGTCTAATATCTCCACTCTTATTTGGAATAGGTACAAGGTTAGCTACCTAAGTTGAGTGCCTGATAGGAAAGATAATCTTAGACTCAATCAATTTGGTAAGCTCTCTCTTCATGAGTTCCTCTATCTTGGGATTGATATGCCTCTATTTTTGCCTAACTAGTTTATCTCTAGGTTATAACTCAATGGTGTGATTAGATAGAATTGGATCAAACCCTTTCAAATCCATGTATCCTCAAACAAATATATCATAAAATTCTTTACACAATTCAATGAAGGCTTGTCTTTTGAAAAGAGAACAAATCTTACCAATTTTTAGAAGTTTGTCCTTAAATATCAAGATTATTTCATAGTTATCTTCCTTTGTAGACATGATTACCCTTTCTTTCCTTATTTGATCATCTTAATTAAACACACTCTCCAAAGTAATTAGCCCATTTGGTATCTTGTTTGTCTTCAGCTGGATAACTTGTTCTTCATATTGATTGTGAAGCTTCTTTTGATTCTTTGAAGAAATTTTTTCTTCATTTTGAATGAATTATACAATGTGTTTATCACTCTCAAACACTTACCAAAACACTTCATTATCTAGAACAGAAGGTCTCATAATGACTTTGATGTGAGGTTGTTCCTTATCTCTACTTACATCAACAACTATATCAAAGTGTGCTCCTATCATAACCAACATGTCAACATGTTTATTTGGGTATCTTGGTATAGGTTGGATATTGAAAGCATCAAAGTCCTTAAATAGATCCCAAAGTCTATGCTAGTAGGACTTAAGCAAAGGGTTCTTGGTTGTAGCTTGGTTTCTCACTTGATGTATAATCAGTTCACTATCTCCATATGAATTCAAGTTTTTGATTCCCTTTCTCTTTGCCCATTAGAGGCCATGAACCAAGCCTTTATATTATAATAAATTTCAAGTACAACTAAAATGGAATATATATGAAGAATAATACTAGTTATTTGAAGGAGAAACCAACATGACACTAGATCCTACCCCTACCTTGGTTCTATATCCATCAAAAAACATTTCCCATATCCCTTCAATTTCATGATCCTCATTAGTGAGTGATGGTATAGGAATGTTCTTCTCATGCATACAATATAATCCTAATTAAGTTTCTTCTATGAATGCATAGGGATCATGCTCATAAGTTTTAGTATTATACTTATCAATAAAGAGGTCAAAAATACCTTCAAGGGGAAAGTATGTTTCACCACATGGCACCTTCTTCTTGATCACTAATCATACAATTTTGATTTGAATTTGTCTCCACATATGGTTCAATGTGGAACCTTACCAAGGGTTGTGTTCTTATAGTCACTTTAGCTCCATATCTTGTTTTAAAGGATAGAGACAACCAATCAGCTACAAGGTACCCTCCAATCTTAGCCATGAATTCTCTTGACAAGAAAATAACAAAATGAGCTGGAAGATCAACCACCACAATGTCTTGTAGGATGGGGAAACTTGGGAAATCATGCAATAAAACTTTCAAACCTTTAACTAACCCAATATTCTTGGCTAGATTTCCATAAAACTACAACACACCCTTATTATGAGGCTCATATTTTAGTCCCAATTTGTTAGAAACCACTTTAGGCATAACTATGGTACTGGCCCCACTATCTACAATGCAGTTATGAACTAATTTGTCTCCCACAATGAGTGTGAGATAGAAAGGTGGAGGATTTTTATATTTATTAGATGGTTCTAAGACATAATTAAGTGTGTTGGTAAGGGCTACACCATTGTATCTTGGAACCTAAGGGGCTACATTAATGCTTGAGAGTTGTTCTTGTAAAATCTCCTTTTGGCCAGGCATATGCAATACTTCCAAAAGAAAAATGCTAGTTTTGGTATTATAAAAAGAGTAAATAATATTTAGAGAGAAATTATTCACCTTATATTTAATTATTGAAGGTAATGAGGGAACTTGAACTTGTTGTACTGGAGGTTTGGTAGCCTTGTTCACATTTTGACTTTAAGGAGTAGTGTGACTAGTAGGATCTATTACATTGGTACTTATATTTTGAGACCTTAGAGAGGCACTACCTGGAATCACTTATGATGATATAATATATCACAAATCCCTCTTTTTAAACATTATTTTGGCTACAACTGATGTATTTTGATTCAACACATAATCATCTTCTACTTAGAAATTCATAAAACTAGTACTTTGGTTGCTACCTTCTCCTTGAACATATCTTTGCATGGGATTTGATTATTATGATGTAACATAAGGAGTAGATCCTTCTTGAGTTACCAAAGCATGATTACCTTCTCCACCATTATGCATAAACTGACCTTGAGATTTCCCCTAATGATCTAAATGTTCCTCTCTTTGAACTAGATTGGTGTGAATTGGAACAACAAACTTTGTGGATGGAATGGAATTAGGATTATAGGTGTTAGTCTACTTATTGAAACCTTGTTGTCCTTGTACTCTTCCTTGGTTAGTGTATTAGGGTGGAGGTCTATAGCCTTATTGAGGATAGTATTGAAGATTAGGTGGATCATTTACATACATTTGTGATTGCTTGATCTAGGCTTGTAAAGACTGAATCATATCATCCTTATCTATAACATCATCCACCTTCTTGGGAGAAGTTCTAGGTTTGAGATTAGTATTGGGAACTTGTGTTATGCTTGGGGATTTAACTAAATTATGAGACAATAAAGGCATGGAGACTCTTGGGGGTAGTTTTCCATCTTGTATTACACTATTCTTATCTTTAATGGATATCTCATATGACTTGGGTAAAGTAAATCCTCCCATTGACTACAACATTACTATTACATCAGTGCCAATAGCTTTAAAATAGGTGGGGAATATAAAGCTTAGAGGAGGCCTCATAATAGGTGGCAACCTATGCCATGTTCTTTGAAATCTCTCATTGAAATCTCCCATGGATTCATTAGGACCTCTCTTTATCACATTTAGATGGTGAATTATTGAAGTATAGTCACTATTATTTTCAAACCTATTTACCAAAAAATCTCCAAAACTATCCCAATTAGTAATATAATCACCTTCTAATGTCCTATACCAATCAAGTGCCTTCCCCTTTAGAGACATGTCATGTAGTGTAATAGATATGTTAGCTTGGGTGATCTTGTGGAAATTACAAAAGTTTGAAATGTCCCTAATATGCTTAGATGGGGTAACATATCCTCTCCATTGAAATAGGGGAGAAATTTGGTATCATTAGGAGGAATATGATCATACATAAGAATGTTAATTGGATTTTGGGGGTTGAAAGCTGGGAAAGGATGTCTTCTAGCCATTTCTTCTTCATCTTGATCTACTAATTATTCAAACTCCTCCTCTTCCTCTTCAAAACCTTCTTGTTTAGGATCTCTAAAGGTTAAGAATGGTTTAGGGTGTTATTCTTTAATAGGAGTTTCAGGCTGAGTAACTTGACTAAAAAGCCTACTAGAAGATGATCTAGTGAGGACCATGAAGTATACTATGGAAAAAATTATCTAAAAATAGATATTCTCAACTTTTGGAGTCACCAAATGATGGATTAGAATGCTTCTGCAACCTTAGACTTGTCAAGGCTAGCATTCACCTTAACATGGAAACAATTAGGACCAGTTGTCCCACCAGGCATGCTAGAACTGTTGTCATCAAATTATGCACCCTAGGATATTCTATGAAACTCCTTCAATTTAATGCAATATTGAATCATCTCTCAAGTTTATGGGAAATTTTAAGAGAGATGAGTATCTAGTATTGAAAAGGTCTAGCTCCCTAAATTCTTATCGAAGTGTCTATCACCTAATCTAATGCTTGTTCATGAAAAGAGTCAAGAGCTTACATTAAAAAAAAATATATGTTAAAGAGGTGATCCACCAAGAATTTATCCCATCGAATATCACACTTTTATTGAATAACAATGCTTTCCAAGACTAATTCCATGCATTGAAAGATAATAACATAGTGTTTCAATGTGAAGGTAACATGCTTGAGAAAATCAACAAAATGGTCAAACTAAGGGGTATATTGCACACCTTAGATATAATTACATACTTGAAAGAGAGTTAAATGCATTCAACACACTTTACATGACCTGTTAACATCAAAACCTTTGTTCAAACATGAAGGATAAATGGAGTAAGGATGATGCTATCACTTGGCTCCACTATACATCACTCACATACTTAGATAGAAGTTTACAACTTAGAATTGGTCTTGTATTCAATGTCCAAAAGCAAAGTGTAATGTCATTTTAGTAGGGATTTTCCATACGAAAAATGTGGTTGTATATAATGGCCAAAACGGGTCAATTTATATAACTTTGTAGAAGAGAGAGAGAAGAGAAGCTGAAAAGGCAAAAGGAAATTTGTCCACATGTGAGAATCAATTACAAATGCATGAAAGGGATGGATGGGGAGAGCCATGCCATGTCAAGAATCTTACTTGTCCAAAATTAGTTATGATAATGGTGATAAGTGGCATAAAACCTTTAGGAGTGGCACATGAAATTGCTTATATCAAATATCATCCATGAGAATTCAAAACTAAAAATAGAGAAGCTGACACATTGCACTACTAGAACTCATGATGATAGTTAGAAAATGCTCTTTCTAACTACTAGTTATCCTCTAAACACCTACATTTATTAATCTTGTAAAATATCTTTGATTTGGTTAGTCATCAGTAATGACTCGATCCATCAACCTATCCATTTTGCTTGCTTTATCTGCTCTCATGTTCTCACCAAGTCTTTTGAATAACAATGGATATTTCTTATAGTTTGAAATTGATGTTCTATGGGCCATCACCTTTTGGGTATTTATTTTGGACTTTTTGTCTTGACGCTTTCTTGGGGATAATTTTCCTGCAAGAATTCATTGGATAATCTTTATAAAAGAATTTGTGTCTTTGAGAGATCTATTTGTATCAGACAAAATGTCGAAAAGAAATGGACCTTAGAACCCTTTCAAGTTTTTTGAATGAATTTTTTGAATAAATTCTTCAAAATAATTCCTTTAGACTTTCTATTTGGCCCTTTGGAAAATTGAAATGGTCCTTCAAAAGATTTGAAAGTGTCCATTTAGCCTTAGAATGTCACTTTAGAAAAGTTACAACATACCCTTCAAAAAAGTTACAAGGGTCCTTTTTGGCTTGAAATAGTCCTTCCAAAAAGTTAAAAACTACCCCTTAGAAAAAGTAAAGTGCCCTTCAAACTTTTGAAATGTACCCTTTGGAATTTTTGAAATGTATCCTTTGGAATTTTTGAAAAGGGCACTTTCTCCACAAGAATTCCTTTGAAAAGGAAAAATACCATTCAAAAGAGTTGAAAAGTACCCTTCAGCTTTGAAAAGATATCTTTCTGAGAAATTGTGTAGGGTAACATTTTTGGAGACTTATCCTTAGAGAAAGTTGAAAATGAAAAGTACAAAATAAATATAAGAAAAAAATCTTCAAATAAAAAGTTTGAAAGAATTTAGAAAAGGCTTAAAACAAAACCCTGAAAGAATTCAACATAGGCTTAACAAAGACAAAAATGAACATTATAAAAGGAAAAGACTTGCATTTTTTATGGGCTTTGTCAAAGAACATTTATTTTAAAGAAAAAATAAGTACTAGACTTGGCCAAATTTGAAAGGTACAAACTTGGGGGTGGAAATTGGCCAATAGTAGGTTCATTTCAAAATTACAAAATCATAATCAACTATTACATGAAAAGATTGCAACATTGGAAAATTATATTATAAGATAAAAGCCTCCAAGGCACACTAGTGTCAATCATGTATATTCATATTCACCTATTCAATTTGTGAAAAAAATGTTATTTATCAAAATAATAAATCATAACAAAGTGCATCTGCAACTAGTGATTCAAAAATTACTCAAGATCAAAATAATACACAATATGGGAATCAAGATACTCTCCACCCACTTAACAATGAAAATATTATTACCAATAAGGATTAGATTTTATAGAGTTTCAATGATATATTTTGGGAACAACCCTATGATTATGTATATATTTTTCAATCCATAATGGAAATAAAGAATAAATTTAATAATTGTTAATCTTCTATTCCCTTGGATAATAATATTGTTACACCTACTTTGAGGGCAACGCAACTTATAAAATACCCATTTTAACTTGATAACCTTCAATAATGGAAACACCTCCTATGGCTAGTTCCTCCTTTCCATATGTACAATCCCTTATTCATGAGATTCATTCTCTATAGGCTAAGGTGTTACATATTAAACATGGTGCTACTAGGTCATCACATGCTTTAGATTCTCATGTTCTTTTACATACAAATTTGGCACAACACATAGTAGTAACTCCTTTTCCATCTAGATTTGTGGCACCTAATATTGCTTTGTATGATGGCAAGGGTGACCCATAACACCATCTATGAGATTTCCATGTAGCATGTTTAGACTATGTGTTCAATGATTGGTTCTTTACTAAGTTGTTCCCACATAGTCTAAATGACTATGCCTTATAGTGGTTCTATGATATTGTAAATCAATCCATCAGTACATTCAATCTATTGGTATATAATTTTTTAGCACACTTTTCAATTAACATCAATGATAAGATCTCATATGGTCAAGGGGAATAACTTAATAAAAAATCCAATGAGCCTATTATAGAATATGTCTTGTGATATAAAAATTGATTGGAAAAGATGACTAGCCCCATGGTAGATAGAGAGCTCAAAGACACATTCAAATAGTTTGCTACCAACATTGCATGAATATATCTTGTTCAATAAGTTTCTAGCATTTACATATTTATGCCACATAGTGAAAGAAAGGGATGTCAAGCTTATCTTTATAGGAAAATTAAAATATACAAGTGGATTAGATTCAATTAATAAGATTTATAATAATTCTCCACACAAAGTAAGGGAAACTAAAAATAAGAGTGATTAAAAGGCCATAATTAACATAGTTTTAGAGCCACGTCCTCACTTGGTTTTATCAGTTCCTCTATAGAGAGTTTTCACAAACCTTTTAGAATTACTAACACGTGTTTTACAATACCTCTTGGAATGAAATCTAATATCTCTCCCTCCCATAAAAGAGGTTGATATGATATAGCCTCCTTAAAATAGCTATGATTCTAATGATTTTTTTGACAATAATAGGGCACTAGGCCATACTACTAACATATGCATAGCTTGAAATGTAAGATACAATATTTGATAGAGGCCAACATCATTGATGTGGAAACACACACATAGGCACCTAATATTTAAAAAATGAATGTTAAGACATTGAATTTTTTTAGATCTATTTCCAAAGCATACAAAAAATGAGGTAGGTGGCATTTTAGGTGTTCACTATACCTACTAGGCACATCCACCATCAGAATCCTATCACACTACTATAGAGGATGCACATCCCTTAGATAATATCATTAGTGTGTATCATACTAATGCACCATATAGACCACTCATGAGTTTATCAGAGCAAGATATTGTCAATGATGATTCAAATTTATATGCACTCTTAATATGAGCCTACATTGGTCATCATCCTATTTAGAGTGTTATGGTTGACAATGGGTCAAATATTAATATGTGTATTATCACACTTATACAACATTTAGGTTATTTAGAGTAGGAAATTTCTCTTACTGACATAATTATTTATGGTTTTAGTGCCCATGTTTAGAGCTCCATTGGGGAGATGGTACTTCTACTATATGTTGGAATAGCACACGTGACCAATAGATTATTAGGAGTACCTAGTGTAAAAACATTTGAAATGTTATTGGGTAGGACCTGGATACAATAATTATGAGCTATTTTAGCCACTATGCACAAATTCCTCAAGTATATACATGATAGTTAGGTGGTTACAATTGAAGGTCTTTCATATGATTATCTTTTACCTATCCCATAAGGATTCACACGATAATTACTAGTTATAGTTATCATCATAGTTACCATCAATACACCATAGAGTTTAGTCAAGCCACTAGTGTAGGTGAGGTTTACTCCTATAGTGTTATTAGGTAGACATTCTTTCCCATAGAAACCCTTATTAGAGAGACCCATGTATTAGAGATATACTATAGATTATATAAGGACTCACTCTACCCCTTTCAATCTAAGATCAATGTTATTGAGTTCTTAAGGTTATCAACATAGGGCACCCTTTATGGCTACAACATCTTCTACCATATGGGTCCTTAAGGACCCTACAGTTCACATGACATCTCAGTCAACTTCATGAATTCTTAACACCATTCCATATGTAGTGTTAGCTATAGATCACTTAGTATAATATGTTATAGGACCTCAATTACGTTTTCACATAAAACACATGATTATAGTTCATTTATTTGACACAGGCCACATTGATATGAGTTTCCCATGAGACTCATCAATTGGTATGTTCCTTCCTACTTATACATAGTCTCATTCACTCTTACTCATGTATAGTTTCATTTTCATGATGCTTATAAAAATCTTATATCCATAATATATAAAAATAATATAATATACCAAAAAATAAAAAAATTAAATATTTACTCAAAAAATAGAAACTATAGGTTGTATGCATTTCCATTTTTACATTTCTTATATTTTCTAGATTCTACATATGCTATCTATATTAGTAAAGTTAGTTTTTAACATACATACATGCTTCACTTATTCTTTTCAAGTGTTCAAAAATATTTTTAAGACCTAAGTCCACTACATAGATCATAATTTACTACTATTTACCCACTGGGGGCATATACACATATTCCTCAATTGATACATTCACCCATTTGAGGCATCCTATACACAATTACAATTGTGAGGTTACATATTTATAAACTCTAAATCACAAATTTAGCATTTTTATATCTTGATATTAATCATCTGATAATATTTAGATTTAATACTACTTTAGACTCATTGTATTTGCATATTTGATATTATACAGATTTGTACCACATGTTAATACATACCTTATTTTCTAGCTTTCCTAGTTTAAACTTGATTTTGTCTCTATACATTTACATCTATTCAAGGGCATTTGAATGTACCATTTCTCCATGGATTTATGCCACTTATTTTTCATTATATGTATGATTTGGATATGTTATCATGTCCCTATGTGTGCCTTATTATGTATGCAAACATCTAAACTTGTCATTCTATGTGGCTCTAGGATAACTTTCTTATTGTTTATGTATTTGGACATTAGAACATGTCCTTGTATGTATTACTTTCTTATATTTAGTGAAATATGCCCATTCCCATTATATGATGTCCCCTTGGCTTACTTTGTGTGCCTCATGTGTGTTGGATGTATGGTTTTGTGTATGCATCATTTTAATACCCCTTGTGTCAAACCTATATACTCTAGTCATCTTGATCCATTTGTCATATGTGGTAACCATTTACATGTGTATAAAATTTGAAGTGAGATATTTGATGTTATCTTGATTATATTATTACTTCATATTATATGTTTTGGTATATTTTGTGGTCTTGATGGATATATACTAGACTATATAGGATTATCACTATTTACCTTAGTTAGCTAGTTCAAGAGATCTTAATTAGATGCATGATTATTCAATATGATTATCTTGAGTGGATGTATGTTTTATTTGGATATTGATGTTGAATAACATGATGATTTATTTTTTTTGACTTATAGTTGATTGTATTGGACTAAACAAAATGTTATGATTCAATTTTGGTAACATACTTGTATCGTTAGTTATATTATATATATGCATGTTCATATCATTTAGATATCGATTATTTTATTGAATGTATTTGATATTTTATTGAGTGCAAAGATTACATGAGACCAAAGGTGGGATTATGAGGGAATTAGACATTTATCAACATACCATATGCACACTTTGGACCCTTCCCAAAATTTGAAACCTTACACCTTTCATTTAAAAAATTATTGAATTTATTAAAGTGTGATCTTTTTATTTTCCTTTTTATTATTTAAATCATGATGTTTTAGCCTAAAATTTATTAATATAATCAACCCAAACTTATTTAACTCTCTATAAGGTTTAAATAACCTTGGGATGGGTTTTATTTGACCTACAAACCCAACTCATATGTGTAATTTCAGATTTGTCTTACAAGTTCTTTTTGGGCCCATACCTATACCCATTAGGTAGGAGGATTTTAAAGTACTATTGACCAGTTTTTTTTTATATAAAGGTCCTCATTTATAGTTTAGTTTTTAATTCCATAATTAACCCTTATTTTATTTGTACAAAAAATTATGTTATGTATTTGAGTGGAATAAAGACACAAGTGAGTGTGTAAGGATATTTATGAGGTTTGTAAGAGAAAATTTTGGAGGGAGGTCACATCCTTTGGATGATGATGGTCATGTGTCACTCTCCTATTGTTCATTATTTTTAATGTCTTCTCTTTTTAAGGAATTTATTTTTGTTTTTTTAAGGGGATGCATTTTGGATTGTTGGAGAGCTTGTGTGCTTGGATGAAGGCTTGGAAAAATGTTATGGTTGAATGTTTTATTACTATTATTGCTTCTCTTAAATGAATCATTCTTTTAAATTGTGAATGAACAAGTGTTTCTTTTTGTACATGGTTTTGAATCTTTGTTTTAAATTTTTATTTATTTTGAGATGCTACCATTTTCTTATCTTATTTAGTTGCATGCACATGAGTATGAGAATTTTAGGATCACCCTATGCACCCATATGGGGGTTGAAACAAGTTCTAGTAATTTTTAAATGAGGGAGTAGAGTCTTACTAATGGATTATTGGATAAGCTTAAATCTTGCCTTAGAAGTATGATTTCATTTATGAGAAGTAGATCCTTTGATTTGGACTTGACAATCCCTTATAAATCTTTATGGAAAATAAGTAAGAACCCTCCACCCTTCCCAATATTGAAGTCTTAGATACTTCCTTGTATTTTAGTTTCATTGTGTTTGAAATTTTAATTTTAATTTTAAATTTTGATTTCTTGGTAACCACAACCTTGATCTTGTTGAACCTTATATCCTTGTGCATATGTGTTTAGGCATGCCTCTTTTCCTTGAGATTAGGGGAGGATATGCATGAGACTAATTTGGTGGGGGGGGGGGAATGTGATTATTCTTATAGGATGGATAGCTAAATGCCCTCCTTTAGTCTAGTATGGAGTCGTGGGAGTCTATGGAGAGTGATCTTCTTGTGTGTATAGTTTTTTTACTTGGAAATTTGAGCATAGAGCTTGTGTGTATAGTTTTTTTACTTGGAACTTTGAGCTTAAATATTGATGTATTGACACTTTGGTTACTTTAATGATTTTTTTTTAACTTTTAAATATTCATTATAGTGTTGTAAGAGATATCCCATTTTATCTCTTTGTATAGTGAGATTTTTTGAATAAAGTCTTGTTAAGACTTGTAGCTTGTTAAGACTTGTAGCCTTGGATAAATCTTTTTAAGACTCTTGAAAATTGGTTGTAATAATACAGTGACCTTAGCCATGTAAAATTAATATCTAACCCTTTTATATATTGTGGGAAGTGTTTAAATATTTTTTTATAAATTTTTATACCTTATCTTATTTTAAATTATCTTTCTTAATATGCAAAAGGTTGGATATGAGAAAATGTATAATCATTGCATTATTTTTTTTTTAATTTTAAGTTATTTTTATGATTAGTTAAAAGGAAAAAGAGTCTTGATATGATATGGAAGAAAATATTGTAAGTGAAATATGGAGTTGAAGCCATCTTTATAACATATTGATTAATGCATATTCTTGATAAATGGGTTGAATAATTTTAAAGGGGAAATATATTACATGTTCTGCTTTTTCTTGAGTCTTAGAGAAGACTATAAATAATACAAATGAAAATTTGTTCTCTTGAAGTTACATGTTTGCTTATGAAAATAAAATCTTTCCTCTCTCATATAAGAGTTGAAAGAAGTTGTTTGCATTGGTTAAGATAAAATAATCCTCTCCTTATCACTACTTCTCTCTTCTTTAGTTAAAAAAAAGTAACATTTGGAAGTGGAAATACTTAAATTAAAATTACACTTATTACAAAATAAATGCGATTACAATTAATTTTATAAATGTATATATCAATGATGTTGATCATATTATTGCATTTGTTTGTGACACTAGAATAAAAATACTTTTTACTTTTCATGAATTAAATTAAATAATCAAAATAAGAGAATTATTTTAATCATTTCATTTATTTTTTCAAGGAACATTCAATTAATTTATTTGGTATGTTTTTAATTGTATATAGACAAAAATCAAGGAAAGTTGTTTTAATATATTTACAATCACATTTATTTATAATTTGATAATATTATTTTGTGAACAAATAAACTAGTCAATAAATAATTATTAAATTTAAAATGATTGAGATTACCTATCTTACATTATGAACCAAATTAATTTGTATATTTTTATAGAAATAAAAGGAAAATACTTTATTCAAAATAATAATAAATATAAATAATTTATATATAATTTATTGAATAGTTTTTATTAATTTGAAAATACATACATACATACATACATACATACATACATACATACATACATACATACATACATACATACATACATACATACACATATACATATACATATACATATACATATACATATACATATACATATACATATACATATACATATACATATACA